>OW285238.1:109979975-110579975 GCA_935421215.2 Melolontha melolontha
CATGTAACATTGATTAATGCAGATGTCGCGGCGACATTAATTTTCTAAATATGTGATGCGCATCATTAATCATGTTATTTCACAAAGTACGGGACAATGTCAATGCGTATTTAAGTCAAAATATATTCGTTCAGTCACAATTTCTCTATATCGTCTTGAAGATAAATAGAAAAGTATTATAGCAAATTATATTGACTATTAGATATAGGATATTTAGTCTTCCTTCACTCTGGTTTTGAATAATTTTAGATTATTAACTTATGACTTTAAATCTAAATAACGTTATATTTTTAACTTAATGAAAAGTCTGTATAAGTTGTTCCTTTAACAGACGAGAATTTGCTAAGCGTTTAGTACATTATGGTTCGTTGAGCACTTTCATTCGTATACATAGGATTTTGTTTTATTAGGCATTATGCATAGATATATAAGACTCAATTTATTTTGAACTGACGTGACCATTAGAGAGATAATTTAATGAAGTTAGAAGTTATAACTTATAACTTCTAACTTCATTCACCTAGTTCAAGTAGGTAGTATATATAAAATATATGCAAAATATGTGCTGCCAGGCTTTGAAAGGCTGTGTGACAAGATTTTAATAAATCGAGGTTTCTTTTGTTTTCGTAGCTTTGATTGCATTTGGTTATAAAAATAATATAATAAATAGTAATAAACACAGCTTCTAATCTAGTAATATATTATCAGAATGTGTTTTTCTGGATTTTAGTTAAATTTACACCTTGTTTTAGAATACTGTGAATGAACACTTTACAATTGACTACTTACAACATGGAAATTCAATGAAACTAAAACTTCAACACTAATAAAAGGCCTTTGTTGTTTATAATAATAGTTCTTAACGACAGTAATAAAATTTTCTAAGAATAGGGGCTTTACTTCAGCTCCAAAATGCCCATTTTCGATCAATTATGGAAGTTATTCGTAGAGTTGCACACTTTGTCTCGAATGCATGTATTGTAAGGACGGCTTGTCGTTAAAATATTACGATTCGTTTTAAGTTTAAATTGAATTCACAACCAAATACAAATACATGCGTATTATTATTTATGATCCATAAATACAAATGGCTATTATGATTTTGTATAATAACAATATCCAGTGCATACTAAAATATCACTCTATTAATTTATGAGATCCGGCAAATCATTTCAGAGAATATTTAGATAAATAGTTAAATGTGGGGATGCACTACATACGGTCCTGCCGTACCGCAAACATCCTCAGCTCTAGTTATAACATTATATAACATATATCCCCACACGTTCTCGATGGGGTTCAGATATGGACTTCTAGAAGACCACGGCAAACACTCTATATTATTTTCTCTAAACCACTGAGAAACGATTCTTGCCGTGTGGACTGGACAATTGTCGTGTTGAAAGATGAAATTTCTTTCAGAATATATAATTTCTGCCGAAGGTAGAAAAACATTTTCTAATATTCTAATATAATTCGTACTATTAAATCTTTCCCCAACAAACACCTGAGCCATGTGCTCAAATCCAGGCTCAGGCGTTTATTAAGAATCTTCCGCTCGTTTGTGATTTTTGAGTATATTTTTCGTCAAATTGTGAATTAGGTGGTCTATTAGTACGGATTCAGCCATTATAAGACGACTGAAAAATTTTTTCATCTGATAAAATTACATTTTCCGAAAAATTTAAAATATGCGGCATAAATTCCAACGCAAAAGCAATCCTTAGTTCTTTATTCTGCGCATTAATAAATAATTTTTTCACAGACACCCGATTTCTCAAGTCTGAAACTTGTTTCAACCGTTTTCCCGGAGAAATGTGTTGCGGTCACTGCATTTACTATTGCTTCGAACGGATTGTTTCTTATAAAATTAATGAGATTTTTATTCTGTATTCTGTACCGGAGTCTCGTTGTTTATTAATAACTCCTCGACGGTGTCATATAATTTTGATATCCGAAATGGTACTCTTCCTTACGCCAAGTCTATTAGCTGATCTTCTAACTGACCATTCTACTTCTAGTGATATATAGCTATTATTACAACTAGGGGAATATGAATAGTATATTTCCCGTGGTTGGCTAGTTACATCCCGAGGGTGAAACCCGAGGGATGTATAGACAACCAACGGAAATGTATTCATGTTCCCCGTGTTGTAATCAATAGTTTTTTTCTGATTGAAACAATATTGTTGTGAAAATGGAAAAATATTGGATTGTATATTTTTGAATTTATCGGATTGGTGACGTTGCTAAGGGCCGTGTTTGTAAATATCATGGTTGACTGGTTTGATTTTCGCGTTCTGTTATAAATAAAATTGATGAAATATCAAACAATGTGCTAACACAAGCGGCGAAAGCCCGTGAATGTTTGGTTCCGGTGAAATCCAAAGCTGCTTACACTAAAGTGTATGAAGACTTTCAAGAGTGGAGAAGAGAAAATTTGGTGAACGGTGTCGACGAAAATATTTTGCTAGCGTTTTTTGAAGATTTGGTATTTTGCTATAATTTTTTTTATTTTTGACGTATGACTAATTTATTCTATCCATAGTCGCATAAATATTCACCAAACACGTTGTGGCCAAAATTATCGATGCTAAGATCAATGTTACATTTAAAGGAAAAAATTAGTGTTAAAATGTTCGATGAAGTAGAAGCATTTGTGAAAAATAAAAATAAAGGATACGTTCCTAAAAAATCAGAGGTGTTGTCCCGAGAATAGCTCAAAAAATTCTTGCGAGAAGCTCCTAATGAAATTTTTTTGATGTATAAGGTAAAAATTTCATTGTGATTCTCCTCTGTTGAATAGATTGTTACAACCGTAATTTTAAAGGTCGCTTTAATTATGGAAATCTTTGGCGCCTGCAGAACGAACGAATTGGTGAATATGCTC
This sequence comes from Melolontha melolontha, assembly GCA_935421215.2. Classification (NCBI taxonomy): domain Eukaryota; kingdom Metazoa; phylum Arthropoda; class Insecta; order Coleoptera; family Scarabaeidae; genus Melolontha; species Melolontha melolontha. The sequence continues at coordinate 109,982,866 of OW285238.1, forward strand.
TCTTCCGATATCGAAGATCGTGGGTCGGTGATCGTGATCAACGTTTCAAAGACGAAGAATGATGTAAATAGGAAATTTACAATTATTGAAGAAGAAGATCTGGGTGCTGTTCGTTTGGTGAGAGAAATTCGGCGTTGCGTCCGCAAGGTGTTCTTAGATTCTTCGTGGCTTATCGAAATAAGAAGTGAACTCTTCAGTCGGTCGGCAAAAATACCTTCGGAAAGATTCCGAGTAAGGTTGCTGAATGGTTGGGTTTGGATAATTCGAAGGCGTATACAGGCCATTGTGGAAGACGAACATTCGCGACTTTGGTGGCCGATGCGGGAGCCTCAATGACTACACTAAAGAGACACGGTGGTTGAAAAAGTTCGTCTGTTGCGGAAGGCTATCTGGCTGACAGTATGTTGCAGAAAAATAAGGTAGCAAAGATGATAGTGGGTGTGGAGGGAGAGCCATCTGCAGCATCTGTTACGGTTCCTGGCGTGTCGATGACGAATTGCGAACAAGATTCTTCATCGTTTGTATCTGGTTGTAATCGCTTAAGCGGAAGGTTTGAGAATTGCAATTTTTATTTTGGTTCTGAAAAGTAGTGTTACTAATGCAAAGACTTTCTTAGTTCATTTGTTGCTTTAATTAGAAAATAAAACATTTCTGATTATTTTTGTTGCTTCAATTAAAAATTATAACATTTTTATGGTGAAATGTGACGTTTCATATTTCCCTTGGGACAATATGAGCGTTTCATATATCCCTTGGGAAATATAAGTGTGTTATGATATATCGTAACCAAGGCAGTATTATTCAATATTGTTTGAATCGGAAAAAAATTATTTAAATTTTAGTTTGAATATTCAAATGCGGCATATTAGCTTTATATTTTGACAAACCTGAATATAACACTGACAGATCTGTAAATAGTAAATCGAGGTAGTATCGAATGTAAAAAAGTGGTACAGTCATATTTTAATCGATTTAAATTAGGCTGCGTGAATGTAGATATATATTAAATGTAGGCGTCAAATTTAAATATTCAAATAATTTGTAAATGTCAAAAAAACATATACGTTGATATATAGGTAGGTGTAAGTGTCAAAAATGACTTGCACGTTACTACGATCTTAAGTACCTTAGGAACGTCACAATACTAAAATGTTTAAAAATTCACTTCACAATTAACTTCACTACTGTACCACTTTTTTTTGCATTCGATAGTACATAGTTACCTATCTCAATCAAACAAATCAAGTGTCCGATTATCAAATGCCGCGATAGTACATAGTGCGAAATTACAAAAAAATAAGATATTGAATTACTGCAAGAAAAAAAGAAGTAATTAATAAACTATTATACAATAGTCTTACCAAATTTATTATAACACAAGGTACAAAAAAGGTGTAAGTATATCAATACGTTAAGCACGTATTACGCATTTGTTACAAATGAAACAGACATGCAATATACATATCTGTAACTGTACACATGGACAATACACCTGGTATTTTCCAGCATTTACTTCTGCTTAAGACACGTGTTTCTGCCATTTACTATTAGGCGTCATCAGTTAAGCTAGTGAAGTAATTAAAGCTTAAATCGCCTATAAGGTAAAGCAAATCTTGTGCTATCAGGTAGCACCATATAATACAGTGACATCTGACGGACGAAAGAGACTGTGCCGAAAATGGCAACCCTTCCCTTGACGCCTAATAGTAAATGGCAGAAACACGTGTCTTGCAGAAGTAAATGCTGGAAAATACGAGGTGTATTGTCCATGTGTACAGTTACAGATGTGTATATTGCATGTCTGTTTCATTTGTAACAAATGCGTAATACGTGCTTAACGTATTGATATACTTAAACCTTTTTTGTATATTTACTGCCATCTGGCATCGTGTTAATGGACTTACACCTATATACGTATTTTCTTCTCTACTGTACCGGCATAGCCGGTCAAGGGAAGGGTTGCCACTTTCGGCATAGTCTCTTTCGTCCGTCAGATGTCACTATATTATATGGTGCTACCTGATAGGACAAAATTTGCTATACCTTATAGGCGATTTAAGCTTTAATTACTTCACTAGCTTAACTGATGACGCCTAATAGTAAATGGCAGAAACACGTGTATTAAGCAGAAGTAAATGCTGGAAAATACGAGGTGTATTGGTTAGTCAAATACTAATGTCTCCTACTTCTTATTTAATTGATGATTAATTTGTTACTTTTCAATATAATCTCCGTCCATTTCCACAGTTTTGGTCCATGTTTTAACAAGGTCACGTACCCCAGTGTGGTAAAAAGCACGGTCCTGTTTCCTAAACCATTGACGCACAGACATTCGCGCAGTTTTGAACTTTCTCGTCCTCGGTGAGTTTGTGTGCCTCTTTGATTCGGGTCCAAAAAAATTAACCTCCAAACGGAAGCGCTGCACGTGTTGTATGGCTATTGTTTTTCTTGTTAATTTTCTCGGTACCCACCTTGCACAAACTTTTGAATACCCCAGTTGTTGAATAATCGTCATCACACTGCCTTTACTGAGAGAGAGAATGCGACACAATTCATTTGCAGTCATCCGGTCACCACGAATGATGTCATTGACTCGCTGAATGTTGCGTGGAGTCATTGCAGTGAACGGCTTGCCGCTCCCCTTTTCGTCAGCCAACGGCGCCTGTTCTTCAGCTTCGTTACAGCGACGAATCCATCGTCTAACAGTGCTGACATCCACTGTTGCATCACATTCTGCATTCAAGAATTCAATCACAGAACGCTGTCTAATACGAACAGCTACGTTGACCATTTTTTAAGCGACTGCACTTGTTGACACAGAAAGTTAATACTGCAGTGGATTGTAGAAGAAGGTTTGGGAAATAGCCGAAATTCTAATTTTTCACTTAACTAACTTTATTTAGATAGAAAAAAAAATAGGAGGCATTAGATGTTGACTGACCCTCGTATATGTAGTATATAAGTGCGAATCGTAGACGACACAAAAGAGATACGAGGCATAAATCATAGATAATCGATAAAAATGAGGTTCTCAAAGAAGTAAAATAGAGGGAAAAACAAAGACTCACAAAATAGAAAGAGACACAACGAAGCGAGCGTCAATCAATAACAGCATCAGAAAGGAAATAATTTAGATGGTATGGTAATGCAACAGGGATGGTACAAAATAAAATAGAAAAGTAGAAATAAGAAGAGGTAAAAGGAAAAGAAGTAAACCTAGAAAACCTTTAGGACAGAAAAAAATCCAAGAAATAGGTAGAAGCTGAGGGAAGTCCTCAAAGGAAATTAAAGAACAAGCCCTGCAGCGCATAAAATAGAAGAAATTAATAACAACGAGAGAAACCACATCCGGTAATAAAATAGTATCAGATAACCACAACATTTCCGTACACATTAAATAACTTGCCAGTCAAAAACGAACAGCCGAAAATGGCAAAAAAAAACAGAAATCAGTTAGACAAAACAAACAGATCTAAATAGACTACACCACCGACTTCATAAAGAATTACAACAAACTAAAAATGAATCCTTTGGTTTCTTATATAAGTAATTTAATTCTTGAAGATTATTCATTAGAAGACTACTAAAAAATTCAAGAGAGCTACAGTAGCTATTCCATAAATAAGAAACGCTAACAGAAGAAGTTGGGCAAAATCTTATGTATTTGCAGAATAGCTTGCAAATGTATTTACTAGTCACCAAAATAATAAAGAAAGATACCGAAGTTCTGGACTAACTAAACGTTCTGTTAACTCTCTTAACTAGTAGAAACCTTTTTATCATCAGAAGTTAGAAAAGAAAGCTCCCACATGAATTCCCATAAGGCGCCTGGATATGACTTGATAACTGCAGATGTGTTAAAGAATCTACCAAACCCTTTTCTTGGTAGATTCTTTAACACATCTGCATCGTACTATTCGTACTATTAACAGTTATATACAATAGTATGCTACGACTAAGTTACTTCCCCGTTTAGTGGAAATATGCACCTATTATAATGAACACAAAATTTTGAAAAATCACTATGGGGATAACCTCATGTCGACCATAAGTCTTTGACCTATCCTATGTAAAACATTCGAAAGGCGTCGATTAAACAGAATACAGGAAACAACCCTTCTGAATGATTTAATCCTTGACCATCAATTTGGGTTCAGACAGAAGTACTTCACTATTCGGTGCGACAGAGTTGTGAACAAAACTAAAGTCTCTTGAAGAGAAGAAAATGTGCGTACCCATTTTTCTCGACATTAAACAGGTATTTGATAGGATACAGCATAATGAAGTTTTATACGAACCCAAAATGCATATGAGAGCATTTCATCTTGACAGTTTACCTAAGCGATCGGTATTTCTAAGTGAAAATAGATGATACCCTATCTACAATCAGGAGTCTCACAAGGTAGCGTGCTAGGACCTATCCCGTACCCCATATTCACTGCGGTTGTCCCACTAATCAACGGCACCCTCATGACAACATTCGCAGATGATACAGCTATAATGTCATCAGACCCAATGCGAGAATCCAATCAACAACAACCCAGTCTCGATTAACTAGAAGTGCTTCAAAAAGTGGAAAATCAATGTTAACACCGAAAAAAACCACTCAAACAACATTTACTATAAAGAGAACGTCTTACTCACGAGTCACTTTAAACATAGCTATATCAGTCAAAACAGCGGTCAAATACCTTGGATGAGAACTTACCTGGAAAGCTCACATCAAAGCCAAACGCCGCCAACTAGATCTAAAAATTAGAAACATGTACAAGTTACTGAATAAAAATTTTCCGTTGTCCTTAAATAAGAAATGAAAATCTATAAAGCGATACTCAGATCAGCTTAGACGGACGGGATAGAAATATGGAGCTGCAGCAGACCCTCAAACATAAAAATTCTTCAAACATCCCAATCTAAAGCCCTCCTAATGATAGCAAACGCTCCCCGGTATGTCACAAATCAGACACTGCAGTGACCTGGGCGTACTATATAAAATAATTTTATTAGATTACACTTTGTTAAATGTAAGAACCGCAGCAGTGAACATAGCAATTGACTCATAAGGGAACTATTCAATCAACTCAATGAAACAAAAAGATTGAAAAGATTATGGCCAGAATGCATTAATAGGTGAATCTCAGAGAACCGTCAATTAGAGGTAGCCGCTTCCCGCCGAGAACATTACGTAGCATTTACTTATTACTCTTATGTACAGTAGAATGTAAATTTGTAATAAATAAATTTAAAAAAATCGTTCGCTGAAAGACGCATAAGCATTCTACGAGAAAAAGAAAAAAAACGTTAGCTAGCGAGATGGTCTTTATTAGGTTTATGCATATTTTTGCTACTATGGACATCACTACGAAATTATAAACAGATTTTCATCAAGATAGCAACTTGAGCGAGTAATAACAATGCCATGCTTTCTACATATAAATTCGATAATTGAGGTGGAATTATTTGTACAACTTTTTGCAATTTATCCCATACATTAGCATCTATATGCATATGTGTTGCTTTTACTATACAATTCATTTCTTTAAAAAAAAATTAAATTTCGCTAAAATTACGCACTCTTGTTGTTGTTTTATTATTTTTTTTGCATATTTTTGAGACGTATATTTTCGCAGGTGAGAAACAAACACTCATCTTTGCATACATAAATTCCGCATCCAATTGGTAGAATTATCCGTGGACAAATTGGAGTTTCGTACATACTAAACCATTGACACGTCCACTAATAGATCTAAAACAGGTTTCCGATGGTTTATTATCAATCTGAAATGTTTATTCCTCCTGGTTTGAAGAAAGTTTTCGGTATGTATCGACCGAGGTATGAGTTGAAATAATGCAATCGTTTTCAATAACACTAATATATTTACAAGATAATTAATTAATTTAATCTTGGAGTTCCGGTAAACTTAATACAAATGCTGGAATCTGGCCTTAATACTAAAGACCGAGAAACTGGCTAATAAATAATATTTTCTTGTAGTGAGATCGCTGAGATCTGGGTTGGAACTGTAGTGAGATCGCTGAGATCTAAGCTGGAACTGTCTTTTGCTTAACTTATTTTTGGCAAGAAAGTTTTGTCCCCGCCAGATACAAGAGAGCGAGAAAACAACTAAATTGATTATACAGAAATTGCCATACAAATATTCTACTCTTCTTCAAAGAAAAGTATATGTTGTAGTTACCAACGTCATAAGTGCATTAAAACAAACAATATGCACGGGTAACCTTAATTATGAGAAAATAAAATAAATCTTAAATACTAAATACAATTGTTGGCATATTGAATGGCAATCTACCAAATACGTAAATTACCATAAACAGAAAGTGAACTAGAGATAACATACAATATTTCGAAGCATCCTGGAAGAGTATAATAAACTCTCTAAACCTATCGTAACAATATAGTAAATTAAATACAAATAAAATACAGGAAATATGCCAATGAAACTTATGCTATTATAAACATTTGCAACTAGTAAATGGACGGTTTTAAAGAAGGTTATACCCCTGACTAGACAGGTAATTAACAAAATTAAATATATGGGAAACTCCAAGACCTTTCTATATACACTTCTATACACTTTTATATTTACAATTACTATACAATTTAAAACTATGATTGAATACATAAAATAAATACAACTACATCTATTTGATTATATTTAAATAAAACTAAAAACACAAATTAAATCTATATTGACCGAACACTCAAAGAACACATATTTAACCGTTCCAGCTAGTTTCTCTTCACAACTTTTTAGCTTTAGCCAATGATTTGAATATATCATAATATTGTACGTATAATGGTTGGATTTGGATTTTCCTTCTTTAAGTGCTTAAAACATCATCTTCGACAAGAAAATTCCACTACGAGCGTTTTCTCGACTACGATAACCTCACCATGTGTTATGTTTGAAGTTGTGGTCATTGTACTATTTCCAAATTTAAATTCACGTCATATTGCAATTTATTGCATTACTTGTTCACAAAAAATATGAACAAGTAAATACTTTTGAACGAAATAGGTGTTAACCTCGCAGTTACTGGTTTATTTATATAAAAAATGTCTCATTTTATCACAAATATCGCTTAATATTTTTACGCAAAAGGAAAAATGGAGCTTCAGTTTTTTTCTAGTTATAACAAAAGATGTGCTCAAATCTAACATATTACCGAAAATAAACCGCAATAATATGCAATAGTATTAAATAATGAATATTACGTGCACACTTCCGACAATTGGTCCGATTGAGGTCGTTAGTGGCTGAGGTTTAATTTAACTTGGAGAATACCAAAAACCAGAGATTTCCGTTCCTATTCGATTCAACTTTATATTTACCCTCTTGTGTCGCTACCGCGTCGTACAGTTTAATAAAATTTAATGTTCTGTTAAACGTAATTAGATCTAATTCAGAAAATGCTTTCTGTGGTGAACGGTGGTACTTCATCGCGGAAAACTTTCTCTTGTTTAGTAAACAAAAGAGATTCACCGTAATTTTCGACAGGAGCCGAAACGAGAATTCACGTTTATTTACTGTAGGTAATGAAATTTCACGTTTTCAAAATGCTAAATTCTCGACGACGCAACGGGTTTTTAGTGAGGCCGTACGTTGATAACATTACGTAAATTAATTTCTAATTCAGTATATTTATGGTAATGTACTGTCGTGGAAAGTTCTTTTAATCCTTCAAATATTAAATACAGTTTCTTTTAAAAGCAAATACTCTGTGCCCTTACCCAATTATAATCAACGATCCCAAAACTCACGTAATACGCATTACTTGATAAAGAGCACGTACGTACATGTATCTAAATAAAATGTTGAAATTGAGTTTGATTCCAGCGTTGCTTCTAAGCTTCTATACACTTGTAGTGAAGGACTAATTGTAATCCCTTAAGTCCATTACTATCAGAAATTTTCATGAATCACTTAAAATTCATCATTTTTAATAATCCCCTAAGAAAGCGTATTTTCTTTTGACATACTTTGGTTCACTGGAGTACAAAGACAATTAAACTTGCTACTGGAATTCGTCAATTCTATTCATGAAAATAATGAATTTACCACAGCACAAGATGTAAACAATAGCGTTAATTAGTACTATTACAAAAATGAACAATAAATTAGAGTTTGACATTTTCCTTAAAGAACCCCAACAGACATAACTATACATAATTCGTCAACATATCCCATACAACACAAATTAGCAGGTGCCATAGTTTCTTACATAGATTAATTAATTAAACTCTATGCAAAGAAAATTATGAAAATGAACTAAATTAAGTCAAACAAATAGCAATCAACAACGGCAACATAGATACTCTAATTGAAAATATGTTGACAAAAGAACTATTTAGAAAAACTATCTCTATGGTATATCCTGTAATAAGCAAAACTCAAAATTTAGATTACGAACGTGTACGGGGAAACCTACTAAAGATGTTTCAATGCATATATTTAAAAAAACTTAATATAAACACGGTTTTTAAAACAAATTAATAATTAATCCAATCACACTAAAAACAACAAAGATAGAATAGACAAAAATAAGAAATCTGGAATCCATAAGTTAACGTGTGGATGCGGTCAGATATATGTTGGTCAAACAGGAAGATCGTTTGAAAAACGTATTGTTGAACATTGTTCTTCGTTTAGAAATAAATAACAAGATTCCACTTTTGCCAATGATTTATTAGAAAAAAATCACACATTGAAAAAGGATTTTCAAATTTTACATTTGCTACCATACGCGCGCAGGCGCAGTCTTGGCGTAATGAAGATGTTCGGAAAATATCGATTGTCGTAACGCACAATTTAAAAGGGAGCCTCTATTTATTGTGTATGCCCTTAGTCGTGGAGACGGTCGTGGATTGACTAAGCAGATGTTAGCGCCACTTAATTTTACGTACGGAGGCTCAAGACTGAAAACAAAGAAAAAGGTTGCGCGTGCGCAGGCGTATGTGCTTATAGACTACTAAAAATGAATCAAAACGACTAACTAAACTAAAAGGTAGAGTACCTAAATTCAAAATAAGAAATCGAAAATAGTTAATTCGTATATTAACAAAAAAAAAACCAGATTAACAAAGTGGCCTTCAAGTCGCAAACGAATTCACGTAGTAATACAATGACAAATGAAAATAAACACTCGGCATATTTTTATATATTGATATTCTATATTATTAAAATAGCAATATAATTCAAAAATTTTACATAAAATTGTATTGAATCCGGAAATCGTCCCAAGAATAAAAAAAATAAATCGAATTAAACCAAAAATATGACAAATTAAATATACAAGCGATGTTAAATCAACTTATAAATACCTAGGATCAAAAATATTGTTATTCCTCAGATCTGTAGCGGAACCTTACAATGGAATTACACACACTATATTACCTAAGCATTAGTAAAATGGTATCAAGAATGAATTTAACAAAAATTACAATTTATTTAATTCTTCTAGCACACCTATGGTTTGCGTGGTAATGAATCAATGCAAAATATTTCCTTAGAATTACTTAATTTAGTGAAATCAACTCCATTTATTTAAATACAAAATTATTTTAAAAATAAATTCTATAACCATATGATAAATTCTTTTAATTAAATAGGTGAATTACGCAAATTATACATTCAGCAAAGTCCCAAATATATGAATAGAGCAGACCGTGCGCACCATGTGCGCTGATGTGAGGATGACTGTATTGCATCAGAACTAATAAAAAGCATTCAGTATGTGTTTGGTATTTGCTTAGACTGCCTGTAAGTGTAAGCATACGTAATAAAATGTGGTCGACACATAAATCGAGAAAACGACCGTTGTCAGACGAAGTGAATAAGTTTATTATGGATTTCCCGGACTTAATATACGATGGCTCAAAAATTAAATGTTTAGTGCGCAATACATATCTAATGTGTTGGTCAAAAACACATTGTAAAGAACACGTAAGCAGTTCGAAGCACAATAATAGCAAAATTAATCGACAACAGTTTATACATGAACTATGTGTACCTATGATTGTGTGTACACTGCCGTTTACCTTGTTAAGTAATGATTCATTTATTTCATTTTTGAATAAATACGCGAATAAAACATTATCGAGCACGACAACGTTACGAAGGAATTTACCATCGGTGCGTAAACAGGTTGAAAATAAAATCAAAGTCTATTCTATCGCATATTCTAATATATTACGAATTACACTCCCATACCGGCGCTCAAGGTGTGCACGGAAATTGGTCTGCTCTATATATGAATATAACTAAGACTTTATGCCGTGTTAATTGGCGTTAAAAATTAGAAATTGTTATAAAAACAAATATAGAAAAAAAAGAGTAACATACGACGAATATTTCAAGTTCACCAAAAGTTTTTGTAGAATACCTTCTCCGGCTGTATGCGGACGCCGGAGATGGAGAAACCCACAGCTGGTCCGTGTTCTGAAGTCCAGATGTTCGGCCAAGACAAAGTTGGCATTAAACGCTCCGAGGTACATCCAGGAAATTCTGGAAGAACATGTTGCACCATTTCCATCTTACATAGGCGACAATTTTTTGCATATGGATGATAATGCCAGACTGCATCGAGCCCATATCGTAAATGAATATCTGAACGAGGTTGGCATTCGAAGTTTAGAGTGCCCAGCGGGTAGCCCTGACTTAAATGTGATAGAACACATTTGGAATCAGCATAAACGACGCATTAGACGTCGAAATCCTGTTTCTGAAAACTTGGCTAAGCTGGAAAACGCGGCTCTTGAAGAATGGCATAATATGCCCCAAGATTTCATCATAAATATTTTCGGTAGCATCCAAAGACGTTTGAGGGAAGTTATTCTAGATCTACAGGCGGCAATACACGATATTGAAACTAAATTTTTTTCATTACTATGTTTTTACTGAAAATTTGAACATGGTTTCTTTCCACACAAAATTTTTTCGAAATCAACGAAAAACTATTTTTTGTATTCTTATTTCAATAAATTAAATTAATTTTGATAGGTATACTAAGATTGAAAGAATTAATTTAAAATTTTTTACGCGGTGCGCTAATTTTGTCCATCAGTGTACGTAATAGTTTGCTAGATATAACCATATTAAACGTGGTTGTAATATGAAATAAATAAATTTTAAAAATAAAATGCAATTTTTTTTCGTTATTATAGCTGGTCGTAGAAAAAATAGTGTATGCAATTCGCATTTATTGGTTCACTCGTATTCTTTACACATTCGTTTTCAGCTGAAGTCCTTACTCTCATACTCGTGCCTTGAATGCTCATTGCATAATATATATTACATCATTAAAAATGTTTTTGTTTTATATTATACTGTACATTTGTAAAGTGTAATAATTATTTAATAATTTACCGTAAAATGGTGACAACTAACTACTATTTCAAGCAAGGAAATGGTGATTAGATTAATAATATTTTCTTAAACATTCATTATGTTCCATGTAACCTGGATTTCAAAATTGCTTATAAGCCAGTAAACTTAATTGGACAGGTTCAAATATCCACAAAAAGCAAAAACAAAGGTGACGAAATAAAATTTTGTAATTGAGTTACGACATACTTGAAAATCTCATGCCCAACTCTTAATTTTTTTTGAATGCACGATTGTATGACATCTGAAGATAATTTCAAATTTAAATTTGTCTGCTGAAAACACTCAAAATAATTTACTTCCTAATAAATCTCGTATCAATTGTTTAAAAAAAAATTATTTAACTATATATTTTCTTTAATAACGTGTTTCAAAAAGAACTGTATCTCAGTAGGCACTGAATAACTAGTGCTTGCAAATTATTATAAATCACTTGCCTTTTATTTATAACTAACTATTTATCTAATGTCATTTCGACATTTGTTATTTTGTGACTAGCAATATAATTTTCTCTTAGAAATATTTTTTTTACTTTATAAACAATACTATTAGATAATGTACATATTGCAAGAAAAGTTGCTGTTGTTGAAGCATATTTCCGAAGTGCACAATTTTGTAACAGAGAATGTCAATATTCCTACGTGGAATGTAAGCGACAGTTTCACTTGCAGTTTCCTAACAGAGTTGTGGATAATACCGTTTTACATCATCACATTCGTCTAGTCGTGGAGAAGCTTTGGGCTACAGGATCTGTGTTAAACAGCAAAATTTCTTGATGAATACAATTACAATTAAATATACTGAAATAACACCAAATGTATTGCTAATTATTTTTGACAACATGAAACGTCGTATTACATTATGCATTGAACAGAATGGTGACCCTTTTGAATACTTGTTATAAATAATAATAATTAAAGTTTCTACGAATTAGTTATTTACCTTGCTTGTTTGATTAATCTTTAAAGTTTTCTTATTAAATAAATTAATCTAATTGTACTTGTTATTAATTGCATCACCATATCTCTCGATGATAAATGTTAACAGTGACAGGTAGATAGCCTTCATACCATTTAATCTATATCCGCATTTCAAGAATGCAGAACACCATAATTTAGAGGAGAAATTCGTGGACATCTAGATGTTATTCTTTTTGTAACACGTTGTATTTCTACATTTATTTGAAGTAATTGATTACGTTTACACTTGATCAATTTAATTTTGCATTTTTAACGTTTGAATTTAATATGAAATTTGAATCGACCATTCTTGAAAAACTAAATTGCAGACAGTACGCTATAAATGCATCGACTTTGATGTTTTAATAGCGTCGTTATTTCAATAAATTTAAAAAACACAATTAATATAGCCCTGTATTTTCTTAAAACCAAGCAATTCTTTAAGTATATTTTTGCAATTAGCGTTGCTAAGAGACGTATTAAAGCACTCAAAATGAGTGCCTTAATAAATCATTAAAGCATGGAATACATTTTATTATACTGTAATTATATTTACAATACAATATCAAATACTTTATTATCAAGAGTGAAATGTCAAAAATTTGAATTCTATTCTAAACATACGCGGATGTTACTAACTGGAATAAAATTTCCCTAAATTATCAAGTTTCTCATTTTCTCTTTAAAAAAATATATTAACAAAGCTAATTGCAGAAAACAGTATAAAAAGCATGTTTCATACGATATTAAAGCACTCATTCATTAAAAAACTCGTGACTCGAATTCGTGCTTTAAAACGTGTCCTATGAAACTTGTTTTTGATATACTATTACCGAAGTCATTGTGACAGCTTTAAAATTTCAATTGACCACTCTTAAAAACTAAATTGCACTAAACGCATAATAATAAATGCATCGGTTTTGATGTTTTAATAGTATTGTTATAGAAATAAATTAGAAAAATACAATTCATGTAGCTCTGTATTTTCTTAAACCAAGCAACTCTTTAAGTATATTTACAGAATTCATTAGGACAGTTTTAGAACATTTATTAAGAGGAAATTACTACATCGTTGTCTAGCTTTAAATAAGTCTAAACTAAATTTAGCTCATTCGAGTGCATCGATATTAGCTGTAACTGGCCTCCGGAAGGCGATGAATGATTTCATTCATTCTGTGTGCATTTAAAATTAGACAAGGTCGCGTATCTAACGGACGACTTGTCTGTTATATATCGGTGTGCGTTACCGTGCTTAATTAAACACCAAGATTAATAGTTGTCACCGATAAATCAGACTAAATAGTTCATTTTCTTTGCTTCCTTTCTGTATTAAAGTAGTAGTGTAGAAAGCTTCTCGTGAAACTTCTGGAATTACATGAAGCTATTTTTAACACTATAGTCATCGAGATTGTGCTTGTTTCCAAAATCTATTATTACCAGTCTTACTATTTTTGTTTATATTTATCACACAGGTGCACAAAACATATGTGTGCGTGTGTATGTATGTTGATTAATCTGTACAAATACTTGGGTAGTGCTTTGTATTATTCATTTTGTGAATATGGTGTTTTAAATGAACGATACTGATAATTTTTAAAGATTATATAATACACTATGTTTAACTCCAAAAGATTTGCAATCTGCCTGAAGGCAATATGCTTCAGCAGTGACTAAGAATATATAATGACTAGGGACCGGACGCATCAGGCCCAAATTACGATGGACCATATAAATAGTGTATAACATGGCTAAGTACAACTCGCAGTTATTCAATAGCACTATTCATTCGGTTAACCGCACGTCCGTTTTTTTGTCGCTGAATTGTGAGGCACTTACTTTAATATTACACTTAAATTCCTTTCTTCATGTGCGTAGATATAAGCGTGAGGAGTTTTTATAATTTATTTTATTTATTAGTTTATATGATATTTCATAAGATAAAGTACGGTGAGTTAGTTTCTTTTTTTTTTAACTGTTAATTAGATACTTCGTAATTTTTGTAATAGATCCTGTTTAATATCGTTTCACCGAATCTACTTCTCCAAATTATTTTGACGTAACTGTCCAGTGAATTTAGTTAAGTTTCAATAACTTACGCATACATTTTTAATTTTCATTTATTTAGATCGACAGCATTGTTTAAGTTACTTTTTCAGATATGATACGGAACAACGTCGAGATTGACATCGTAAAACAATGGCGAGTTGGATTAAGGATCATACTGATTGTATGTCTATTGCCAGTGATTCCGAAATTTATTGCAAAGTTTATAAAATATAGTTAAAAAATTCCGAAAAATCGCAAGTAATACGTCACTTAGCATCGTGAACACATAGACAGAAATTAGACTCGTTGGAATCTGACAATTTTAACGAAAAACTCTGTGAAACTTTAATGGCGACAAATATTCCATTAAATAAATTTAACAAACCCACCTTGAAAACATTTCTCCAAAAATATATAGGTCGAAATATTCCTGATGAATCCACCTTACGAAAAGTGCTACACCAAAGCAGTAGAATGCATCAGATGCCATCTATCAAATCAGTACCTGTGCATAAGTGCCGACGAAGCAGGCGATATATTAGGACGCGATGTGGTAAAGTTGTAGCTGGTGTACTATATTCAACTATTCCATATAACGCACATGTAATAGCAACAAAAGTTGTAAATGCTGTTGATGTGGAAAGAGTAGCTAAAACCATTTACGAGAATATGCACCAAATGCTTGATTCGGACGACAGGTACAAAGAAAAAATACTTTTATTTGTCAGAGACAGTGATGCATATATGTTAAAAACAGGCAGACTATTAAAGGAAACTTATCCTAACTTGTGTAGCACATGCTCTCCACAGAATCTGTGAATATAACAGAGACACCTCTCCGGAAGTTGATAGACTTGTATCCGCTTTTAAAGTTTTCAGAACAGCATCATTGAGAGTAGCTCTTTACAGGGAAAAACTTCCATCTTTGTCACTGCCTCCATCTCCAGTAATAACTACATGCGGAACATGGTTGGAAGCTATTAGTTCTTATGCAGAGAATTTCGATAGTTTACAAAATTTCGTTACATGTTTAAATGACGATGCTCGAAGTATTTCTGAGTGCAAAGAATTAATTCTTCTTCAGGTGCCATCTCCTCTCAGAAGGTTGGCTATCATCACGGCTATTCTCATTTTTGATGCTGCGGCTCTGAATAGTTCAATGGAGCTGCATTTATACCACTGTCTCAAATTATTTAACCAGGAAATCCGTCTTCTTCCTATATTTCTTCTTCCCTGTATCTTACCCTGAATAATTATCTGTAGCAGAGCATATCTTTCCCCTCTCAACACGTGGCCCAGATATTGTAGTTTTCTTATCTTTATTGTGTTCAATATTTCCTTCTCTTTCCCAATTCTTTTAAGTACTTCGCTATTCGAAACCCTATCTATCCATCTTATCTTCAGGATCCTCCTATATGCCCACATTTCAAATGCCTCTAGACGCTTGTTAGTGTCTTGCTTTAGTGTCCAGGCTTCCATCCCGTACAGCAGCACCGGGAACACGTAACATTTCAATACCCTGATCTTGAGACGCAGACTAAGGTCATTGCCACACAATACTTTCCTCATCTTGTTGAATATATTCCTGGCTTGGCCGATTCTCGTTCGAATTTCTTCTGAATATTCATTTGTGTCGGTAACAGTTGTTCCCAAATATTTGTATTTCTTTACTCTCTCTATTGGCTGTTCTCCAATCCATAAGTCTTCTTGATGTCGGTTAGACTTTGTAATAATCATGAATTTAGTTTTTCTAACATTTAGTGTGAGGCCACTTTCTTCGCCATTTATTACAACCTGGTCCATTAATCTTTATAAGTCTTCCAGTGATTCTGCGATAATAATGGTGTCATCCGCATATCTAATGTTATTAATAATTCTTCCGTTAACTTTTATTCCTATTGTTGTTTCTGCTAACGCTTTCTGAATGACGTTCTCAGAGTATAAATTGAACAACAACGGGGACAACACACAGCCTTGTCTCACACCGCGCTTTATCCTTATATCTTCCGATACCTCTTCACCCAGCCTGACATTCGCTGTCTGGTTATAATACAAATAAGCTATTATCCGAATATCCTTGTTGTCTATGTCTTTAGCTTTGAGAAGCCGAATCAAGTCGTCATGGCCAACCCTGTCAAATGCCTTGTTGTAGTCCAAAAAGCAGATGTACAAAGGTTGATTAACGTCCATGCATCTCTGAGCCAGCACGTTAAAGCCAAATAGTGCTTCTCTTGTTCCCATTGCATTCCTGAATCCGAATTGAGAGTCACTAAGATCTTGTTCTAATTTTCTGAATATTCTCTGGTGTATGATCTTCAGGAATATCTTGAGGGTGTGGCTCATCAGGCTGATTGTCCGATGGTCATTGCATTCCTTTGCGTTAGGTGTTTTTGGCATGGCAATAAATGTTGATCTCAACCATTCTGTGGGAATGATGCCTGTGTTATAGATTGTGTTGTATAGATCCACCATTACTCCTATTCGCCCCTCTGTTATGAGTTTAATCAATTATGTTGGTATTTCATCAGGACCTGGAGCCTTATTATTTTTTGCTAATTCGACTGCATGTTGTACTTCTTCTCTTGTTATGCTTGGACCTGTACGACCACCGCCTTCGTCCTCCATAGCTTCACGTCGGTGATCCTCGAACAGCTCCTGCACATATTCTTTCCACCTCTCAAGCTTTCGCTTTGTTTCAGCAATTATTTGTCCGTTTTTGTCTAAGAGAATATTACATTTATTTGTGCGCTTTATACCAGTTAATTCTTTAATCTTTTTATGTAGATTAAAATCGTCATTTTTCCTTTGTAACTCTTCTATTTCAGCGCATTTATCTCCGTACCATTTCTCTTTGGCTTCTCTTATTTTCTTTCTTATCTCTTTATTTGTATTATTGTATTCCTCAATGTCTCTATTTTTTTGCAGTCGTCTTCTTGCCATTAACTTTAGTATCTCATTGGTCATCCAGGATCTATTGCTATGCACTACTTTCTTTTGTAGTATTTCCCGACTGGGTGTCATTATCGCTTCTTTAATGGATTTCCACTTTTCGTTCGGATCTTCATCTTTATTTAACCTTATTCTGCCCAACTCCTCATTGATCTTCTCAGTTACCTGTTTTCTTATTAGTGGTTCACGTAAATGTGATATTTGTATCTTTCCACTGGTTTTCTGGGGAATGAGCTTTTTGAGTCTAACTTCAAATTGGGTTATCACGGGACTATGATCTGTTTTTACGTCAGCACTCGGATATGTTTTGGCAGATTTAATTGCATTCCGATATCGTTTATTTATTAATACGAAATCTATTTGGTTTCTACTAATCTTATTATTAATGTTATCAGCTGGAGACTTCCATGTATATAGTCTTCTTTCATGGAGTTTAAAGTAAGTGATTGTTATAATCATGTCCTGTTCTTGGCAGAATTGTGCCAATCTATCCCCTCTTTCATTCCTAACTCCCAATCCGAAGTCGCCTATTAAGTCTTCCACTCGTCCTTTTCCTATTTTTGCGTTAAAGTCGCCCATAATGATCGTGACATCTCTCCCCTTTGTCGTGTGCAAGGCCCGCTGTACGTCATCATAGAACTGTTCTATTTCGTCTTCCTCTTTATCGGCAGTGGGGGCATATATTTGTATTACATTCAGCATTCCTTGGGCTATCTGTAGTTTTATCATGATCACTCTGTCTGAGATGGGTATGAAGCTCGTTACGTGTCGAGATAGGTTCTTTTCTATAGCTATTGCTACTCCGTTCCAATGCTTAGGGTTGTTGTTTCCTGAGTAGTATATCTTTGCCTGTTGTATATTTATTTCCCCTATGTCCGGCCATCTGGTTTCACTTAGTCCCATTATGCTCACATTCAATCGTTGCATCTCTTGAAGTACGTTATAGATTTTCCCGGCTTCATATACAGATTTGATATTCCATGTGCCTATCTTAAATTTCTTCAGGTAACTCTTTGCCATATTCAAAACCGCCCCCCCCCCCCGGAGATCCGATTGGGGGACTAGAAACTCCGGAATATTTCGCTTTGAACTTAGCCATGTTGATTTTACTAGGGATATCCTTCGGATCTTTAATGTGGTAGTCATCCCGTGGCTTTCCACATCCTTGTGCCGTTGGCTACTTATTAGTAGCTCTTCCGCCTTCGGGAGCAATTTCTTGCTCCCAGGACAAAAGAATGCCCTTTCCCCATTATATTGGGGGGATTGCTTATACCGGCAAACACTCGGTCGACAGAGCCTCGTTAGTTGTCTAGCAGGGCGCACCACGGGCAGGTGAGGTTGTCATTACAAAGAATTAATACAAATTCCAAATTAAAAAAATCAGTTGTACTTTCAGGAACACTTTGGAAATTTGCCAAAACTAATTACTTATTTTGAAAATTAAAATCTCAAATTAAATGATGGATTAACCACATTAGATGTGGCTATTAATAATTTGAAAAATATTCCAAGTGACTTCGGATTTAACCTTCGGCAAGAGGTAGACGCAGTTTTTATAAGAAATCCAGATTTAATAACATTGCGGCAACTGTGTATGGGGACAATACCTCAAAATCTAACTGCTAAATATGCTGAAATAAAAGAATATTTCCAGTATGCACCTATAACCAGTTGCGATGTGGAAAGAACTTTTTCTATCTACAAGGATGCATTTCATTCAGAGAGAACAAATTTTACAGAGGAGAACCTTGAGAAAGTATTGCTAGTTAATATTAATACTGCTTTACTCAAATTGAACTTCAGAATGTACAAATCAAAATGTATTTCGTATTTTATAGATTACCACCCGTTTGTTTTACAATTATATAAATAAAATTAAAAACTCTTTAAAAATACAAATTTTTTCAATAGTATGCCCGTGGGCGATGAGTCATCGGCCTCTCGTGTCCGGTCCCTAATAATGACATAGGGATATTGTTCCAGAAAACTATACTCGCATATACTTAAACTAATTTCGTTGCCTAATTTGAATTAGTAATTAACACAGCTGGTAAAAGGTGTTTTAAAAGTTACTTAAGTTTATCGATTAGGTCCGAAGGTCTAAACCTTTTAAGTCTGCGCACTTTCACATTGGGTGTTATCAACTGGTTTGGAAACACATTTGAGTGCACGATCAATCTCTCACGAGAGCATCATATACTGTATTACTCGATCACTTGTTTGACAAAAGTTATTGGGATATCGCGTTGTATAACACTATTTGTCACACACCAAAATGCATCAATCATATTCGAATCACCTTGTCTTGGAACCGTAGAATGATGTCCAGACGGGAGTTAGAAGCAAAGCCTCAGATTTGGATCACGAACGTCCAGCCGCGATTAAGTGTAGTTTTGTATAGGGAGTACTTTATTATCAATGGTTAATTAAGATTTTCATTCTATTAACCAATACATTTGCATTAGTTTTAAGCCCAGTTGCGTTCGTTTGGTAAAAATGTTTTCGTAATATTTGCCTTCGATCGAGATGTACACCATGGTATTTTATATCACCTGCTTGCCGCAACTGACAATCATTCAACATTACTTTAGCCGAGGTGTTTCTGCTTATCGTGAAGGTTACATGAACTGATTTGGTTTCATTGTCCTTTTTCCGCTATTTTCTAAGCCAATTCTGGATCTCGTTTAACTTGTTTTGCAGATTTTCTGATGATATACTTGTATTAGAGTTGGATTCTGGTATCAGTGTCATCGGCAAAAGTGACGACTGTTGTATATATTGTGGTTGGTAAATGGCTTGTATATAATAAATAGAGACCGGACACGTCGGGCTGAAATGGATGTCATTACGACGGACGATATAAATAGTCTACAACATCTGTAGGTACATCACGCAGTTGTTGAATAGCACTATTCATTCGGTTAACTGCACATATATTTTTTGTGTGCGCAGGTGCGGTTAACTCAAAAGGTTTATTATATATTAAAACAGGTCTACGTACATCGTTAATTACTGTATTTTTGTGCGTTAATATTTATTTATTTCCATAAGGTGTTTTCACGTGATATATTATTTTGGAAAAATTCAATAAAACTTCAGAACCCTCCAAAGATTTAAAAGAATTAATAGGGAAATACTACCAGGGAAAAAAATCAGTACGATAAATAGTCAAAATTGTAGATAAGAGACTAGCAGCTGCTCCGAAGATCATTAAAAAGTTTAAGGATTACTGGTATAGAAAAAGAACACAGACTTGAGCGTAATTTCAAATAGACAGGAAAACGCCACTGTTTGAAAAGTAAAGAATGAGTCTTCCGGCGCGCATGGCGTTCAGAAGATGACCGAAAACAGATCGAAGCCGGTAGTCGTATCGCACAAATTTTAAGGTAGCTTCTATTTATTGTATATACCCTTAGTCAGTAGATACGGCGTGGGTGACGAAAATAGAGGATGGTAGGTAGCGCCACTCAATTTTACTTACGGAAGCTCAGATCTGAAAACTGAGAAAAGGGATCGCGCGATCGTAGATGCATGTGCATACAGACTACTAAAAACAAAAGCGAAAACCAAAACGGTGAAATGCTACACAGGATAATTGCAATCTGAAAATAAAAGTTCAACGCAGTCAACATGCTAAAGAGAGAGAAAAAAGGCAAAAAAAGGGATATAAAGTAGTTAACTCGTATATTAACAAATTTAAATCAACCAACACGTAAAAATGAAAGTGCTATTAAGTTATATTCTGAAAAAAAGGAAAAGGGTGATTTTATGGCTATTATATGATCTTCCGAAGCATTGCAATAACTGTATATGAATGTGGTTAAGTATATGTATCTGGGAGTATAGTTCTTTCGTACCTGTATATCGACAAATGAAAAAAAGAACGAGATAAAGACCAAAAATAATTCTCAATCTAGAGTGAACTAAAATTAGTTAAAATTTAATAAAAAACTTAATGAATTCGATTCTTTCATGAATAAAAGCTTTTATAAAAGCTGAAGAATATGCCAAAATAGTGAAAATATAAATTCGAAAGAAGAAACTCTACATAATTTTATTTTTATATTGTATATTTACTTTTGTGATATGAATTGTGTTATTTTTAGTGTTAGGCTGATATGGTTTATTAATTTTGTTCTTTCTTTATTTCTACTGTTAATTTTTTGAAGAAATATTTGTTCAATGTTTGAAGAAATAAACTTTGATTTCTTATGAAAATGACGCGCTTTACTTGGTATACACTTACTTTTGTGACTAACCGTAGCTTTTATAAGGAAAAAAACAGGAGACACTGTTGCTTACACTGGTATGCTTAACGAGTTTTTTTAAATTCAATATTAACTTAATAACAACAATTTCTACAATACTAAGTCCTTATTAAATCTTTTCAATTAGTTTAGAAAGTTGCAAAGAAAATTAACTCAAAGTACAATAGGCCTTAAATAGAGCAAAAGCAGCGACTCCGCCTATAATATGATTTAAATTCTCTTTAGTCTCTCAAATGTCTTTGGGGACCGTAACGCAGTACTCCATGGGGAGTGTCCAAATTCCTCTTGCTTATACGGATGGAACATATAAAGAGTACCAGAGGAGAATTACACGAAAAACATGCTACAAGTATAACCAACAAGGTGTTTGTCCGAGATAAAACATAATGAAAGCCTTGTTGCCGTATCCAAGTTTTCTACTCCTGTTTTAAGGAAAAAGATTCGTTTAAGAATTCCCTTAAGGCCTGAAAACTTGAGCGAGGCACTAAAATACCTAACTATATACTGTATAGTCAATTGAATATCGACAAATACTATATTTAATCATATCTAATATCTTTTACTTGTTTACAGTAACATTTCCTTGACTACCGAGGGTTTTATACGTATAAATGCCGAAACATTGGAGCGTATTACACTATAATCAATATTTGGTTGTACTTACACAATGCGCAATCGTCTCGGTTAAACAGCTGGCAGCGAAGTTAAACAATGCCTTTTACGTACAAGCTCGAGGTATGCGTGTTCGATTGTACCAGTCTACAGCATATACGATGATATTTTATAATGAAAACGAATCGATTAAGATAGGAGGCAAGGCAACGTTTCGCTAACTTACAGTATTATAAAAAATGATTCGTCACGTTACTACATCTGAGAAATTGTTATTTAATTGAAACTAACTGTTCTGTTATTTTATTTCAGTGACTTCATGATAAATTACTGGCATCGTAAAATTAGATTAGTTACGCGAAAAACTGTAGAACCTTTTTTCTAACTTCTTAACAATTCGATATACGGCAATATACAGTCCTTAATCAAAATATTAATAAAAGATACTGAACAATGATAATATAAAATACTAAAACAAATTGAAAACTTAAATAGAATAAAGTCGTCATATATAGGCTGTTGTCAAATTTCACTCAAATCTCTATAGTCATATCTCAAAAAATTTTTTTAAAAATATGTCATAGAACTAGGCGTCTAGTGATTAATAAGCATTCTTTGCCAAAGTAATCTATCAGCTCTTTGTTTCAACTTACGCGTTTTGTTATTTCTAAATAAGATACAGTAAGTCGAGTTCTTAATTGTATTTAATATCTCCCAAACAACTCTCAAAGGCTTGCAGGTAATATGCAACTACGGGAATTTAGCGCTTCCGAGGAATCCGAACTATGCACAACCTAAGGCGGGAGGTGACGTGCGGAGTTTCGTGACCGTAAGGTTCTTAATGTTTTCTAAGGCGCACCAAACCAAACCTCCATGTATTTAGCCTTATCCGGTTAGTTGGGGCTCTGATCAGACGGAGTGTTATTTACTTTACTACTTAAAAAGGCAAAGATAAGCCAAGATTATCTACCAAAATAAATACGAAAATCTGTAAAGGTTAAAACCGTAAAGAAAGTGGATCTGGTGTCCAACTGGGAGATCTTATCAGCTAAGCTATTTGAAATTTCGGAGGCTAAAATCCAAAAGCTAGAGAAACAGTTCCAAGACTACATACAGGGTAAAAAACGTAGGCAAGCATTTGCAAAGTGCCATACAACTTCAGCTAAAGAACTCAAGCGTCGAAAGCTGACAAGGGATTTTCTCTCGAAACTGTTAGGTTTAATTAAAGGAATAAAGTTAAAGAATATACTCTAACCAGGATCATATTAAATTTGGAAAGGTCGCAATGGAATAGGTTCTATAGCCACATCAAATAATTAACACAGGCCTGCGATTGTAAAATTGTCTGGATTTTATACAGTGATTTCAATACATTTTTTGGTGCTGAAAAGTTGAAAATTATTTAAAAAATTCCATCACGTAAGGTTTTTTACAATCTGGGGTTTTTTGACCTATCTGCATGTATTAGTCTTTTTGAAAAGGACAATTTTGTTAAACCGTTGTTTAAATAAACTATTATAATTTTTTTACTTATGATGATGCAAGAAGTTGATATTCTGAATAAACATACACTAGATTTATGATAAAGAAGTTACAAATAGAAATAATTGAGCATGTCGCAAGACATGACTTATCATCTTCCTGTTACTGCATGTCTACCTCCCCACCTCCACTACAAACATATTGCTATTCTAGACAAAACAGTTAGTTCATTCAATATCTTCTTTACAATTGTGGTGTGAATTTGTGTAATTAGTTGACATTTGTGATTAGTTGCTGAGTTAATTTAATTTTTATTTTACGAGTTTTTTAAAATTAAATTCCAATGGCATCAAGAGGCTGTGTCAATGTACCCAACTCCTTCTGCTATATTTGTGGAAAGTTTACAGTAAAAAACAACAAAGAAACATTACAGATTTTGTAAAAAAAGTATATTTTGCATATTTTGGTGTGATATTAGGAGACCAAGACAAACCTTGGGCTCCTCATAAGGTTTGTTCAGTGTGTGTTGAAGAGCTTCGCCAGTGGTCACAAGGAAAAAAACAGTCTTTTCGCTTTGGAGTGCCTATGGTTTGGAGAGAACCGATCAATCATAGCGATGATTGTTATTTTTGTTCGTGTGTAGTACACGGCTTCAATTTAAAAAACAAAAAGGACATCGTTTACCCAAACCTTCGATCCGCAACACGTCCTATACCTCATGGACCAGAAGTACCTGTTCCTTCACTACCAGATACATTAGATGATGTATCTGATGACGAAATGGTTTCACGTACATGCGCAAGTGAACTGGATGAGGGAAGTGATTACTATGATACTGGAACTGATGAGCCAAACCTGTTTGACCAATCTGAATTAAATGATTTGGTGAGGGACTTAAACCTTCCTAAGGACTCAGCTGAGCTTTTAGGCTCAAGGTTGAAAGAAAAAAATTTGTTAGCACCTAGCACAACATTTTACTGGTTTAGGAACAGAGAAATAGAGTTTGCTCGATATTATTCCGTAGAAGATGCACTAGTTTTCTGTAATGATGTACCCGGGCTCATGGAACAATTCCACGTAGAATATAATGTTTCAGAATGGAGACTCTTTATTGACTCTTCAAAAAGGAGCCTTAAGGCCGTTCTTCTACACAATGGAAGTAAATATGCTTCTGTACCAGTGGGACATTCAGTTCATTTAAAAGAGTGTTTTGAAAATCTTGAGCTACTTTTAATTAAAATTCGTTACAAGGATCAAGGCTGGACAATTTGTGGTGATTTGAAAGTTCTTTGTTTGTTACTTGGACAACAAAGCGGTTATACTAAATATCCTTGTTTTTTGTGTGAGTGGGATAGTCGTGATAGAAAGCACCACTATTGTAAAAAGATGTGGCCACCAAGACAAACCTTACAACCTGGAATGAAAAACATTGAAAGAAAAAGTTTAGTAGACCCGAGCAAAGTTTTTCTTCCTCCATTACATATAAAACTAGGGTTAATGAAACAATTTGTGAAGACATTAAAAAAAGATGGAGAGTGCTTCAAGTATTTTTGCAGCCAGTTTCCTCGCTTGTCAGAAGCAAAGATAAAGGAGGGTGTTTTTGTTGGGCCGGATATAAGAAAGCTTATGAAAGATGAAAATTTTGAATCTAATATGGAGGAAGCAGAAAAACAAGCATGGATAGCCTTCAAAAATGTGGTTACAAATTTTCTTGGCAACAAAAAACATGAAGATTATAAAAATATTGTGCAAAATATGTTAGAAAAATTTAAAACCTTAGGCTGTAACATGAGTTTGAAGGTGCATTTTCCAGATTCGCATTTCGACTACTTCCCTGAAAATCTTGGTGCAGTAAGTGAGGAGCAGGGGGAAAGGTTCCACCAAGACCTAAAAGAGATGGAGAGAAGATACCAAGGAAGATGGAATATAAGCATGATAGCTGATTATTGTTGGATGTTAAAAAGGGATGGTCCACTACGAGATTACAGAAGAAAAAGCACAAAAAGGAGTACGGAAAGACAAAGAAAAAGATATTATAAGGACTTGCAAAGACATAAATAGTATTTTACTGTTTCTTTTCATTAGATTTAATGATATTTGTAAGTAATTTTGTTTTTTATATCCTTTGTAAATAAATTCAAAATGTAACTAAAAATGATTTTTAATTTTTAAAAAATATAATTTGAAGCCTTTTTGTGAAAAATCCTTACGTGATGGAGAAAAATAGAGTTCATATTTGGATTCAGCGCCCAAAAACACATAAGAATCAGCTATCAAATTTAAAACAATTTTTAGAAAGTTAAAAAACGCAGGCCTGTATAATCTATCTTTCTTTTCCAGGAGAGAGGCAATGATAGTATTTTTATATTATGGCTATAGGTTTATTTGCAACCTAACCTCTTCTTGAGAGATTAATTGTTTTTGTTCTGAGGTCGATATGTATTTTATTTTTCATTTAAGTATTATTTGTTATTTTACCTAGGATACGGTTACCATAAACACGGTTATATCGCCCGTGTGCGTTATAAACGGGTGATATAGCTCATATCGCCCGGTAATTTAATCACAGTTTTTAATGTTGTGTGACTATAAATGTTTTAATGTTGTGTGACATAAATAATTTTATTTTTCATTTAAGTATTATTTGTTATTTTACCTAGGATACGGTTACCATAAACACGGTTATATCGCCCGTGTGCGTTATAAACGGGTGATATAGCTCATATCGCCCGGTAATTTAATCACAGTTTTTAATGTTGTGTGACTATAAATAAGGCCCGAGAAGAAAGGATATACATTTTACAGAACTAATAATTTGAAGTTTTAAGAAAGTCTAAAGAAAGAATCAAAACTTTAGCATTCTTTATTAAAATTAAGAGTATCTAAACGTTGACAACTCGAAAACTTCAAAGTGTCAACAATTGTCGTTAAATCGTTGATTCAAGGAATCATGTTAGATGCGTAATGATGTGTAACGACTGTGAATGACACGATAGTTGACAGAAATATCGGAACTTTTCCAATAATTTTTCGCTTAAGAAATTAATTCTTCGTGAAAAATAAAATCTTATATAAACCACTGGCCTTATGGCAACTATACTGGCCTCGGTAGACATTCATCCCTCGGGCCAGAGGCCTTCGGGCAGAATTAACGTCAACTTGGAAGCAATATAATACCCATAACGCCCTTGGTACATAAATAATTTTGGTGCATAAATAATTATTACCAATGAAATATCTCATATAAATCAGTTTTTAGGAATAAAAATAGGACTAAGACAACAACAATTTATAAAATAATGCTTGAAGCTTGATGAATCGGAAACTAAAATTGGAAATGTTTAGACAACAGAAACAGAGTCATTATAGTGGTCAAGATTGGAAATACAGAAACGAGAAGAAAGCTTAAACGTAATATCTATCAATAAAAAAAAATAATAGTAATAATTCATGCCTTAATATCTCCAGCAACTTAACGTCAAATCCAGGTAGACCCTTGGCAGGTTATGAGTAACTTTTACGCTTGCGTCTGTGGAGCGACTTAAGATATTTGCTGTCGACATTTGTCTTAAACGAGAAAAAACAAAACTTTTCTCGACATTGATTTACCGCTGCGCTATCTATCAGCGAGAATTACCCGATAGAAACAAAGAAAGTTTAGGCATCTAGCTAGGACGAAGGAAGAAGCTTTACTGCAGAAAAGGCGAACTTTTCTTTAACGTGTTTTCTTTTCTCTAATCATGAAAGAAGACAATTTAATGAATTAAATATAAATGGGCGAGAACATAGGAGAATAGTCGTCGCGTCAAACTAAAAAAAAAACTAAAGCACCGAAACAGTACAGGAAAGGGTGTGCAAGTTATCTATTGCTGATGAAGCAGCTAGATAGAAGATGTGGAAAAACTTCGTGAAGGCCAAATCAATTCCAGACATCTAAAAAAAGGACAACATAATTATGAATTTTTTTTCTGAATCTTATTTCATACACGCGCTATTTCTGAAATAATTAAATTTTTATACTTCATTTTCATATCTGGTGCAAATTCCATGTAAATTTCACAATTCTGCTTTGACTCTGTTTTTGCGACAAACATGTCCAATCGTCTGCCATAAACAAGCAAACTAAATTTATCTATTTGTATATACTGTAGCAATATGTTTTATTGTAGCAATATGTTCTTAATTGCCAATTTTATAGTTTCGGTGACGTTTTACTCACTAGTTACCCACGGTTTTTTTTTAAATCCAGCTCTTTAAACTGGCTCCATATAGACGTCTATATCCCGTACACTCGAATTTTTACATTTTTCTTGAAATTACTTTCTTTTACTTGCTAATACACAATTTTCAGTGCCGTTTTTTTGAGTATACTGCGATCATTTCGACTGGTAGGTTACCTATTTTTTTGGCGCAAAACCACCTCTCATTTACTTGTAGTTTGGATAGTTACTTTAAAACTATGTTACAGCAGAGACAATCGAGACGTGCATGAACATAGGAAATTTTGTCCGAATTTATTTGAATCTAATATCCTTGTCTTATAATAAGACATGTGTATATATTTATTTCTTTCTCGCACAAAGAAAGACGAACTCAGATGTCACTGTACTAAAAATAATAACGCATGCGTCAACACTTCAAAATTAATCATTTTGTTTGTTTTGATGTATTATATTTGGGTATAGATTATATGGCGTAATATAAATAATTGATCGGTTATACATGTTATATTATGTGTTGTGTATTTTAGTGTATATGTATTAGTGTGTACGATAGTTTTGCTTTGTTCTGTGTCAATTATAGTTTGGTTGTCGAACATTGAAATGTCGCTATCGTTTTGTCTCATCTGTGTATGTAAAAACGATGAAGTTCAGAAAATGCATTATTTTCCAAAGCAATTGGAAAAATAAGTAAATATAAAACAATAATGAATTATTATTAAATGTAATATTTCCAGATCCAAAAAATGGCAAGAGGTGATGCGAATTAAATATTCTGGAGATTCTCTCAGAAATTACAGAATATGCAGCAGTCATTTTATAGCTGATAATTATGTGGATCATCTGAATTATAGGTTCCGCTTGGACGCTGCCCGTGCATTTTTTCTTTGCCATTAATTGCAACCTCGCCCTTCACTTTGGAAATAAACCTGTGCTCATGATAGGCATATCATTTGTTTTATTCATTTGGACTCTATTTCTGAGTATTCTATGTCATATGCTCATTATAACATGACAATCTTATTTAATGATAATTTAGATTACATATTTATGAAATATTATCTAATATTGTTTTAACTGTTTCAGTTGCTGTCGATACAACAGAATCCATCCTCATGAAGCAAATTTAATGAAAATTATTATTTGTTGAGTTTTTGAAAAACAGAGTATTATTCTAGTAAACACGTATTTTTAGTTAGGATTTTAAATTCTTCTCTTTCAACAACAAATATACTTTATTTTTTAGCAAGATATTGTGTTCATGATTGTCTTAGAATATACACATAAGACCAGCTCTCAACGGGCCGTACCCGGCAATAAGTGGCAACAGCGTATCCCCTCTACGCGCGGTAGCTTACATTACCATACATTGCAGAGTTATGAATTTAGTAAGACTTAAACCGCGCAAGGATATAGTCGTTTGCATATTCGTTCTGTATACGTAATTTGCCCATTTGTTTCAGATATAATAAGGTCGTTATATCTCCAAGTTATTATTATTGTATTCTTAGCTGCTACGGAAAAGTAATTTTAAGTAATAAAAAACAATAACGTTTTCTAAAAGTAAAAAAATCAATAATTCTGCAAAATAAATTTTAATTCTAAGAAAGTCACTAAATATAGGATTCGAAAATACCGCTCTCTCTCTCCAAACAATAGCCGAGCCTATTGTAAAACTCCCGCCTCACTCCCTCGAGATTTCTAGGGGTTATTGTCTCGAAAATTCTAAACAGTTGAACTTGCAACTGTTGCAAGTTCGGTATTGTTAGAAGACCGTAAAGATTTTCTTTGACATGACCCCACAGAAAAAAATCGCAGGGATTGAGGTCGGGGGGATCGAGGTGGCCATATTATCGTACCCCTCCCGGAAATAACACGATTAGGAAAAGGGTTTTGTAAAAACTCTCTTGCTAATCTGCTGTTATGAGCGGGACAACCGTCTTGCATAAACCAAATTGCATCAAAATCGACGTTTAGTTGACGGACAGCAGGAATAATTCGTGTTCGCAGCAAATCTAAATATTTTACTGCATTCAAATTGCCGTCGATAACAAATGGCCCTATAATGTTATCACCCAAGATACCCGCCCAAACGTTAAGTTTTTCGGGGTATTAAGTTTTAACATTACGAGCTAGATGTTTATTTTCTCGAGACCAATATCGCACGACTGAGGGATTATGCTTGCCATGACGTGGAAAAGAAGACTCGTCGGTAAACAGAATATTTTTTATAAAATATTCGTCCCCGTTAGCCTTTTCCATCACGGACTCACAAAACTCCATTCTTGCAAAATTGTCCTCGGGAAAAATCTCCTGGCACTTTCGAACTTTGTAACTTTTATATTTGTTGCGTTTTAGAATCCGCTTTACTGTAGTTCTACTAACACCGATTTCGTCTGCAATTTGCCGTGTACACTTAAGGTCGCCCATTTCAACTAACGAACAAACCCTCACGTCTCTCTCCTCCCGATCGGCAGGTATTAGAGGGATATGAGGCTGTTCGTCAATTTGTTGGCATTTGCGGCAATTTCCGACGACACAGCCATATTTTCTAAACGCATTTACGATCCTTTCAATCGTCGAATGCGATATAATACGAAGGAATAGGCCGATTTAAGGACTCTACAGCAAATAAATCAGCGGTTGTTCGAAAGGAATTACCGGCAAGATACCACGAAACTATTTATACCTTCTCTGCGGTTGTATACACTGACATGATAACTAGTAACTACCTTAACGTTTGCACAGCTAGATACGAATGACGGGCAATCTATTGCTCTCGATCATCGGACTTATGTATGCGCATGCGGAGTGGCATCGTACATACGTTGCCACATCGCATTACGTTCCATACGTATATTGTTGCGTATGTCCCGTAGCGGGTTGGACCTATCGGTATATACACAATATTAAACAAAAAGTACTAGGAATTATTTTTTATGTTTTATTTATTTGATGTTGAGAACCTTTGAAAAATGCATGTTTTTTAACATCAATTCTTTCTTTCTGTTGTAACTGTAATTAAAGCGAATAAGTAATTGCTGTGTAAACTAAATACAATAGGACATGTATTTCCTAAGATAGATTATAATTAAAATACTAAATTTCTGATAAAAATAAGGATTAGCAATGTGATTCGATTTTATAATGAGATAAACATTTGCCATTATTAGTTCAATCACATAGTTATAGCTTATTTTTACTAGAAATTTTATTATTATTAACAAATTTTAAAAATATTCAGAAGAGATTGAAATTTCCCGCGTTAAATAATATTGCGCCATCTACATTCGCTTTCGACCAATTCAATATTCAGGAGTAAAATTTAGCACGTAGTTGCACACCTCCGGTTGTCTCTGGTTAAAGCATACTATTTCTCGGTACATTCCTTGTAATAATAATAATATTCTTCGTCCAACGATCAGATATTTTTATTTTTTCTCACTTAATTTTTTTTAGCCCATATTAGATAAATACTTTAATTCACGCGACTGTTGATAAAATTATTCAAGTATTTGGTTTGCTAACTTCAACTGCGATAGATATATACATTTTCATTAGACTTAACTAATTAAGAAAATAAATAGAACTACTATGATCTTATTCAATTAATTTTAAACATTTATATTTATTATATATGGCATATATTGCTTATAATTTTATGTTTTATTTCTTGAAATGAAGATTGTGGCGCACAGGAGCGCTTCTTACTCAGTACAATGTAATTAAGGAGTCAAATAATAAATTTGGGAAAACTGCCGTAGCAATTTCTATTTAGGTTGTAATAAAGGAGGACGTTGACAAATTGGCAATCAAACCGGAGAACTCGGTAATAATGGCGGAGATTATCGAGACGAACACTGAAATTTAGCACTCAATTTTGCACGGACCAACGACCCGTATTATTATTATCCTAATGATATATACATTATGATGAATCTGTGCTACGATTTTATAATGCTGTTGTATTGAAAGGAATATCTCCTTTAATCTTAAGTACTAAGTTACCATATTCTACTATACAAGGTATGACAATTAAATAACGGTACTCGTCTGAAAAATACGCTTTATTGAAAACGTATTCCAAATAGCTGTTAATCCTCTTCAATACTCCCCCATGCCTGTCATATGTTTTCCATTATCTGAAGCGTCTTCAAGTGTCACCCTCTCCAGAAAGTCTCCCGTTTTTGCCTTGATCTCTTGTACAGACTGCAAATGTATACTCTTCATTGTTGGGAACAGGTAGAAGTCGTATGGAGCGAGATCTCGTGAATACAGTGGATGTTCAAGCGTAGTAATTCTCTTCTCCGCTAGGAACTGCTTAACAGAGATTGTGCGCCGGTGCATTGTCCTGGTGCAACATTCATGTATTGTACCTCCACAGATGTCTTTTCTTCTTCGACCTTTCTCTCAGTTTGGTCAGTCAGGACCTCAATGTAGTGCATTTGGTTTATCGTTTGGCCCTGAGGTACCCACTCAATCATAATGATACCTTCAATATCGAAAAAAACGATACCATTTTTGCGCAAACTTTTGTCATTTGCAAATCCTCATCTAATTGTTTCTCTGTCAATCTTCGTCACGTCAGCCATCATCCGAATATTAAAACGTTGGTCTTTCTGCACAATTCTGAGTATTTTCAGATATTATTGATGTCACAAATCGACCAGAACTTTCGTCATCTTCAGTCTCCACCGGACTTTCCAAAAATCCTTTGGGCCATTGAAAAACTCGATCGAGTGCGTGACCTGCAATTATCGCCAAACACTTCTTTCAAACATTTAGGTGGTTTTTAGCTTCACGAGGAATTTGAAGTTAATGCGCTGCTCGATTTTTAAGCTTATCGTGTAATAGCGCCACTCTGGCAAAACAACGTCCTACTCAAGCAAGGAGTAACAAACAACTAAACAAGATAAAAAACCGCCTGCAAGGTAAGAATTTTTTGAACATCGGTTTAGTAAACGGGCTCTTAAAAGTCCATCAGTTCTAGGAGTTGCCTCTGGATCAGATGCTCTTCCAGACAAGCGTGGTACAAGGAATTAACCCGAGACAACAAAACATACGAATCAAACTTATTCATTATTAATTTTCTTAAGAAGTTCCCACTGATAATCTGTCTTCATTGAGCTACTCAATCAAAATCAAGTCGTTCCAGTAGTAGAGCATAATCCAAACCATGCGTAAGATAAACTGCTGCAATCTCAAATAACAATTTTAGAAATTCACCTTGAATTCACGCTGAATTCATTATATGAAATACTGTATTCACAAACTCAACGGTGAAATTTTTAACGGATCGTTTCTCAACATGTCAATGCATAAAGTTTTAGTAACATTTTACAGTGAATTTTGTGGAAAACAAACTTCACGATTGTTAGTGAGAGTGTCGCATATTTTCTGAATATAACCTATGTAGTATAATTAAAAATTGCTGAAAAGCCACGTCCATCAACGGAACGTACAGACGCGTTTCGCTCTTATTGGAGCTTATAAATGTACGGTATCTCGAAGACGGATATGGCTTTTCACTTCTATACTTTGTGTATATATAGTTAACATTCTGAACTTACTGCAAATGAGAATTAATGAATATTAAATCTCATTTTTACATGTAAATGTCGCCATATGTGATGCGTTAATAACTACAATCCGACAAACTAAGTTTGTACCAGTATGTAGAACACACCTCGTCGCGACTCCGACCTTCCTGATAATTAGGATAATTAAAAATTGCTGAAAAGCCACGTCCATTAACGGAACGTACAGACGCATTTCGCTCTTATTGGAGCTTATCAATGTACGGTATCTCGAAGACGGATATGGCTTTTCACTTCTATACTTTGTGTATATATAGTTAACATTCTGAACTTACTGCAAATGAGAATTAATGAATATTAAATCTCATTTTTACATGTAAATGAGATTTAATATTAAACTATTTAAAATGTTAATATTGTATATTTATCACTCTATATTTAGAAAAATACATGATTTATGTTAATTAATAAAAGCAATTATATTACTACTTTTATTTTGCAAAATTTATAGATATAATATCAATGATTTAGAATAAAAAACGGAAGGAATGGAAATAGTTTATTACAGTTAGTATTAATGATTAAGATATAGCAGTACATACGTTAAACTAAAGTACAGAATACATCTAAAGGTTTTATATTTTTTTAATTTTATCGCATTACACTCACGAATTTCTCTTAGGCACAGGTAATAAATAAAGGTGTTGTACTCGAAGTACTTGCCAATCAGATAGTATTAGGTATTATATATGGTGTAATATAAAGTCAAACATATATTAAAATCAAAACACTATTGGCTATATTGGCTCTATAAATATTGGCTCTTCATTTTACAAATATTTTCACTGGAACAAAAGGTAAAAGTGCAATCGTAACTTATAGCTTAAAAGATCATCTTCCTCTTCTTCTAAACTAATTATGAAAGCAAAAAAAACAGGTTGCATGTCGATGCCATAATTCACATCAAGCTTTGATACAAAATAATACAAATCTGTATAAAAACAAATTTGTATCTGTATATGCATGGACACACAGTACGTATTTACCAGCTTTTGCTTCAACTACCAGACGCATGCGTTTCTGTGTAACCACTTTGTCAATGATAGATTTACGAAGCAAAAGACTATAGGTACACTTGCGGTCATGTAGTAAGTTTTGTCCTATCCGAAGACATCAGATAACCTCATGCCATCTGACGGACAAAACCGACCACGCCGGTGCAAAGTGTTTCTTCTCGAATAGCAAAGCTATTACTGGAAAAGAAGAAAAAATACGCATATTACTGTGAGTCCATTAACTCGTCGCCAGGTGGCGTAGTATAGCAAAAAAACAGGTTGCATGTCGATGCGATAATTCACATCAAGCTTTGATACAAAATAATACAAATCTGTATAAAAACAAATTTGTATCTGTATATGCATGGACACACAGTACGTATTTACCAGCTTTTGCTTCAACTACCAGACGCATGAGTTTCTGTGTAACCACTTTGTCAATGATAGATTTACGAAGCAAAAGACTACAGGTACACTTGCGGTCATGTAGTCAGTTTTGTCCTATCCGAAGACATCAGATAACCTCATGCCATCTGACGGACAAAACCGACCACGCCGGTGCAAAGTGTTTCTTCTCGAATAGCAAAGCTATTACTGGAAAAGAAGAAAAAATACGCATATTACTGTGAGTCCATTAACTCGTCGCCAGGTGGCGTAGTATAGCAAAAAAAACAGGTTGCATGTCGATGCGATAATTCACATCAAGCGTTGATACAAAATAATACAAATCTGTATAAAAACAAATTTGTATATGTATATGCATGGACACACAGTACGTATTTACCAGCTTTTGCTTCAACTACCAGACGCATGCGTTTCTGTGTAACCACTTTGTCAATGATAGATTTACGAAGCAAAAGACTATAGGTACACTTGCGGTCATGTAGTAAGTATTCGAGAAGAAACACTTTGCACCGGCGTGGTCGGTTTTGTCCGTCAGATGGCATGAGGTTATCTGATGTCTTCGGATAGGACAAAACTTAGTACATGACCGCAAGTGTACCTATAGTCTATTGCTTCGTAAATCTATCATTGACAAAGTGGTTACACAGAAACGCATGCGTCTGGTAGTTGAAGCAAAAGCTGGTAAATACGTACTGTGTGTCCATGCATATACAGATACAAATTTGTTTTTATACAGATTTGTATTATTTTGTATCAAAGCTTGATGTGAATTATCGCATCGACATGCAACCTGTTTTTTTTGCTATACTACGCCACCTGGCGACGAGTTAATAGACTCACAGTAATATGCGTATTTTTTCTTCTTTTCCAGTAATAGCTTTGCTATTCGAGAAGAAACACTTTGCACCGGCGTGGTCGGTTTTGTCCGTCAGATGGCATGAGGTTATCTGATGTCTTCGGATAGGACAAAACTTACTACATGACCGCAAGTGTACCTATAGTCTTTTGCTTCGTAAATCTATCATTGACAAAGTGGTTACACAGAATCGCATGCGTCTGGTAGTTGAATCAAAAGCTGGTAAATACGTACTGTGTGTCCATGCATATACAGATACAAATTTGTTTTTATACAGATTTGTATTATTTTGTAATTATGAAAGGTCTGATATCATATTGATGAAATCCTACATTCCTGTCCCACTATTTTAAATCGAAGCTTCAGTGCGAGTGTCACAGTTAGCTCACGGTTCAACAGTTACTAGACTTAGTGCTTCTTGCGCACAACCTTTTACAGTCTTCACTCGTCTTACCATATTTACCCATATTATTAGAGTAATATCTTTTTGAAATCCCCAGAGTAATATCTTTTTGAAATCCCCAATATTAACCCTATAAAGTTAAAAATACAATGATGTGGAGGAAGAAAATGAACTGTGTGGCCATATTGCTCTGATAATTCATCGGCTTCGTAAATAGATGATGGTTTATACCTTTAAATAAAAACCATGATCTATTTTAACTTAATTTAGTAATTATTTTATGTAATAACAGTCAACGAACTCCAGTAACTGTGTTTTGAAAGCTGTCTTGTCAAAGTTGATGTTATTGTTGGTTAACCATTCCTGAATTTGGTATTTTGTCGAAGATGAAGCTGTAGATTTATTTATTATTGTAGTATGATAGTTTGCATTATCCCTAGTAATAACTTAAGGGCGTTCTAATTGTTCAAGTAGCTGATTTTCTAACCATAATACAAAATTTTCTCGATTCATATCACCGTATACTTTTACTGTTTGTTGCGAATATTACTTCTGCTCCAGGAATTAAACCATTTCTATTACCAGCATGTACAACTATGTATCTACAAAACAAAAGTCAATAATATATTGCCTGTGCCAATTACTTTTTAAATAATTAATATCTTTTGCCACCTACTTGTTTTGTTTACATATATTGTTGCGAAAACGTTATTCATTTCAAAACAATGAGACAATTCCATTAATGCTCGTTTAGAGACGTCTTTCTTAAAATAGAAACCAATATATTGCAATATTTAGTTGTGAGAGACGATAATACGAGAAAAATAAAATGACCAATATAAATACGGCGACTGACAGATCACGGGCGGATATCATACGATACGATCATCATACGTGACAACATTACTACATACTACATTAGTAAGTGAAGCATTTAGATTTTCACAATTGATATTACTGTTATGACACTTATGACTAAAGACGGCAGACTATGTGCCTCACACTGTTAAATTTAATAATACACATAAGGTGTATTAGATAAAAATGTAGATTTTACAAAATTAGGGCAACTTTTTACCAATACTGAAGATCCATTGTACAGATACAAAGAGCACTTTAACTATGCAAATATCACATCTCTCAACGTCGAACAATCCTTCTCAGTATATAAACATATTATTATTAAATTTGACAGTGTGGGCACATAGTCTTCCGTCTTTAGTTATGACGCAACTGCTCTCTTATCGTAAAAATACTATATTCTGAAATCTAACAATACCAAAGCATTGTCAGGTTCAGTTAGTAAAATATAGAATAAACGAAATGAATGCAGGTTTAAGGTAAATATTGAAACAATTATTCAGATAAATTTAAACTTATGAATAACATTATAGAGATCAGTAAACAAAGCAAATAATTTATAATTAGAAAGTAGAAAGGATAGCCTTTCTACTTTGATAGCAAAGGATATCTTCCGGTTAAGATAATCAGTAGAGAACGGACATTCTTACCACATGACTAAGTTCTCCGAATCAATAGCCGTTGTCCATTGTTAACGCTGCGAAAAATCAGGTGGCTGAGAAATACTTCATTGTATTACGGCGGGATGTACTCGGCGAAGTTTATAAACATTTCCTATTGCGGATTGCGTTTAATGGAATATATCCTCCGAGTACAATCGCCGTGTTGTCCATTGTAATCGCAACGGACCAGATGGCCGGGTAAGACAACAAATACTTCATTGAATTACACCGAGTCATGTGGTAAGAATGTCCGTTCTCTAATAATC
Source organism: Melolontha melolontha (assembly GCA_935421215.2). NCBI lineage: Eukaryota > Metazoa > Arthropoda > Insecta > Coleoptera > Scarabaeidae > Melolontha > Melolontha melolontha. The sequence continues at coordinate 110,020,852 of OW285238.1, forward strand.
AGATGCCATAAATTTTTAGACAAAGCCAGTTTGAGATTAGACGTTATGTGTTTGTAATTCTAAGCTTTAACGATTTCACTTTTTAATCAATTCCTTATTTTTTCGGTGATACTCATATAAATCTTGGTTAAATTCTCTAGGGTCTCTGTGTTAAATCAGCTCTACGAAGACAAAAGTATTTCCGATATTTCTATGTGAGAAGCACTCCCGTAAATAGGTTTTCATCTACACTCGTAAAATATCATACACATATACCGGTTTTGTTCTCTCGAGTACGAGGAGCTTTGCAAACGTAATATTCTTCTCTGCAAAAGGAAATGCATACATATAGTGAGCAGGCGAAACAAGAAATCATTCGGTTTCATTTCATTATGCATTCCGCCAATTCGAGCTTCGTCTGCGTATGTACATTTGTAGCGGTATTGTCAGACAAAACCGACAACCGACGCCAAAGTAATGCAGAACGACGTGTCCTGCCGCATTCATACGATAAGAGACGTCACACTGAACCCGTATACTGAACAGAGACAAGTTTCAATAAAGGAAATGATCACGGACGGAATTATAGAACGTATAAGTCTGTCATTGTTATTTACCACGTAGTCCCGGTAAAATGCGAGATTGTCACGTTTGTGCGGATAAAGCGATAACTGTATCAATAAATAATGTTCGATTATTTTTAGAAAGGCAACTGTAATATCTGTAAATCAGTGAAAATACGCGGGAAAGGTATTTGAGATTTCTTTCAACAGAGTAAACATGCGCAGATAATATAAATTACTTTTAATTTTTGTTTTTTTTTCACACTTTAATATGATTTTTTCCTTATTTTTATTTCCTAAGTCTTTTTACCATTTCAGTTGTAATGCCATAATGACCTGTAGCTTTACTTCTTTTTTAACATGTTTTAACTTCTAGTTCTATTGATATTTACACACTTGAGATTGTTCTTCTACTTTTATTTCCTAGCATTCCTCAACTATGTGATTTGTTATTTCTATGTATTTTCAAGATATCTTCAAAATGTTCTTTCCATCTTCTCATTACATCTTCTTCCTCCCCTATTGTTTCGCCATCTTTTGCGTTTATAGAATAATATTTATTGCCAGAGAGTGAATACCAATTACAAGACAAAACTAAACAATTTATAACCGTTCAAAGGTGAGTTTACAAAAAAATTGACGCTCGCCGTCGGTAATACATATTGCTATGATACTTTCTAACCGATGTAAATTGAATAATTAAATAAAGTTGAAAACAGCAACGAAAAATTTAAAACGAGTAAGTTTTTAATACACCCTGTATGAACATCGTCATGAAACAAATCTCATAGTCATTTCATGTAGAGTTTCCGGATATTTTCTGTAAAAAGGTTTTAATATACAACAATACACATCGTGTTAAGAAAAAAACACATCTGTGTATATTTGGTAAAGTTATATTGTATGTAAGATGTCATGTAAATTATTATATCTCTTTGCGTTCTAGGTTTATAAATGTTAATAACTTAAAATTTAAATCATGCTATATATACCAATTTATAAAAGAATATTTTAAGTACTATAGTCACAGTAAGTTTCATAATCAATACTTGCATTTTTTAATTTTCTTAGATACATATACGTCGCTTATGGTAACTACTACGATGCACGGGAAATTTATTTTAAACATTCATTATGGTTTTAGTATATACAAAATAGAATCCAATATATATTTGTTCATTCATTATAAATTAATATATTTGTTCATATATTATAGCAAATGCAGTTGTTAAATTTAGTCCAGTACTACAAGATAGATATGTTTCAAATTGTAAAGAAGACACGGCATCAGACGGTAGAGAAGGACAGTATAAATAAAGAGAAGACAGATGACATGCGGTCCGAAGAAACCAAGAACACATTTAAAATATAAAACCATATTAGAAAAAAATATTATGAAAACGTAAATCAATATAAGAACGAAAGTTTTTAAGTATAAGAGATCATTTAAAAGATATAACTTACAAATGTATCTGAAAAAGAATTGACGTCACAGGGGATATATATATAGAGAATTTTCTCAAGAAGAAGGGTTACTTATCGAAATCGTTTAAAAGCGGTGGTCTAAAATAAAATTTTGCTTTGATTAAATTATTAGAATTTTCATATTTTTAATTATAACGGAAAGTAGAGTCATATTTAATTTCAATTTATCTATATATATATATATATATATATATATATATATATATATATATATATATATATATATAGGGTGATCTTTAGATGTATGGATTAAAAATTTTTTGAAGTTATAGACCGTAACTCCCTCTAGAAATGTTTGTTTTTGTGTAAAAATACGGTATGCAAAAAATTATGCGTATAGAACAAAGGGAAGGCGTGGCGCATCGCCTCTCAAGGCGACCACTGTTGGTAAAATGAATAAATATAATTTTTTTATGTATTTAAATTTTTTAGTATACAATATACCTATAACTTTATTATTATAACTTAATTAAATTTACGGTAACTGCCACGATTTGTAACCAGAATTTGATTATAAAAATTTAATTGGAATCAAATTTCAAAAATTGTGGCGGCAACTAAATTATTTACATATCCTAATAATAGTTTGGAAGCATAGATATTTTTTTAAGCCAACGAATTCTAAATATAGTTTTTTATCCCTTTTTTCGAATACTCTTACGCGTTTTTGTTAAGAAAAGTTGGCAACACTGTGGTGCAGCATTTAAGAAAATTAAAAAGGGACTTCCCCTATAAAATGACAATTGATTAAAATTGTCAATTAGAAGAGTGTGTTACTTAACAGAAATAGTGTTAAAAATAAAAGCTTGTGTAAAAAGTGTAAAAAAATTACCGCAAACCTAAGACAGAAGTTTAGAGACGCTTGGATCAAAATTGACAAAATTAACTTTATGAGTGGTGTTGAAAATCTGAAAGTGAAGAATGCAGTCGGGAGTGTATTCGAGATTATAAAATTTGCATCTCAAAATCTTGAAGTAAAACAACCTCGTGATGATTATAAACAGCTTCATCAATTAAGTATAGTTTTTCTTGGTGGTACAGTTCCGGAATTTACCTTCAAAAAGCCTGGAGCATTTCATCACGCCCGTTGCATGTCGAAAGCTATTTATTGCCTTAAATTATATTTATTTCGAAACGAATTTAAAATGATACAATTGGAGATAACTAGTATTCGTGACATTTGCATCTTTGTTGTAAGGGTGTATTTAAAAAATGGATACAAGCACCAATTGCAGCAGAAGCCCCTATGCAGGATTTAAGATTGCTAAAAGATTTACATGCTTATAAAATTGTTGATGAGAAGATTAGTCGTGCGTCACCAAGCAAATTAAGTAATCATTTGTGGTATTTAACCCCAGAAACAGCAGCATTTTAAGATCCAAATGTTACATATGAGTCGAAGAATCATGGTGCAAGCTCTGGATAACCCTACTGATTGCGAATTAAAAAAATTGATCGTAACTCCTCATACTATACTATAAGCCAATATCTTAATAAGAACATCGAATATTTTATAACCCAAAAACTACGAAATTTGTTTTTTAAATGTTTGGTATTCCAACGGACTTTTTAACAAAAGATCCAAAGGAATGGGTAAATGAACCTAGTTTTAACGTTGGCCTTAATATCGTTGGAAATATGAATGTTGTTAATGACTCGGCAGAACGAACAGTTAAGCTAATGGAAGATTTTAATTTAGTGTTATCCAAGGATGAAGAAGAAAAGCAATAGATAGTGCAAATTGTTGCGGATTATCGGAAACTCTACCCCAATTTGAACAAATATTCTCTTTTGAAACAAAATAACATATAAATAACTAAAAACAAAGCATTTTTATTGATCCCTTGTCAGACAGAGATCTTGTAACATTATCAAATCTGTGGCCACAAGGAATAAGTAAATGTTTTATGTTTTTCCTATTTATTAACTCTGTTTTCCAAAAGTAAACCATTCTTCTATCTTTTTATTAATTTTCATTTATTTTCTTAAGAAATATGTCACCATATATGTATATAAAAACATAGATTTTACTTTGTATTTTACTTTGTATTCTAGTCCTTAAAAATTTGGCTTTAAATGAAAACCAGAGAAGCTTTAAGACGACATCGTCTCAAGGAAATTTAAAATATGTTAAAATTAAAGTAAAATATATTTTTTAGTATAAATAAATGTATTTTTTCTATTTTGCGTTCGAAATGAACTCATTATGAAACCCAAAACAGTATCGAAATGAGCTCCATTTCGATACGCTTTTTTTCATTTTTCAATGTTGGCGTTATTCGAATACATAAATAAATAGCATTGCTGTCATTTGATTTTAAGAATTTATGTACATTTGACATATATGATATATGTCCGTATTTTACACAAACAACGTATTTTGTATACAATTGACAACAACATATATATGTTTCTATGTCCCTCATGTTTATATTTTTAAATGAAGTATCAAGTAATGTTAACGAAAATTAGTAAATAATATGTAATATAATATACTTCGCGGATAGCAAGATTTAAATTTGAAAATGTCAAGTATCAATGTGACCAACTGCATGCTTTATATAAAAATTAAACTCTGAACTTTCAAATTAAATAATTCCAATTTAAGCAATTTATTAATGTAAAAAACGCAAAATAGAAAAAATAGTATAAAAAACTCGTTTCATAAGGCCTTTTGCCGCACTCCCTCTTTAGAAAACTCGCCGCAAGCGGCTCGTTTTCTAAACTGATCTCGTGCGGCAAAATGGTGCCTTATGAAACTCGTTTTTTAATATACTATTTTACAACCAAGAAAATTTTATTTTTAATATTTTTGAACCAAATTTCAAGAGCGATGCGCCACGTCTAAAACCTCGTCCAATCATGATAATTTTTTGTACACCGTATTTTTATACTATAACGAACATTTTGACGTGGAGTTACGGTCGAAATAACAAAGTTGAAAAATAAGGACCACCCTAATATATATATATATATATGGTAAATTCAATGTGTTGGCGATTTAAGGTCTGGTTTTACTTCAAAATGTATATATTTGCCTCATTGCCTCATGATGCCTCATTTGCCGAAACATGTAGGATTGTTTTAAATATATACATTTTGAAGTAATAGTATATTGTTTACTGAGTAGGAAAAGCCTAACATTCCTGGACGACTGTGAAGATTGCTAAGTCGAGGCGCAAGCCGAGACTTAGCAACACAGAGTCCAGGAATGTGGCTTTTCCTATGAGGTAAATATACTATTTTTCCGCAAATCGTTTAAAATTCGACAGATATTAATTAATTTTGAAAAAATCGCGAATAATTTTATTCACAAATGAATGGTGTTTTGAAATTCGTAATATAATTGGTTGCGTTACTATGGAAACGTATTAATGTTGAATTGTCAAACTTGACGCATATAAATTTAACTGCTGGTGTTTTCGATAGCAAAACAGTGTAAAATGATAAGTGATGAATGAATTTTCCATATCTGGGACTCCTCCAGAGCTGGTTGAGGTAGTGAATACTGCTTCATTAGAATTATTTCCACAAATCGTTAGGAAATTTTGACATTCCTGACAAAATTTCTTAAAGAAAAAGTCAACATTTCCTAACTGTTAGGAAATGTTGACTTTTTTTTTAAGAAATTTTGTCAGGAATGTCAAAATTTCCTAAAGATTTGCGGAAAAACTTATTATTCTACGTCTTATTCTATTAAAATTTCAAAGTAACTTAGATTGACTTTTCAAATGAACACACGTTATGGTAAATTCAATTTGTTGGCGATTTAAGGTCTATTTCGTGTGGGATTTGAGAATTAGCACGCCATCTATTAGTATTTATTTGTGATATAGTACAAGGAGTTAATTAGTCAAATTTGGGGTATTAATTAGTTGAAATTTAACAGGAAAAAGGTTGTAAATTAATAATATGTTTTCTTTGCGGTCTATTTCCTTTTTGAAAATAATTAAATGTGGGATAATTGGAATATTCCTTCAAATATATTTTTTGCCGTATGACGTTGTATGGTCATCTATATAAGGCGCGTACAAGACATTTACGCGGTCATTAATCTTTCGTTCAAGTATTTGTGGTTAAGCCTTCATTACCAAGGTTGTGAAGTATCTAACTAGTAGAATTTTAATTAAAACGTAGTATGTGTCGTTTATAGCGGGTGTTAAATTCTACTGGGCATTGTAAAGCAACGTTGAAGTTGTTCTAAGGTTGGTTAGCATCGTGATGGCACGGATTTAAGTGAATACATTCTTCGACCAGGTAGGAAATCTTTAACTTTGTAGGAATTAAAAATTCATTGAACGAGGTGAGTCCATAACTAAGAATGTCTTGTAAACGGCATTGTTTCTCTCATTAATTTCGTTTCTGTTACTTGTATTTTGTGTATTTTCTTTCTTCCTTAAGTTCATTAGAGACCTTGTATGGCGCTATTTCCGAATCAGGTGATTAGAACTTGGACGTAAGCAGCTATTGGTCGATTTGCATCTACCACGTAGAAATTTCCGTACCAAATGATAGTGAAATTCACCATAAGGTAGAATTATTTTAATCATATTCACAAAGACTTAATTCGTTTAATTCGACCGTTTACACGGAAACACGTGAATATAAACTTGTATATAATTTAAATATAATTTTGTCTAAGTCATATTTTGTTCTGTCCGTATTCAGATACTTGTCTAGTGAACACAATTTTTTTGTTCTCTTGATTTAAATTTATAAATTTTACGTCCTAATTATCGTTTTTCTTTGTGTCATTTTTATTCCTTAGTGCAAAGAATTTAACTGAGGCATTATCTATTTTTTTCTAATTATATAAAGATAATTTTCGATTTAATTTGTGTAATAATTTTTTTTATTATAACTAAGCTTTGTGAGCAATTTTATTTCACATCTGATTAATATATTTTCTGTGCATACAGTGTGGACAAATCTTAATATATTTATTTTGGTATAACTTTTTGTAAATTGAAATTTACGCAATTAAATAATTAATTGTGTTATATAAATAATGATTGCATATACAGTGTGTGTCAATATCTATGTAAAGTTTATTAAAGACATGTGATAAATTATTTATGCAATTCTTAGATTAAGATTCTTAGCTAATTTAATTGTTTTCCATATTTGGTCAAATTATTTCAGAGATTGACCTTCATTTTTTTTATAGAATCTGGTGATCTTATTATTTTTTGTAATTTATCTAAAACATCTGTTTTTATATGCAAATAGTTTAACTTCACATTTTAGTCAATATCTTGTGTACACTTTAAAATTATTTCATTCATATATTATACTGGGTGTCTTTTACTCATGACCAGAATTTATTTTGTTATTAAGATAGATATCACTATTTTAATGACATTAGCGCTTTGATCAAATTTAAATATAGTTTTTTATTCATTAAACTTTAAATATTTTCTGAATCATTCAAATATTTTATTGTGACGTGGTTAGCGAAGTTGGTGTAACCGTTTTATTTTGACATTCTGCGTATAATATCCTTTTGTTATTGTGTTGTGTGGATTACAATAAATCCTTATTGTTATTGTTTTGAACTTGGTTGTTTTATTGGATTTAGCAACGATACATGTAGTTACCTAGATTTATTCAATTTAACTATCGACAGAGTCTGTGCTCTCTATTATTGCTAAAGGTATAAACATTGTGGCGCCCTTTATGATATAAGAACTTCTCCTCCACTCGCCTCTAAACTAAGCTGGTCTTTAATCGAAAGATCTCCGGAGCAATCATATATTGAGGTAAACTGGGTGAGTCATAACCAGTAGGTATTACGTAAGTAGGCGCAAGACTAGTGCTCGTGGGGGCGTATAGCATCTTGTCACTGATATTTTCGTTGTTTTTAGATTTCCCCGTTGCTGTTCTTTCCGCCTGGATGCCTTATATAATTGCTTTTCTTATTTTAAAATGCCATTGATGTCTTATGTTGATTCATCCGCTTTGGTAATGAATTGAAATTAAATGTGATTACTAACGTTACTAATGCATAAAGAAAATATTATTCTGTATCCATTTTCTATATTACTGGTACGTACAGCATGTTTTATTACTTTACTTACATTCTATGTGTTTAATAATCAAGCTAACCTAAAATTTCGTTACATATCGTTAAATTATTTACATATAAATTCTAGTAATATACATTTAATTGTTAATACTAAATTGGAGTATTTTATATGAGGTGCATTAAAAAAGACACAACTTCAGTTGATTTATTTTTAATTTCTCTTTGCTTAATCCGGTTACTGTTACAATTGAAACAGACATGTAATATACATATCTGTAACTGTACCCATGGACAATACACCTCGTATTTTCAGGATTTACTTCTGCTTAATACATATGTTTCTGCCATCTAGGCGTCATCAGTCAAGCTAGTGAAGCAATGTAATACAAATGAAACAAATCTTTATGAATAGATTTGTATCTGTATATACATTTCATTGAAATCGCCTACAAGATAAAGCAAATTTCATCCTATAAGGTGGCACTTATTTCATAAGTGACATCTGACGGACGAAAGAGACTTTGCCGAAAAAGGAGACCTTTCGCTTGAATAGCTAAGCTATTACATAAGCGAAAAAATACGTATAGGTGTAGTCGATTAACACGAGCCAGATGGCGGTAAATATACAAAAAGGTTGTGTTTATGTATGACAATACGTTATGCACGTATAAAGCATTTGTTACAATATGAAACAGACATGTAAAGAATTTACATATCAGTAACTGTACACATGGACAATACACCTCGTATTTTCAGCATTTACTGGCCTACACCTATACGCATTTTTTCGCTTATGTAATAGCTTAGCTATTCAAGCGAAAGGTCGCCTTTTTCGGCATTTTTTAAGCTGGTGAAGCAATGTAATACAAGTCTCTTTCGTCCGTCAGATGCCACTTATGAAATAAGTGCCACCTTATAGGATGAAATTTGCTTTATCTTGTAGGCGATTTCAATGAAATTTATATACAAATACAAATCTATTCATAAAGATTTGTTTTATTTGTATATATTGCTTCACTAGCTTGACTGATGACGCCTAGATGGCAGAAACATATGTATTAAGCAGAAGTAAATGCTGAAAATACGAGGTGTATTGTCCATGGGTACAGTTACAGATATGTATATTACATGTCTGTTTCAATTGTAACAAAAGCGTTATACGTGCATAAGCGTATAGATATACTTAAAACCTTTTTGTATATTTACTGCCATCTGGCTCGTTGTTAATGGACTACCCGTATTTTCTTCGTTCTTCGAACCAGTATAGCTGGTCGAACGAAAAGGTCGCCTTTTACGGCAAAGTCTCTTTCGTCCGTCAGATGTCACTTATTAAATAAGTGCCACCTTACAGGATGAAATTTGCTTTATTTTGTAGGTGATTTCGGCTTAATGTTATATACAGATACAAATCTATTCATAAAGATTTATATCATTTGTATTACATTGCTTCACAAGCTTAACTGATGACGCCTAATAGTAATGGCGGAAACACGTGTCTTAAGCAGAAGTAAATGCTGAAAATACGAGATGTATTGTCCATGGGTACAGTTACAAATATGTATATTACATGTCTGTTTCAATTGTAACAAAAGCGTTATACGTGCATAAACGTATAGATATACTTAAAACCTTTTTGTATAATCCGGTTACGTTTAATTAATTTTGTAAATTATTAATTATAAATTTATTTTATCTCAAAAGAGAATTTCACAGCAATATGTTATAATATTTCTAAATATGTGATATAATATATAATTATCTCTATGTTAAATTCTTTTCAATAAAGCTATTTTCAATTGTTGAATGTATTTCTTAAGTTATTAAAACACGAATTAAGTAAATATTAATAATCTCGGAAGTGGTTCAAATGTAAAATCATAGATGTCGCACGGACGAAATACAATTCTGAGTATGATGATATGAGGCAATTACACCATGACTATGAAGCGGCACGGTCAACCTTTTTTTATCTCTCTGTTAATACTCATTCACAACTACTTAAAATATTTTAATTGTAGGGCTTTCTTGAATTATACCAATTTAAATCAGAAGCGAAAAATATATCTTTATTAATTTTTTTTTTATTATTTATACTTTCAGATCACCAGTTTATTTTTAATTTAATTATTAGCTATATTTTATAGAAATCAAATATTTATTGACATAAAAAAAAATATTTATTAATTTCTAATTCTATTGCTTGTGTGTTCTAACGGGTGTTCAGAAACATTAAGTCAAAGTAGGCCTTGAAAATATGAAGTTATGTCTGAGATAGATTGATACATTTACTTAATACAATTTTATAGGTTATCAAATTAGTATATTAATACTTAAGTAAAGATATACAATTTTTTGTTCAGAGCCCACTTGACTTCGAATGTTTCTGAACACCCGTTATATTATAATCTCTAAAGTTATATTTTAATTAAATTGCTGGCAGGTGTCGCTTCGGTGACAGTTTCAATACTTGAATTTGAAGCTTTATTCCAGATAATAGATTTTTTTTAAATATTTTATTACTAAATTACAAAATTAAAAACTCGTTTTTCTTAAATTAAATTTAAGATATAAATAAATGAATTTAATAATGTTAAAACAGATTTGATGAATTAGTTGATCAAATAATTCTAGGTAAAACATGCTAAGTCAGAGTTTATTGAGCGAAATAAATGATTTGGTTTAGACAATTATTCTTTTTTAGTCAAAAGCTGTAAGTAAAAATACTAACATTATCAATTAAGATAAATATTAACTGTTTTTAAAACTCAGTTTATTAGAAATATGAAAATTTTTAGAATTACAATTTTACCTTATTAAACAGACAATAATAAACAAGCCACAAGTATTTAACGCAGGCAGATCCTGTTATCAGATAGTCTAGTTTAATGCCAGAAAAAATTGCAAATACTGATACAATTTGCGATCCAATTTTCTCAAAAGATAAAATGGACAAAAAGTAGGTCATATCCACAGGTGGCGTAATCATGATTGCGATATGTATAAAACGAAATGTAGTATAACTTTCTTTCTAATATATATATATATATATATATATATATATATATATATATATATATATATATATATAGAAAATACATTCATTGTAAACGAGAATAGAATTTATTTTATAATTAATTAGAAAGACTTCATGCTTAACAACAGTTTACAGTTAGTTTTATAGTTATTTTGCAAGATCGTTTTATACAGCTATGTATTACGTACAGTATCCGCCAGAATAAAGAGTACCGAAACTTAGGGTGCTATGGAGTTGCTTATATAATATGCATTTGTCATTATTTACTTAACTGTTGCTGGTTGAGATATCAATGTTACGCTGCAGTTAAATTTGAATTGAAAATGGTTCTAACGATGGCAGAAAAAGAACATTATTTTCGCTTATACGGAAATAGTCCAAGCTTACAGCAGGTGTCAGTAAGATATTGACAACAGTTTAATAAAGTAGCCCCCAGTAAAATTGTGATATTAGCTGTGGTTGAGAAATTTCGTAGCACTGTGTCAACGTAAAGGTTCACTAGGTCGTCTAAAAACAGTGTGTACCAATGAAAACGCAGGACGTGTTTTTGACTAAGTTGTGCATGCACCGCAAAGAAGCCTTGTAAGAACTGCATGTAAACTCAACATCAATGAAACATCTACATGTCGGCTGTTCATATCAATTGGTGGTTATCCATACTGTGTTCAAGTTGGACAATGACTAAACGCTGCGAACAAATGTGCAAGGGAAATTTACTGTGGTCGCATATTGAGCTTAATTTACGAGGATCCCGAATTCTTGAAAAACATATGGTTTTCAGTCACGTTGATTTTAATGGCTATATTAATCGACAAACAATTCTGACTCGCCACTGAATCAATAAAAAAAGCACAAAATTAAATACGATAATTACTTGTGTGACTCAAATGTAAATTTAAATAGATTTTATCTTGCTTTCCTCTGTCGCTTTCATTATTAACATATTTCGCAAACTGGTGGGAACACGCTTTCTTCATTGAAACTGCTAATTTAAGTTACATAACAGAGCACTTATATATTAATCAAATTTCGTACAAGGGTCTACGAACTGTACACTTGAATACTTCGTGTCCTTACGACATAAGTTTTGTTATTCCTTTACTAAACTGCATACAATTCTCTATGGATATTTTAACGACGCAACGATCGGCATGAATGACAGTTTTCCTCTTTTTACCACAAAACAACCATTTTCTCCTAATACAAGGGATATTTTGTTTGATAGAACGAGCAATACGCTGTGCTACGATTGCGTGAATAATCTCTTGTACTTAACAATGCGAAAATTCTATCCTATTGTTACTTTATGGTTTTTATATTACCCATATCGAATAATCGTTTAGTCATATCTAAAGACGCAAACAAACATAATATAACTCTGGCGTCAATATTTCTGCAATCAAACGTCAGGGGGTCTGGAAATCAACTGTCGTTGCGGAAGAATACGTTGAACATTTTTAGCGAATAAAACGGAAATTTTTGGTGTGTCACTTTCACCGAGTACTGAAATCGAACCTCAACCTTGATGCTCTTATAATATTACAGACAATAATACGTTACGAAAAAAAGATCAGGTACCTAATATTTCTTTACGAAATATAGGGTTTTCCACTAAGGGCACGCTAAGTTAAAATTTAAATAAAACAAGTTGTATATGTGATATTATTTATTTATTTTTTACTTGAAAGAGTATTCGATTACATTATATGTGAAATATAATATCGTCCAAATGGCCGCGTATCCGAGAGGTCGAATTTTCGGTGACTCGACCGAAGAAATCTGGCTCGCTATCATTGATGGCATTAATTATGCTGACTTTTAAAGCCTCATTCGTATGCGGCTTATTCGCATATTCGCACCAGTGTTTTAATGTAGCCCCACAAGAAACACATCTAATGACATTAAATAACATGATCTCGGTGGCCAGTTCACGTCACCGAAGCGAGAGACAACCATGCCGTCGAATATGTTGTGCAGAAGATCCATTGTTGCATGTACTCTGTGACAAGTAGTGCCATCTTGTTAGAACCACGTATCGTTGAGATCCATATTTTCCAATATAGGCCACAAAAAATTGGATATCATCGACTTGTACCTCTCACCGTTGGCAGTTATGGCGGCGCCAGCTTCATTTTGGAAGTACGGGCCAATGACCCCCGCCGTTCCAAAATCCATACCAAACAGTGAGTTTTTCCGGATGCATTTGCAACTGATGGGTCTCATTGGATTGTGTTATCTCCAAATGCGACAATTTTGTTTATTGATTTAGCCATTTATCCAGAAATGGCCCTCGGGGCTAAATACAATTTTCCGTCCGAAATGGGGGTCTACTTCCATCTACTCTAGAGCCCTGTCAGCGAATGCTCGACGCTGCCTATGGTTGTTTACCGTCAACCCCTGGGTCAATTGAATTTTATATAGGAGCCAGTTGATTCGAATATGTTGATCGACAGTCAACCAATAGTTGACGAATAGTCGACTCAACAGGACGATTTTGTGAAGCGTAAGAATTACATAGCGCAGAGAACGTAGGTCGAACTGAGTACACATTTTGAGAGTAAAGTTTAATGATTTGCACGCATTTCTCAACACAGGATCTTTCCATGGTGATTTGCTTAATATTAATTACTATAACCTCCAAATATGACAGCTGTATCTTCACTAGATTGTAGACAAAATATTGTATGAAACTATGCGTGAAGTGCTTTTTGCGCCCTCGCCTGATTTATAGTACTCGCTTCGCTCGTGCTCTAAACATCGCTCTCGGGCGCAAAAAGCTCACTTCAACATTGTTTCATAAATATCTATTGTTTGAATTTGTTACATGTACAACACGTAACATATATAATGTCGTTTCCCCTTGTTTTATCTAAGTTTACTCATTACCCATAGTCTTCTGATTTATCACCATGAGATTTCTAGATATTTCCGAACAGTAAATCGCTAGTAAATTTGTTGGTAAATTTTTCCAGAAATATTCCAAGTAGCCCTCGCATAGAGATTAGTGTTTGACTATCTATAATAACTAGAGAACGGACGCAATTTCCATAAAACGCAATCGGCAATTGCAAGTACATCCCGGCGTAATTCAATGAAGTATTTGTTTGACTTACTCGGACACCTGGGCTCGCAGCGATAACAATGGACAAGCCAGCTATTGTATTAGGAGAATATAGTGCTTTTTATAGTGTTTTCATGAGCGTAGATAGAAGCGGGGTTTTTATAATGTATTTATTTATTAGTTTATATTTCGTAAGATAAATAAAGTGCTGTGAGTTAGTTTCTTGTTTTCGTAGTTCTAAAAGTAATTTACATCGTAATTTTTGTGATAGATCCTGTTTAATATCGTTTGATTGAATCTACTTCTCCCATATTATTTCGACGTAAGTATGTATTGAATTTCGTTCAGTTTCAATAACTTACGCACACATTTTTAGTTTTCATTTATTTAGATCTAGAGCATTGTTTAAGTTACTTTTTCAGACATGATATGGAAGAATGTCGAGAACGGCATTGTAAAACAATGGCGAGTTGGATTGACGGTCATACTGATTGTATGTCCATTGTCAGTGATTCCGAACTTTATTACAAAATCCGTAAAATATCGTCAAAAATTCGTCACTTAGGATCGCAAACACATCTGAACTCTGTAAAACTTTTATGGCGGCTAATATTCCATTAAATAAACTTAGCAATCCCTCTTTAAAAATATTTCTTCAAAAATATACTAGTCGAAATGTGCCTGATGAATCAACTTTACGCAAATATTATGTTTCTAGGTGCTATACGAGAACAGTAGAACGCATTAGAAGCCATCTTTTAAATCAATACATATGGATAAGCGCCGACGAAACGGTGGATATGTTAGGACGCTGTGTGGTAAATGTTGTAGCTGGTGTACTACATCCAACTATTCCCTATAACTCATATGTAATAGCAACAAGTGTTATAAATAAAGTTGATGCGGAAACAGTTGCTGAAACCATTAAGGAGAATATGCAAAAAATGCTTCATTCGGACGCCACGTACAAAGAAAAAATACTTTTATTTGTCAGTGATAGTGCTGCGTATATGTTAAAAACAGGCAGACTATTGAAGAAAACATATCCTAATATGCTGCATATTACTTGTGTAGCACATGCTCTCCACAGAATCTGTGAATATATCAGAGACACTTTTCCGGAAGTTGATAGACTTGTATCAGCTTTTAAAAAAGTTTTCAGAAAAGCACCATTGAGAGTAGCTCTTTTCAGGGAAAAATTTCCATCTCTGTCACTGCCTCCCACTCCAGTACTAACTAGATGGGGAACATGGCTGGAAGCTACTAGTTATTATGCTGAGAATTTCGATAGTCTAAAACATTTCGTAACACTGCTAAAGGAGGATGCTAGAAGTATTGGTGAGTGCAAGGAGCTCACACAAATCCCAAATTTAAAAAATCAGTTGTACTTTCTTCACGAACACTTTGGAAAATTGCCAAAACTATTCACTTATTTTGAAAATCGAAATCTCAAATTAAATGACGGATTAACCACATTAGATGTGGCTGTTAATAATTTGAAAAGTGTTCCAAGTGACTTCGGATGTGGCCTTCGGCAAAAGTTTGAAGCAATTCTTAATAGAAATCCAGATTTAATTACATTGCAGCAATTATGTATGGAGACAATTCCACAAAATCTAACGGCTAAATATGAAGAAATAAAAGAATATTTCCAGTATGCAACTATAACCAGTTGCGATGTAGAAAGGACGTTTTCTATTTATAAGGATGTACTTAATTCAAAGAGAACAAAATTGACAGAAGAAAACCTTGAGAAACTATTGCTAGTCAATATTAATACTCCTTTACTCAACTTGAACGACAAAATGAACAAATAAAAATGTTCCAATTATAGAAATAAAATTAAAAACTTTAAAAATACAACTTTTCAACAAATACATATGTATTTCGTAATTTTATAGATCACCACCCGTTTGTTTTCCAATTATATAAATAAAATTAATTAATAAATATGTATTTCGTAATTTTAGATAGATAGATCACCACCCGTATGTTTTCCAATTATATAAATAAAATTAAAAACTTTATAAATACAACTTTTCAACAAATACATATGTATTTCGTAATTTTATAGATCACAACCCGTTCGTTTTCCAATTATATAAATAAAATTAAATATTTTAGAAATACAGCCTTTCGCCAGTACTGCACTGAGTGGTAAGCGTGTCCGTTCTCTAATAATAACTAACTATAATAACTAGGGAGCGGACACGAGAGGCCGTTGACTCATCGCCCACGGGCGTACTATTGAAAAGTTGTATTTTAAAAGAGTTTTTAATTTTATTTACAGAATTGGAAAACAAACTGGTGGTGATCTATAAAATACGAAATACATATTTATTTGTTAATTTTGTACTTTAAGCTGAGCAAAGGAGTATTAATATATACTAGCAATACCTTCTCAAGGTTCTCTTCTGTAAAATTTGTTCTCTTTGAATGAAATACATGCTTGTAGATAGAAAAAGTTCTTTCTACAATGCAACTGGTTATAGGTGCTTATTTTGAGGCATTGTCCCCATACACAATTGTCGCAATGTTATTAAATCTGGATTTATATTAAAAACTTCGTCTAACTCTTGCCGAAGGCCACATCCGAAGCCACTTGGATTATTTTTCAAATTATTAATAGCCACATCTAATGTGGTTAATCCATCATTTAATTCGAGATTTTGGTTTTCAAAATAAGTGCAAATTGCAAATTTTTTTTGCAAATTTCCAACGTGTTTCTGAAGAAAGTACAACTGATTTTTTTAAATTTGGAATTTGTATTAGTTCCTTGCACTCCGAAATACTTCAAGCGCCGTTATTTAAACATGTAACGAAATTTTGTAAACTATCAAAATTCTCTGCATAAACACTAGTAGCTTCCAACCATGTTCCCCATCTAGTTATTACTAGTGACAAAGATGGAAGTTTTTCACTGTAAAGACCTACTCTCAATGTAGGTTTCCTGAAAACTTTTTTAAAAGCGAATACAAGTCTATCAACTTCCGGAAAGGTGTCTCTGATATATTTACCGATTCTGTGGAGAGCATGTGCTACACAAGTAACATGCAGCATATTAGGATATGTTTCCTTTAAGAGTCTGCCTGTTTTTAACATATATGCAGCACTGTTACTGACAAATAAAAGTATTTTTTTTCTTTGTACCTGTCGTCCGAATGAAGCATTTGGTGCATATTCTCGTAAATGGTTTTAGCTACTGTTTTCGTATCAACTGTATTTATAGCTTTTGTTGCTATTATATATGCGTTATATGGAATAGTTGGATGTAGTACACGAGCTGCAACATTTATCCATAGGTAGTGATTTGAAATGCGTTCTAGTGCTTTCGTGTAGCACATAAAAACATAATATTTGCGTAAGGTTGATTCATCAGGAACATTTCGACCAGTATATTTTTGGAGAAATGTTTTGAAGGTGGGATTGTTAAGTTAATTTAATGGAATATTTGCCGCCATTAAAGTTTCAGAGAGTTCTTCGTTAAAAATGTCAGATTCCAACGAGTCTAATTTCTGTGTATGTGTTTTCGATGGTAAGTGACGTTTTACGTGCGATTTCTTGAAATTTTTTAACGATATTTTACAGACATTGGAATTTCTCCAATTGACATACAATCAGTATGACCCTTAATTCAAGTCGACATTGTTTCACTATGCCATTCTCGACGTTGTTCCATATCATATCTGAAAAAGTAACTTAAACAATGTTCTAGATCTAAATAAATGAAAATTAAAAATGTATGCGTAAGTTACAGAAACTTAACGAAATTCACTGGACACTTACTCCAAATTAGTTGGGAGAAGTAGATTCGATGAAAAGATATTAAACAGGATCTATTACAAACATTACGAAGTATGTAATTAACAGTTAAAACAATAAAAAAAGAAACTAATTCACCGTACTTTATTCATCTTACGAAATATAAACTAATAAATAAAATAATTTATAAAACCCCTTCACGCTTCTATCTACGCCCTTGAAGAAAGGAATTTAACTATAATATTGAAGTAATTGCGTGACAATTCAACGACAGAAAACATGTGTGCGGTTAACGGAATGAATTGTGTTATTCAAGAACTGCCTGCTATAGACTATTTATATGGACCATCGTAATTTCGGCCTCTCGTGTCCAGTCCCTAATAATAACTATCTCCAGCTTGTGACTTTTGTTTGGAAATCATTATTTTTGTAACGTGTGCATAAACAGTTTTTACAATGAATAAGAATATGTAATTAGTCGCGCCAAGGTAACAGATATTTAAGTACAAAATCCATTAAACAAGAAAGATACCAAGATTAACTACGTTAATTTAATGCCATTATCGAATTGGACAGTCGTAGTTGTTCAAAAGTGTTTATAAACATTATTGTCTCTCAAATAAACAATTAAAATAAATATCTTCATAAAAATGAAACTTGCTACTATGTATATATTTATGAATAGAATTGCTAGTATTATTAATATTATTATGTAGTTAATGTGAACATAAAGAAAATGAAATTATAACAAATTGTTTTCTCTATGAAATAACATGATGAATAGACTTTTGGAAATGCACGCAAAATGCTTGCCGCATCGTCGAATTAAATCAAACACGTTATAGAATTGCAAACCGACAAAAAATAAACAATTTTCCGCGTCGTGTGAATAAAACTAGTCGCAATTTATAATTTTCAATACCAAATTTAACCATGTAATCGCGGAATAGGATTGAATTTTAGAGGAGCTTTTTAATGTTCAGTTTCGCAGTTATATGTATAAATTGATTTAAAATTTTGAAATACCATACATGTGTACATACCATACATGCGATTTACAGTGAATAAGTACTGTCAATAAGTTTTAATTCAATATTGGAAAATCGACTCTTGGTAAAATTAAATTAATGTTTTTAGTAGTACTGGCCAACATTCGCAGTAATTAAAATATTATTAATATAAACTACTATTAATAATTTTTTATTTTAATTTTTATATTGTGGTAGTTACTAATGGGAAGAATAAAGTCCAAGTCTCTGAACATTAAGGTTTAGAATAGTTATTTATTGTACAAGTGTTTCAGATAGCATTTTATCCAGGCAGAATGTTTAAACGCGCGAACACCAGTTCAAGCGTTTAATTTTCTTAAGTGGATAAAATGAATCTAGAACACGCATGCAATACAACGTTTTATCCACAATCACCTCATTAATAGAATGGAATTATTCGAAATTTAATTAAAAAATATTCGTATTCATAAAATGAAATGTGACGGGCTGTGTCATACTTACTGATTGCTATGGTACGTTGTTTATTGTTTACATTAAAAATTGTGAAACATGCAAGAAGGTGATTGCGTTCCTTCTGTAATTCTTGAGGAAGCTCAAGAAGCAACTCTCGAATTATTGCCTGTGAAGTCCAGAGAACATTATGAAAAAGCGTTTGCCGAATTAAATGAATAGAGAGAGAAACGACAGGTAATGATAATAAATGAAGAAGGCATGCTATCGTATTTCTTAAATTTGAAGAAAAAATATGCAATTTCATCCATGTGGTCGAAGTATTCAATGCTGAAGGCTGTTTGTTACAAAAGTCTACAAAAACGTAGATATTGGAAAATATAGTAAGCCCACTGGTTTTCTGAAGAGCCAATCGAAAGGATACATGGCGAAAAAAGCTGCAGTTTTGGAAAGTGTGCACATTGAAGAATTTTTGACTAAAGCTTGCGATAAAGAACATTTGATGATTAAGATAAACTCTGAATTTTTAGACAATATGTATTAGTTAAAAGATATTTCGTTGGCATGGTGAGTGGAAGAGCTGTGCTGTGGCAGAGAGCTATATTGAGGGCTCCGTATCTAACAAACTTGGTATTGCAAGGAAAATCCAAGGTTCGTCTAGTTTAAGTCGTTCCTCAGAAGAGGAGACATTCATAATTTGTTCCAAGAATGAAGCAACTATAAGTTAGCTATTAACGGAAACGGAGTGAAATATGAAAAAGCGAAGAAAGAAATGTCTATTACTATAAATGTTAATGTTAATTTAAATAAATAATTAAATTTGATTGACTTAAGTCTATAATTTTTCATTATTTCACTAGTGAATAATGGGTCACTTTATATGCTTCATAAATGTGGATAAAACTCCTATTATAATGTGATTGTGGATGAAAACATTTTATCACCAAAATTTAAAATAAGAATGCTATATTTTCTTAAATACAGGCTCCACCAAAAAGGATTTGACTATCAACCATACCAAAACTGTTTATTGAGCTAGATAAAAGGGAGATTTCTAAATAACGATTGCGACAAAAGGCCTTATGAAACAAGTTTTATATATTAATATAATAATATTTTTTTCTATTTGGCATTTTTTACTTTAATAAATTGATATTATTTAATTCAGAGATTCAGAAAGTACAAAGTTTCATTTTTATATAAAGTATGCAGAGTTGGTCACATTGATACTTGACATATTGAAATTTAAATCTTGCTATATGCGAAATATTATTTATTAATTTTCGCCAATATTACTTTTTATTTTATTTAAAATTATAAACATGAGTGATATAGAAACTAATATATCATTGTCAAATTTAAATCTTGCTATCCGCGAAGTATATTATATTACATATCATTTATAAATTTTCGTTAATATTACTTGATATTTCATTTAAAAATATAAACATGAGTGACATAGAAACATATATATGTGTATGTCAATTGTATACAACATACGTTGTTTGTGTAAAATACGGACATATATCATATCTGTCAAATGTACATAAATTCTTAAAATCAAATGACAGCAATGATATTTATTTCTGTATTCGAACAACGCCAACATTTAAAAATGAAAAGAAGTGTATCGAAATGAAGCTCATTTCGATACTGTTTTGGGTTTCATAATGAGTTCATTTCGAACGCAAAATAGAAAATAGTATATTAAAAAACAAGTTTCATAAGGCACCATTTTGCCGCACGAGATCAGTTTAGAAAACGAGCCGCGTTAGCGGCGAGTTTTCTAAAGAGCGAGTGCGGCAAAAGGTCTTATGAAACGAGTTTCTTATACTATTTTTTCTATTTTGCGTTTTTTACATTAATAAATTGCTTAAATTGGAATTATTTAATTTGAAAGTTCAGAGTTTAATTTTTATATAAAGCATGCAGTTGGTCACATTGATACTTGACATTTTCGAATTTAAATCTTGCTATCCGCGAAGTATATTATATTACATATTATTTACTAATTTTCGTTAACATTACTTGATACTTCATTTAAAAATATAAACATGAGTGACATAGAAACATATATATGTTGTTGTCAATTGTATACAACATACGTTGTTTGTGTAAAATACGGTCATATATCATATCTGTCAAATGTACATAAATTCTTAAAATCAAATGACAGCAATGATATTTATTTCTGTATTCGAACAACGCCAACATTGAAAAATGAAAAAAAGCGTATCGAAATGAAGCTCATTTCGATACTGTTTTGGGTTTCATAATGAGTTCATTTCGAACGCAAAATAGAAAAAATTATTTATGGAACTGACCAAGTTTTCATGTTCACAACTATTAGTGTTAAACAGTTTTTTTTTAAGTAACTTCAAAGTTTTCTATTTAAAACAATACTAAATTAAAAACAACAGCTTTGGAATTTAAATTCAGAAATAAATTATATAATTCTATCTGGCAGACCCCATAAGAAGACTGCAGAGTTTATGATGGATTACCGAAAGTAAATGTATAAAGAACGAAAATCAATTGCTAAAAATAATATTTATATAGATTCTTGTCCTTTATATAAATATTTGAACAATCAACCTTCGCTTGAAACCCTTGTCTTCTTGAGATAAAATTTATAATAACTTGAAAGTTATAACGAGCAATAAGCTACATATACAATCTGTATAGAAATTAAAAGCGGACCAATTTAAATAACAAAACGGATTAAAAGGCTCTTAATGTATTGAGACAGTAGAGAAGAATGAATTTTAATTGCGCAAATTAGAGTTTAATTTAATATTCTATTAATTGTTTGTTGCAGAGATAACGTCCAATGCAAATGTGAGAAATGTATATTTTTGATTAAATAAAAGACAGTATTTTTGTGTCTTTATTAAAGGGACCCAAGAAAGAATACAGTTGACGTTAGTCAATTGTTGATGTGGTAAGTCGAGGGAACTCTACATCAACGAAAAGCAATTCCTAATTATTTATAAGAAACCCGAAATTAACATTAAACTAAGCACCAAATATAGAAATCAGTTTAACACTTAGTGATTGTTTAAAACGAGAGTTTTTTACCCCAAGACAGAGGAAAATGCATCAAAATATACTGATTTGTTAAATATTGCGTTTAGTGATGAACTTTCGTCCTATGCCGAGATAAATAGAAAGAAACCGCAGCTGAAACACCCAGCTAAAGGCTATTCAAATATGTAAGATTTCAGGAGCTCCAACTTTTCACAGGAAATCTAAGCCCTCGAAAAATAACTAGTTGATATCGAAGAAGTTTTTTAATTTCAATGTGAAGACAGTTTAGCAAAAATTCAAGAGATTGACTATTATAAGAAGACGACAAATCCCAAACATCGGAGACACTTTCTATGACCTTGAAATAAGAAAACAATATTACAACAATGGATTGGTTCTATTAATCGTTGGATGCCAA
Source organism: Melolontha melolontha (assembly GCA_935421215.2). Lineage (NCBI taxonomy): Eukaryota > Metazoa > Arthropoda > Insecta > Coleoptera > Scarabaeidae > Melolontha > Melolontha melolontha. The sequence goes on from OW285238.1 coordinate 110,043,666, forward strand.
ACCGATTGGAAATTCTTAGACGAACATGAAACTCATGTTTCACCGTTGTTTAGACAATATAATATTTAGTAATAATAGTCCCCGTACTAGCCATGCAGGCCTTTGGTAGTAACATTGTAGGTTTGTTACAGCTTGAGCCGTTTGGTACAACTAGAATGGTAACGTGGCTAGAGCTACACACCGACAGCCTGTTATTACCCCAGAGTTTTACCTCCAGGTACTCATTTTTGTCAGCCTGATTTGAGTTGGGACCGAAAAAATGTCATCGATATTATTAGCTTGACCAAGTTTTGAATCTGGTTTATCCGATTCATAGTCTAGTGACCTACCACTAGACCAACACGATCTTAATATATAATATTTAAGTTGTAATATCCATAAAATATTATGAGCTGATTATGTAATAAATTTGGTGACAAGTATGGACAAACGTTGTCGAAATGACAACAATTGTGACTGATACTTTATTAGCTCTACTGCATATTATAGTATTTTGTGTGTCTGAAATATTGCTAGCGTTTAATATCTCTATAGTATACATAGTTACAGCAATGTATATATTAGGTTCCTAGTCCAAATACATACTATATACTGGAACACATAAAAAGGCAACCGCACGGACTTTTAAAACTCAAATTCAAATCGTATCAAATTGGTTCTTATTTCTACTACCAAGACGAAGGAAAAAACTGAAAGTCTGACTTTCAGATTTTGTCTCCTAATTACTTTCATATTTAATGTGTTAGTATATAGCGGATGCCCAAACGGTCAATCGCGATGGACCGATCGATTGCAGTTGGTTCTTCAAAGAAGGCCAAGACAGTTTGGTACACATCTGCGACTGTTGTTTAGATTCGGGCTTATAATAATGAATCCATGTTTCGTGACAACTAACAAATCGCCGCAAAAATCTTTTGTGTTCAGCTTTGTTACATATTATTTTTACGCTTAGTTTATACTGCCCTGTATTTGAATTTTACATTTTGTATTAGTACCTATATTCTTTTGATATCGGCGCCCTCCGTATGGGTTGTTCAGATCTTCGACAAGGTCGCTTTTCGCGCGGGGAGGCCGATTTCAAGCGAGTCTCCGGGTACTTCCCCGCCAGCCAGTAAGATCGATATAGGTGGATATAAAGGTGGAATCGAAATATATGTTCACGCCCGTCCTAAATATTATGAAAATTATCGCAGTTGCGGATTCGAACTAGGACGCTGTCAAATAAATTTAAAGGAAAGCTCATTACCGTATCGAGTATTTGGACGTCTTTTGGGTTTAAAGCATAAGGCGTAAGAAGGCTTCGAGTTTTTCTTTGTATGACCAATTGTTGGGAGATTATAATATTTCGTAGTCGAGGGGAAAAATACAACGAACCAAAAAATTAAACATTGACGTTGCTAGAAAATCAAGGCCACCACGTTCTTGCATGGACATCTGTGTCAAGATCCGTACGACGTTTTTTTTATGGACCACGGCACCTGTGTCGCTTGAGATAGTTTTGTACTAGACCATTTTTTTAATGCAGTGGATTTGAAATTCTTCGCAGATATTTTATTTGTTATAATTCAAATTTCTTAATTTTAATGCCAATCAAAACGGCATTTAATGTTAGTTTAATTTGTATATGTACATGGATTTCCGTTAAATTGTTTTTTGTGATACACGTAATTGCTAAAAGAATTTATTTGATTAATGTGCATTTGTTGACATTTATAAAATTAATTCACATATATTTTTATCGTTATAACAATTTAATTTACTCATAAATAATTTTGAATTAAATTAATGATTATATTTAGTTGCTTTCCCGTAGTAATCATTTTTAATTTTTAATTTATGGTTCATTAGTTGATTTCATACATTTTTTTTGTTATTCTGCAACAACTTTGTGAGATACTAAAAATATCATCATTTTACAATGTTTTTTTCCTGTCACCACATAATCTATTAAATATTTATAATATTTCTATTAAATTTTATTACTAGGTATACTTACAATATACTGTGTGTATAATACAATACAATAATGTAAGGTTCAACAACAGATCTGCCGTCGAACTACGAATTTTGATTATAGGTTAATACATATTAAAATTGATTAATTAATTAATTGTCATAATTTTGTGTACTTTGCCAATTAATTTAATGTAACTGATTTTGGTATTTTTAAGTCGATACTGTTTAAGCTCATGTAGTTTCTTTTTTTGGTAATATATTTAATAATTTAATGATCTATTATACCGGGTGATTCATACCCCAATATAAGTTTTTCATAATTTAACTTGTATATATTAGTATTTGCGGCTTGAGAGCCATTATTAATCATTTGTTAATTACTTGTTTTTCTTATGTTTATTTTTACAATATACGAATTAACTATTTCAGAATTTTTTATTTTACCCTTCCTTAAGAGCTATATTTAACATCAACCCACGGGATGCTTGTAGGAACACTTTTGGAGATAAAAAAATACTTACCCTACCCCACGGTATACATTTTGCAGTGCGCATAGTTTGTCAAAATGCATTATTCTGATTTTTTTGCTAAATATGAACTCAAGCATAGTTATAATAGAAGAGGGACTTCTGAGTCATATTTGTGTCCTCCACGTTCTCATTTAACAAAAATAAAAAGAAATGTACTCCACCAGTGTGTCAAAATATACAACCACTTGCCAGAGACTTTAAAACCATTGTCAACAAAACAATTCAAATAGCGACTCAAGGAACTATTAGTAAACAAAGTATTGTATGAAGTTGAAGATTTTTTTTAGAAAGAATTATGTAATAGGTGCTATAAGACTTGAAAATCATTTTAATTATATGTTTATTATTTTATATATACAGATTTTGTATTTTATTTATGCATTTGTGACGTTTCGTATACATTTTGTGTGTCTTAACGAATAAAGGTATATTGCTATATTATTATTATTATTATTAAGTTTATCTCGTCGATTTCATTAATCTTTTTTTAGTAGTCTGTAAGCGCATGCGCATACGATCGCGAAAACCCTTTTCTTAGTTTTCAGTCTCGAGCACCATAAATAAAACTTAGTGGCGCTACCTAATATCGGATTGACTCACTCCCGTCTCCACTGACTAAGGGCATACACAATAAATAAAGGCTCCCTTACATTGTGCGTTACGACTACCGATTTCGTGAATTTACCGACCACCTCCATTTCGCCAGAATTGCGCTTGAGCGCGCTAGGTAACAGTTTAAAAATTTCTAAATTATTCTTCTTTGAAATGCCCACTGTCTCTGCTATTTTTAACTTTTTCAATCGTCGGTCACTTAGCAATAAATTATGGACTTTATCCGCCATTTCTGAACTTGTAGCAGTTTTTGGTCGTCCACTACGGGAATCATCTTCTAAGCTGCTCCTCACGTTTAAATTCAGGGCAACCCTCACCCACTGTATCGATTTTGGTAAAGGACATACCATTCTTTAAAAGATTCTTAGATTAGTAGTAGGAAAAAAAAATAAAAAATTGCCTACGAAGCACGCTTTGTCACAAATTTATCAAACACTAACAGTAAACTGATAAGGCATCGGTTGTCAAAATGTGATGTGTATTTTCTTTATTTCATGGCCAACTCTAGACGATTGCGCGAATAAGTTAACTCGTCCTCGTATTAGGGGATATTATTTTCATTACGATATTAAGTTGCAAAAACATAAGCTTTTTACATGGGTGTATAATTATTAATTAATTGTAGTAATAAATCATTGAAACCAGTGGAAATCATTAAAATTAAAATTATAAAATAATAACTTTTACTTTTTCTGCCAAACTGAGAATATAGACGCGCTTATCTCGTACATAGAGAAAAAGGAGCAGTTGTGTAAGGGACTAATAAATGAGAGTGGAGCCAGAAAAAGAATCATGTATTTTTATCTGTAATCTAAAATTGCACAGATAAACATGACTGAAACTGTTTTCCAAATGAGTATATTGAATACTATTAGCCAAATGATTTCCTTCAATATAATCAAAAATATATATTCATCGAAAACTTACCTCAGTAATGCTCAGTTTAAGAGAAAAACGAGGGAAGTTCCGCCGTTATATGCATTAAAGATTTTCTACATGCTCGTTGCTATAGAGATACGAATATCAATCATCTTCTTTGATCTTTTTCATTAGCATTGCATTAGTCGAACCTAATCTTAGTGTTTACTTTTTACTTTAAATTTTCTTATCGTCATGATCGATAGCGTACATCCCGAAGCAAATGTTACCTGAATTAGTTAATTCCATAGTTTATACACAAAACATTTTTTGCACACAGAATTTGGATGTTTACTGAAATTATATTTTGAGCGCTTCTACTAACAAAACCTAAAATTATTATAATAAAAAAAAGAGTAAAGACTCTCTTATGTTATTTGCCACAAGTGGTTATATATAGAGCAGGGAAATTGCGCCACGCGCCAAAGGTAGACGCTTAAAAGTTGACACGACGGTGAAATCACGAACGTGATATGTTCACAAACAGATGGCAGTAAATTTCGTAACGTTTTCCGACTTGGCAATTTACAGTACGAGTATTTATTCCACAAGTGAACAAATGCTTCGTTGTCTAGTAAAGTAAACGATAGATTAGATACAATAAGGGTAACACATAAATTAAATTGAAATGTTTCATTGGATCGTCCGACACTTTTTTTTATAAAAATGGTATGCGCTATTGACTTGTGGTTGACATTTCTTTTTAGACAAATATATTAGAAGCAAATTACAAATTACACAGTTAATTTTGTCACAATGATAAATTAAAGTTGTTAACTGTGTCTGACATTGGTCGTTTTCGCGAAGTACGTAACTGCGATATTTTTAGAGCAAACGTACAACAATAAAAAGTAGTAATTACGGGAGTCTAGATGTACGAATGAATATATAATATTTAGTACCTGGCAGAAGCTGTACTAAAAGCTCTTGCCCCACCTTACAATTTATGCCGAGCGCTGGCTACGGGCGCGTGGCGCAATTTCCGTGCTCTAGTTATATGCGTTTAATAAATGGCATATTTTAAGTAAATCTGAATGTATACTAGAAATCTCTCATTTTGGACGAGAATTTCGGAATATTCATATATATCACATAGGCGAGCGTAATATAGTAGTCGGTAATGTGAAAGTAGAAGGGTATGATTGGAACACATCTATCATATTGTCGTAATTCTATTTATAGTTTGCAGTTAATCGGGTTTTTTTTTTAGTTAACGGTTACTTGTTTCTCTTTTTGGCATATTTATTCTCATTTCTGTTGATACTGATTCTATATCTAGCTATGCATATTTTTCGTTATAAGAAAAACAATTTGTTATTAAATGTCAATATCTTGGACGGTCAAATTGCACGTTTATTTCAAAGAGAACTTTAAAAAAGCAACTGCGTATGAGACAGTGAGACACATTAATAATTTGTAAGATATGGTTGTTTATATCCGCAACAATAAAACAGAAAGGAACGTCAAAAAATGAAGAACTAGATATTCTCATGTGTGCTATAATAGAAGGACAAACACAATTATATTGGAGAAAACTATTACTGGGCAACTTACCGTCTCGGACATTACGGTTCAGAGGATTTAGAAAAATAAATACCGTTCATACAAGTAGAGGAAATAAAATAAAACATTTCCAAACGATAAATACCAAACGTTGAAGTTTTGTGAAGTAGTTTTAGAACGTTGCAACCATGGCGCGAAATGTTGTTAAAAATATATTTACTGACGAATCCAATTTCAATCTACAAGGTCATTATAATTCTGGTATTGTGCGGTATTGGTCTAAGGAAAATAAACGTATGATTAATGACGCACGAACGCAATATCCGCAAAAGATTAATTCATTGAAAGAAATTTAAACTCCCAATGATATTTACTTCTCTTGCAGAGCAGTATCGCACTTTGTCTGTAAAACATACCAGACATTTCCATAAATGACGTTTGGTTTCCGCAGGATCGATGTCCTGCTTATAATACTGCAATTATGCGATAATATTTAAACAGCATTTTTGAGACCAGATTAATAACTGGCTGGAGCGTTATTCGGTGGTCAGATTTAGCACCAAATGATTTGTGGCGCTATGTAAAATCGTCCAATTTCGGTTTTCAGAACAATAGAGTTCATACTAACGCTGATTTAGCTGCGAACTTGCGAACTTCATACATTGTCGAATGTTCGCAGAAATTTTGTCGACAGATTAGGGTATTGCGTTTTTCAGTTAGGTGAGAGTTTTGGACATCTGCTTTAATAAAATTATTCAGAATTGTTAAACAGTTTTTGTTTTTTTTGAGATATGTCATTTAGTTTTTAAAAGAGTTTTATTTTTTCTTTCTGCTATTAATAGAATTTGGCTATTTTATTTCTATATAATTACGTTACTTTTAATTTTATAAAGTGATAATATTATGTTCTTTTGTTACAGTTTGTTAGTTTTTTTGCGCCTAGAGATATTTTGATATCCTTGTCAGTAAGCATTGCAAGTGCACTTAACGCTTTTTTGTCGTGTATTCTGTGTGGCGTGCTATATATCGGGCCACGCCTGGAAGCGCTGGTTTTGTGTAACATCGGCTGATCATAGAATGCTCGCTCATACTGTATATACCATATACCAAGTGTGACAATATTTTTTTTTCAATTAGAGATATCAAATAGTTATTGTTTCACACGCTTGGAAAGCGAACAAATCCGCAGCTTATTGTGGATATAGAACAGAAAAGAAATTTCGCATGTTGATAAGACACTACTTTTGTGTGGAAAAATTACTAAAAAAACCGCAGGGAATGTTTCAAAACTGGTTCGCTGCTTTTTGTTGTGGTCATATGAACAGGTATGACGTTGAACACCCAGGCTAGTAACTATCGAGGATATCATTAACAAAGTCCGTGATAAAGTCTTGAAAAGTTGCTGATTGATGGTGGGTCAAATAGCTCAGATTGTAAACATCTTTACTGAATGCGTTTGAAAAAGTTATCAGCAATATGAATGCTTTGTTTACTGTCAGAGAATCAAAAACGAATGTTTGAATATATGCAAGTGTAAGTGAAGTTTTTTTGCGGTGTTATTGCGTAGTAACTCCTTAATTAGTCGATCAAACAAAGAGTTCATCACTGAAACATATGCCTGCTTTTGCAGTTTCAAAAATTCTACTTTTTGTATGGCGTAAACAAGTTGCTTCATTGAATAGTCACTTTCATATCAAATATCACTCATATATTTACACTTTCTACACTTTGGCGTAAAAATAGACGATCGAAATTTAAAACAGTGCATTATTATTCCATTTTTTTTATAAAAAGCGCAAATACAATATTTTGTTGCAACTGGCAGCTGGTGAAAATGCTATGACCTCAGACTTTGACTAGTGACCTTTCTATAAATAAATATGCACCCATTTCCGAATTTAATTACAGTTGATGGAATTTAGTGCCTCCACTACGGCCTAGAAAAAAAGTAGTGTTAGCAGTTTAAGAAAATGCACAGAAACAAGAAAGAGTCAACCAAGTGAACGAAGGATGCTGTTATTGCCAGTGAAAATAATTTAAATTATAGTCCGGTAATGGATCTTTTACCACAAGACAGCACCAAGAGGCAGGACGTTCACTACAATTTCCTAGCGGAATAAGCAATTACCCAACTAGATAACTATGCCTATCCATATGACTTTAGTACCCGTGATATCTACCTATTTTAAAAATTGAAGAATGCGCTAAAAGGACTAAAATTTAGTAAAACGAGTTCCAACCGAGCTCCCAACAATGGAAACACCATTTAAGCCGGTATATATTTGCACGAGAACCTTTAAGGTGACCGTAGCAATTCCTAGTGTACGGAGTAAGATTTATGTTTTTTAAAGACTTTGGTGAATTAAATTGTCATATCTGGTTCAGCTGACGTCAATATTCAAATAGAATGTTCCAGAATATGTACACATGGCAAATATTTTGATGTCTAATTTTACATTTTTTATTGATTTCTTACTTATTATGTTTACCAAGTTTTTCATTTTCTAACAAAAAATTGTTGTAAGCAAAAAATTTTGGTCAAAATTTGCTTGTTGTCCAACGGACAAAATAAAAATGTACACAAAATTCCAAATCAATTAATAAATCTCAGTTAAAATTGACAATTATTAAAACTTTCATCCTGATCACCTCATACTCAAAAGCCCCCTCAGCATATTCTCTATTATATTCATTTAGTTCAACAAAATTAAAATTACTTTCATTGTTATACATTCTCGATAACGCATCAGGAGTAACATTTAGTACTCCCTTTATATGCCTAATTTCAAAATTATACTCTGACTATAACAAAGACCAACGATACACTCTATTATTTTTAAATCTTGTACTCAAAAGTGATGTCAACGCAGCATGATCTGTTTCTACTATGAAGTTCTTGCCCAATAAATAAAATCTATGCTTTTGAACCGCGTGTACTACAGCTAACATTTCTTTCTCACTAATAGTATTTAATTTCGTAGCTTTTTAAGATTCGAGATATATTCGAGCTCCCAACAATGGAAACACCATTTAAGCCGGTATATATTTGCACGAGTACCTTTAAGGTGACTGTAGCAATTCCTAGTGTACTGCCTAAGATTTATGTTTTTTAAAGACTTTGGTGAATTAAATTGTCATATCTGGTTCAGCCGACGTCAATATTCAAATAGAATGTTCCAGAATATGTACACATGGCAAATATTTTCTTGCCTAATTTTACATTTTTTATTGATTTCTTACTTATTATGTTTAACAAGTTTTTCATTTTCTAACAAAAAAGTGTTGTAAGCAAAAAATTTTGGTCAAAATTTGCTTGTTGTCCAACGGACAAAATAAAAATGTACACAAAATTCCAAATCAATTAATAAATCTCAGTTAAAATTGTATACTATGATGAAATTTAAAGTTAATATTAGAATTGAATAAGGTATTAAATCACCAAATAATTTGTTATGCTTGATTGATGGTCATTTATTTACTGAGACAGCGATTTGTTATATTTGTTATATTTGTATAATCTTTTAGCACATGTTCGGACTGTTATCAACAACATAATTTTTGGATTCATTTACACTTACCACATTATTGTTACTTCGGTACAGTGTTGAAGAAATTTCAACACGGTGTGGTATGATAATATATTCTACTCAGTTTTATCAATTTATTGTAGATAGTGTCTGCCAGCATATAGGTTGCGTAGATTCTGAGCTAGCACTTGCTAATAATTGGTAAATAACAAATGAATAATTTTCGAAGTTTTGGAGACTATTATTTGCAAACTTTATGTAAAATAGAAAACCTTTTTGTAATTATCTTACAAAGAAAGAGTCAAATTAGTAATTGAACTAAATCGAATTTTAATGGAAATATGTAATAATAGTTACCTTATGAATACTTTTAGTGGAAATACGTACCTGAAACAAAAAATTAAATATGAATACCAAACATTTATGCAGTTATTAGAAATTTAAAAATATAATATAATATATATATATATATATATATATATATATATATATGGTAAACCTAATAAGTAGGCGATTAAAGGTCTGTATATTACTTCAAAATATATGTATTCAAAAAACTCTACATGTTTCGGCTGTGTACGCCTTTATCAAGAGAATACAAAATATGAATGACAGGATATAAAATACATTTTATATCCTGTCATTCATATTTTGTATTCTCTTGATAAAGGCGTACACAGCCGAAACATGTAGAGTTTTTTAAATACATATATTTTGAAGTAATATACAGACCTTTAATCGCCTACTGATTAGGTTTACCATATCATACCAAGGTCACGAAGTTAATATATATAAATATATATATATATATATATATATATATATATATATATATATATATATATATATAGTAAATTCAATTTGTTGGCGATTTAAGGTCTGGTTTTACTTCAAAATGTATATATTTAAAACAATCCTACACATTTCCCACGAAACCTACTCGGACATCCAGACAGGAATCAAAACAGGGAACTCTCAGCATGATAAGAAAATGTATAGATATTTAAATAACATAAGATATATAATTACATAGCTGCAACATATATTATGATGGTAAATTGCAGATCGTTACATAATTAAGTTATAGTATATACTGCTTAAATTTTTTATACTACTTCTGTTGTTAATTGAATTTTTTTCCTGTTTAATATTAATCATTTCTTTAATTTCTCTTTTCATTGTGTGTCGTTCTTTATCAATTATCTGTGTGTTTTCAAAATCGAAATGGTGATCGCGTTGTAGTTTGTGTGTAGATAAAGCAGTTTTGTCCTGTAACATACAAAGGTCACGAAATAATTGTCTATATATATATATATATATATATATATATATATATATATATACATATATATATATATATATAATAACTTCGTGACCTTGGTATGATATGGTAAACCTAATCAGTAGGCGATTAAAGGTCTGTATATTACTTCAAAATATATGTATTTAAAAAACTCTACATGTTTCGGCTGTATACGCCTTTTTCAAGAGAATACAAAATATGAATGACAGGATATCCTGTCATTCATATTTTGTATTCTCTTGAAAAAGGCGTATACAGCCGAAACATGTAGAGTTTTTTAAATACATATATTTTGAAGTAATATACAGACCTTTAATCGCCTACTGATTAGGTTTACCATATATATATATATATATATATATATATATATATATATATATATATATATATATATATATATATATATAATCAAAAATTTATTTAAATTCGGGTAAGCGGTCAATTAAAAAACTCCTTTATTAAATTACCCTATATTTCGCAACACTTTGTCGCTTCTTCTGGGGTAACTACAAGATTAATGATAAAAATAACAAAAAATCAATAAGAGTATAAAACAGTAGTAAAAATACTTACAAAATGTAGAGTTAAAAAATAATAAAATTGACGTACAAAATATAAAAATGATTAGATATAAAAAATAAAGTAACTATAGAAACAAGCCTTAAGAACTTTTAAAAAACATATATATGAAAAGTTAAAACATGAAAAATTAAAAAATATAATGCAATATAAATTAAAACAGCATATGGACCAAATAACAAAACGATTAAAGATCGTCAACTAACAGTCAAACCCAGTATATTAAAATAAATTATACTAAGACCATTAGTATCAGATCTATAATTTATGTTATTTGTCTCCCTGTTGATGTGGACCATTTCTAAAAAGGTTCTTTTTTTATGGTTATTTTCAACGTCTAAGATTTTAACGCCAACAAAATTGAAAGTATGGTCACGATCAAGTGCATGGTCCACCAATGCACAAGATCTCTTAGCAATACGGACATCACTTTTATGTTGAGTAACGCGCTGTTTTAGCCACTGTGATGTCTGACCTATATAAACGCCACAACAATCAGAACATGCTATCCTGTAGACAACGTGACTATTTAGAAAGAAAGGTGTTATGTCTTTTATCTTACTATACAACTTCTTCAAGGTATGGGTGTTGTAGTTACCCCAGAAGAAGCGACAAAGTGTTGCGAAATATAGGGTAATTTAATAAAGGAGTTTTTTAATTGACCGCTTACCCGAATTTAAATAAATTTTTGATAATATATCACGGTTGATCATTTCTTTTCAATTATATATATATATATATATATATATATATATATATATAATATTTTCGTGACCATGGTATGATATGGTAAACTTAATAAGTCGGCGATTAAAGGTCTGGTTTATTACTTCAAAATATATATACTTTGAAGTAATAAACCAGACCTTTAATCGCCGACTTATTAAGTTTACTATATATATATATATATATATATATATATATATATATATATTTATATTTATATCCTGTCATTCATATTTTGTATTCTCTTGATAAAGGCGTACACAGCCGAAACATGTAGAGTTTTTTAAATACATATATTTTGAAGTAATATACAGACCTTTAATCGCCTACTGACTAGGTTTACCATATATATATATATATATATATATATATATATATATATATATATATATAGTACGAGGGAAGCCTTTTATATTTCAGGAATAGAGAACAGAACTAAAATTAATCATCATACATGTCTTTATTGTTCTTTTGACATACATTTTTTTTCTCTATATGGCAAACTAATTTAAGAATAAGCTATAGGTAAATCCTTCACTGGCGAATAACTGGTTGCCTACTATGCTGCCAATACATTGACTATTTTCTTTTTTCAGTTACACATAGGCAAAATATATGTGTAATAATAAAAAAAGAAGCCAGTATATGGTTTATAGAACAAAACAATAAAATTATAGCTAATATTTATACATAACTTCGATACTTAACAAGTGGTGTATTATCTTAAATATCCTATAACACCATATGTTTTATTTAGTCTACTGTAGTTAATTTGCATTTAAATGCAATCATAGGCACTTATAGCAATAGTAAATTAGTTTTAAGCTGATAGTCTAAAATAGTCAACATCAGATATCCAGAAACCGTATGTATATACACATATAGATATGTATATCTATGCATCATCATATCCATATGTGTGTACCTATGCATGCAGTTCACAAACAATATTATAGAATTTGAATTGCAATTTTATCGAGTTCAGTCACATATATATTTATTATTATGCAAATATATCTAGCATGTGCACGAATAAAACGGATTAGAGCATTAGAGTTCGGGGGTGTGGGTCGAGTTAAATTAGTTTGTCGCGCGAACTTTACGCTAAAACTATTCCTATGAGCTATTTGTCACTCTCTCGAAACTCGAAACGAACGAGAGAGTACTAAACATAAATGCGAGTCGCTGTACAACCACGGTGTTATCACCAAAAGTCAGTCCAATATACATACACATCTACTTTGTAGAATACATGCATATGTATGAATGCAGTTTAGGTTACATATAAATAATTTTTTGCAACACCCAAAACAGCTTAATCGGCATATTTGTCGCTTTCGCTGGTATGCTGTACTACACTGACCGAATGTTTTACGTCACGACTATTGCTATTTATTTTCATTCCTTCATAAACTCTTTCATTATGGTTTAATTTAACTTCAAAAGAAGAAAAATACCTGCTTTTTTTAATATACGAACACGAAAGAGTTTTACAATGAAGAAATAAGTATACGCTTTTATAACGGCCAAACAAATAGCATTCGTTATCACATATTTCAGAGTAAAACAATTACCTTTGTAAGCTTGGAATCCTAAAATTATGCGCATGAAGTTGCAAATATGAATTTATATGTTAAGGATAGGCGGCTATAAATTAATAAGGCAGGTAAGTTAAAAATGGAGTGAGACCTTAGCAGACATCGTCTAGAACCTAGATGATGTTTGGAGCTCAAGGTTACCTAAGCGTTGGCCGCGGCGCAGTAAACACGGGGCTGCAAGGTACTCCTGCGTACGCACGCAAACGCGTTCACTGGAATATTCCAGAATGAACATTGAAAAACGACTTTGAAGCTAACGAAACCTTCTAGAACATCTAGACTAGTTCGTTTCCGTAGCTTTTAGAACTTTCTCAAAAGATATGGAATTTTCTAGTAGCATATAGCACACTAAACAATATTAGTTGTGTGTAGCTACAAAGAAAAAACGGGTGAAAGATATAGAAGTAATGCTTTCATACAAAAAATCGCGGTCCAATATTCACATAGTAACGAGAAAAAATTTTCGTCATTCGAGTACGGTCCTGTCACAGTTAAATATACGGGCAGCAATATGGGCTTCCGCCTCTAATTCATTAGTAATTCTCTTTACCGACAAATTATATTGTTCTATGGGTATTCGTCATTACCACCACAGATTTAAAGAAAAAAAAATTATATGCAAATTATAGATACGCTACATACAGCTTTTTGTTTTACGATGATTTTTGTTTTATTATAAATATAATAATTTTACTTTTGAAAGAAGTTTAACGTTCAAACTATTTAATTTAAATCACATTTTAATTAATTCGGCATAGGTTTGTCGACGTATTCGAGGTAGAGGTAAGTTATTAACATCTACGACATCGCCACATGTGCGGCCGAGTATGTTTTGGTAAGAAAACAACAACATTCACTGAATAAGAACTTATTGTTAAAAGTATCGTCCGGAATTTTATCGATTTTTTTTGCAGGTCAATTAACTTGAATTATAGCTGTATTTCGGTAAATATAGAATAACCGAAGATATGGACCGACTTTAACTGCATTTTGGCCTTCAAAATTTGGCAATGTTTAGTTAGACATTTATGTGTACTCTTTAGATTCGGTTTTCCGCTATTCAGCGGTAACCCTGTATATACTTGTATAGTGTATAGTGTACCATCGGACATTATCGAGGTTTGGTGAAAGTTCTAAGTACTAAGTAGGTGGGGCGGCTAGTATAAATACAACACCACTTCAGTTCTTAAATAACAATCGAAGAATAAACATCTAGAAGAAAAGTAAACGGTTTTAAGATGCCCGCTACTAGAAGAGCGCCTGCTTTGCTTTAGTGTGTAGCTTTGTGTTTTCGTAAAGGCGTAGGAAAATGAAAAGATTTTTATTAAATAAGCAAGTCAACAGTTAAAGCGAGTTTGATTAAACTTCAAGTGGTGGAGTAACAAACAAACGGAAATATCGTAAATGCTATGATAATTATTAAAATTTTGCTTTACTTAAGTAGAAGTAAACAATGGCGAGAAACCACAGTGTGTGCTCTGTTTAAAAATTCTACTGTCAGAGTGTATGCTCCCAAGTAAGCTAAAGCGACATCTCGAGACCAATCACTCTAATGGTTGAAAAACCTCGTAAATTCTTTAGTAGAAAGTTGCAAGATTTACAAACGCAAAAAAGCGTGTTTACTAAACAAGCCTCAGTACCAAGTAACAATGGAAGAACAAAGACTAAAGACTTATCTGCGATGCTTGACAAGTTTGGATCGGGAAAACTGCTTAGGTAAGGGTACTGATCGAGCTCGATCAACGTTTGGCCGCTATGGAGGATTGCAGGCGCTTATTCGCAGCAAAGCACCGCTTGCTATGTGGACCTATTGCATTATCCATAGGGAAGCACTTGCATCAAAGTCGATGACCTGTCAATCGAATTTACAATTTGAAAACTTCAAGTACTTTGCACCGAACCTGACGTTTAGTTTAAACTAGTGTATTTGTGCGATATATTCGGCAAGCGCAGTGATTCAATCTGTCTCTGCAATGCAATAACATGGACATTTTGAAACTTTTAAAGAGGGCGGTCACCATTGTTTTCCTGAATTGCACGAATACGTAGCCCGTAATAAAGTTGTTTTTTACAAGACTTGCTGTCCCTGTTCAAGCAACATCTCTCAAAGCTCACTGACTAGTTTGCAAAATACTTCGAGGAAGATAATATCGAGAAATATACGAGGATCCAAATTTCTTTCTGTGCTCAAGTTACACCAGAATTCACTTCGCAGGAAGTAGGGAGTCTAATTGAACTCTGTTGCAACAAAAGCCTGAAACCAAAATTTGTTTCTTACAATTTAGTGGAGTTTTGAATATCAATCAAAAATGAATATGCAACTCTGAGTTCAAAAGCCGTAAGAATTCCCATTCCCTTTGTGACAATCTATTTATACGAAGTCGGATTTTCAGTTATAGTAAATATAATATATATGTTGATCTATCTCAGGCTATAGGAATAATATATGATCTATTATTCCTATGTTTTAAGTTGCAGCAGCAGATATTGCTAGTAAGTATTTTGAAAAAGTGCTCTACAAAATCATTTGTAAATAAAAATTATTTATGCCAAATATTGTTAGCTGATTGAATATCATAATTAAAATTGAAACTGATTATTTTAATTATGATATTGATTGTGTTTTACACACACACACACACACACATATATATATATATATATATATATATATATATAACAATTAATACATATATATATATATATATAAGGTAAACTTAATAAGTCGGCGATTAAAGGTCTGGTTTATTACTTCAAAGTATATATATTTAAAACCCTACATGTTTCGGCAATGATGCCTTTGTCAAGGATATACAAAATATAAATGACAAATAATTGAGTTGCTATGGTTTAAATTATTCAAAGATACATTCCAATATTAATAATAAATCATGCCTTAGTATTCCAAAAAATAGATAGCAAGGTGTGAATATATGTGTTGTTCGCTGCTAGCAGCTTGTGTCTCTTTCTGGGTATGAACTTATGTGTTGGTTGCTGCTGGCAGCTTGCGTCTCTCTCTGGGTGTGTGGTTTTGTATTTGTGTGTTTAGTGTTTAGTGACCGGTCGCGTAAATTTAGAGAGATCGGATAACCAGCCGTTGCGTAGGGCCGCCAACCCTTTCCCGGCAACTTCTTTACTTTTCCGTGCAGTACCTCGATGGCCCGACCCCCGACCCAACGAGGCAAGGCGCAGCCCAGCGAAGCGCACCCTGCACGGGGTTGCTCATCGCCAACCGAGGGAACACTCTTAGTGGCTACCTCAGTCGACGACGGTCACACTTTGTCCACTTTTCCCTGCTTTTCCCTGTTTTCTGTTTTGTGCTCATGTGGTCCGCTACTGGGTTGTAGCTTAGCATATGCGCTACCAAACTCTAGGGGGGTCTGCCCGATGGGCGGTCAGGTGCCATTCCGCCTTGCCAGCAGTAGTGAGGAACCAAGCTACGCGGCGCAAATCACGGCGCCGCGCAATGCACACACCACTAGGACCGGTCTTGGGCGGCAACCTGGCTAGGCTGCCGTTAACAGCACACACACGTTCGACGTGTGTGCATTGCCCCCGCCTTTGCGGAAATCGTTAAGATGACACAAAGTGTGACCGTCGTCGACTGAGGTAGCAACTAAGAGTGTTCCTTCGGTTGGCGATGAGCAACCCCGTGCAGGGTGCGCTTCGCTGGTCTGCGCCTTGCCTCGTTGGGGCGGGGGTCGGGCCGTCGAAGTACTGCACGGAAAAGTAAAGAAGTTGCCGGGAAAGGGTTGGCGGACCTACGCAACGGCTGGTTATCCGATCTCTCTAAATTTACGCGACCGGTCACTAAACACACAAATACAAAACCACACACCCAGAGAGAGACGCAAGCTGCCAGCAGCAACCAACACACAAGTTCATACCCAGAAAGAAACACAAGCTGCTAGCAGCGAACAACACATATGTTCACACCTTGCTATCTATTTTTTGGAATACTAAGGCATGATTTATTATTATTATTGGAATGTATCTTTGAATAATTTAAACCATAGCAACTCAATTATTTGTCATTTATATTTTTTATATCCATGACAAAGGCATCATGTGCCGAAACATGTAGGGTTTTAAATATATATACTTTGAAGTAATAAACCAGACCTTTAATCGCCGACTTATTAAGTTTACCATATCATACCAAGGTCACGAAAATATTATATATATATATATATATATATATATATATAATTGTTTTATATAAATATAAAACATTATAAATTTATCTATTGATTTCTTTCGTGGGTAAGTTACCAGTCTACTTGTATATTTATCAGGCGCGGCTCGTGATGATGTACTGTTGGGGCACGTACAATGACGCAAGTGCTTCGTCTATTCTCGTGTACTAACTGTAGCGTTTTCTTAGTAAACACCGAAAACACACGAGGCACTCGCATCATTGTACGTGCCTCTACAGTACGTCATCACGAGTCGCGCCTGATACTTATATATAATATTTATTTTCGAAATTATTGCTTACATACATCTTTCAGAACTATGACAATAAAAAAGTGTACAGCATGCAGTAATGCATTTAGGAATAATAGTGATGTTTTATATTTTATAGTTCATGTTCCCACAATAAGAAAACCTAAGAAAATTGTGGCTTAGAAGTATTAATAGATTAGATTTAGTAAACATGCCATACGCAGATTTGCAATTTGCTTGGAAGGTTTGCCGTGAACATTTCGACATAACAGGAAAATGAAAGGAATAGTCGTAGACAGTGTTAGATGTAAAAAATGATATTTGTAATTATTATTGAGGTACTGGGTCCGGCACCAGGATTGAACGGTTTTTAATAGGCCACGGTTAAGAAACAATAATATATTTGGACTTATTATTATTACAACTAGAAACACAATTCTGGAAATTTCTTATAGCACTTTTAGTTAGGAAAGATCACATCTCTAAGATGACCACCGTCTTCTATACATTGCTGCAATCTGTTTCTGAAATTGACCATAACACGTCGGAGTAAATCTTCGTTTATCAAATTTATTTCCTGACTTCTTTCTTCGAGCTCCAGAAGTGTTTGGGGACGCGTAGAGTACACTTTGGACTTGTAGAATGCCCACAGAAAAAATCCGGGACCGTCAGGTCCGGTGACTTTACCCAATCAGATGGAAGTGAGCTTCGTCAGACATGATCAATTTATGAAGAATTCCTGCATTGTTGTTCAATATTTCAAGAAATTGCCTGCAGAAATTGAGGAGGTTAAGTTCATCAATAGGGTTCAACCTCTAGACTATCTATACCTTATATGGATGAAATTTCAAATCTAGCTTTAAAATTTATCGCATACTTCGCTCTGAAATTTGCAGTGCAATTGAATGCTGAATGCCGCTCAACGGCTACTCTGGTTCTTTCAATATTACGTTGTGTACGAACTGAATGTGTATCTCCGACAAATTTTGAGTTTACACCACCCCTTTCGTCTACATGTCTTACCCATCTCAAAATTGCATTTCTTTATGGAACTGTAGCGTGCACTGGCAAATTAAATTCTCGGCGAAAACGCTTCTGGGTTTGCACAACTGGATCAGGATAAATGATTTGATTAACCGTCCAATTTGCCATTGCAACACATAACCTTCGATAGTAAAATACAATTTTATCACTATTTGATGTTTGCCAAATAAACAAGTATTTCCACAGCGACCTTTTTAAAACCATTCAATCCTGTTGTCGGACCCTATATAATAAATTTTTTAATTTTTTTTAAATTTATATTACGATAACACAGTGACATTAATTTTTCTAAACAATTTTAAGTAAAAACTGTTGGGATTTAATATTTTTATTTTCATAAATAGTATCAGTCAGTATTCACAGATGATGCATAAAACAGGGAATATTTTTCTTGCATTATATGACCGTTCTTCTTTAGAGATGTTCAGTGGCCTATCTTTATGAATCATTTCTGTATAATGCCTGTTTACCTGTACCCACAATAACTGGGCTTATTTTTGTTCTGAAATTATAATAATAATAATTGATTATTGTCATAAAAGTAAACTCTACATCCAATAAGATTTTTCAAGTCAATATTCAACAAGAATCAATTTGAAATGTATCTTTTATTTGTCGATCAGAAATGGAATAAATAGTCACAGCGACAATTTATCGCATCAAGCGAAATGTGTTTTGATATCACGCAAACTGTAGTAAACAAAAGTTTTAAAAAGAAGGGGGGGGGGCGTCAGGCCACCACAACGCGCCAGCACAAGGGCCGGCCGGCAGTCCTGGATGATTTATTTCTAGGCAGATAACGGCGGGTCCGGTGACCGTTAACACCCTACATTTATCAAAGCGCTATCACGGCTCCGGAGTCACACGCACACAAACACATACTAACCCTTTCATTCCTTTTCACGCTACGGTCTGTACTCTGAATCATTATCGAATGGCTGCTCAATTGTAGCCTGAGAACAATTGATCCATTTAAAATGTATGAAGCACAGCGTCTTAATGGAGTGAAGATGGAAAAAAATAGCGGGGAACAATGAAGCACCGTTACCTCGCACTGAAATAGCTCTATTTTAGGATTGTGGTAATGTGAGAGATAACTAATCAAATAAGGCGGAGACTTTTCGAATAGATCCTTTTTATCAACTAATGACGCAGAATACTAAAGATAATTTTCTTATCTTACGATCATAATCGGGCCGTTATTTTAGGAGGGTGATAACAGAAAAGAAGCTAATCAAATAAAAATACCATTCGAATTGATTTCTTCCTTTAACTAACGATATACTGAAATTTGGCTAGTCCTAAAAAGGTAGTTGTATTTAAACGTTCATTTGAAGTTTTACGATAATACCTATGTAGGTAGAAGTTCGGAAAATACAAGAATATATAGTAGAGACGCGTAAAGTCCAATTGTACGTCATAGTGATCCATACGTCCATACACGTTCTATACTGTGGCCGGCAAGGTGTCAGTTATAAAATAAACAACAAATAAAATTATTCAAACTTTTTTAATATTTTAAAGAAATGATATACTGCTGTCATATAATTTTTATTTATTATATGGTTAACATTGTCGAAGCGAGTTCTAAACGTTTCATAACCAAAACGTAACTAAACGCCGTTCACGATTCGAAGACGTGCACGTCATCAATGATGTCAAAACAATGTTGCGAAATCATTTGCAAAATCGATTTGTTTACATTTTAGGTTCGGGTAGTAAACGCTTATGGCAAACCTGGAATATTTAGGTTATAATTTATAAATAATCTAATTAATTATTAATTCTCTTACAAAGAAATCAAACAATAAAAACAGGTGAAAACTTTATATGTATTTAATAATAAATATAATACTAAAACGACATTTGTGTTACATCAGTATATATGTAGAAACAAAATGAAAGGTACCAGGTATTATAAACCAACAACTTAAAAATAAGTGATACATTCATCTGAAAATAAATCGTCGTTATTCTCAGAGTCTTCGCCAAAATGAATAATAAATTCGGCATCGCATTAAATATGCAATGGTACGGTGGCAAACGAGAACTATGTGGCCATACTGATGGGCAGGATTATCAAATTCCTAGACCGGTGCAGATCTATTCCTAAAGAGAAATTATAACCACAAATATGAAAAACACCATGCCTCCAATATACGAACGCTTTTCTTGGATTTTTGTAATGGTACCAAATGTTTCGCAACACTTTTCATAAAGATGTTTTACCATCCATATAAATATCGCTTTCAACAAGCATGGTCTTTAAAAATGTTAGAGTAATATGTTGTTCTATAATTGTATTATAATACAGTCAATTTTTTCAAAAATCTTACTATTTCTGTACATCTCGTACATTCCTTATAGCACCTTCAGCGAAGTAATCCATCTCCACTATAGGTTTATTTTTGTCATTTCCGTTTGGGGCTGCAAATTGTGTGTCCTTTTTGTATTTACGAGGAAATTCTACTGACAGATGTCACGTTTACTTCTAAAACTTTTGCTGCAAGCTGCAAGAAAAGTGCAATATGTAATATGAAATTATAGCAAAATACAAATAAGATTTTACTTCTCCCACAGCTGATAACGGCAACAACGGTCCACCGTTATTGCGTTCTGCTTCACAGTTTTCAATTCCGGATGCAACAAGTCGCTTACATTGCCAGCAAAACGCTTTCGGCATTTCAAACCAAAAGGAAACAAACACACGTAAAATATGACATAACGATATTTTTCAACACTGAACATTCGCACCAACATAAATATGCATTCGCAATGACGTTGAAATATAAATACATATTATAGTTCGTTTATTGTTTTTGTGATGGCGATTCCGAAAATACTATTGATGACATGCACGTCTTCAAATCGTCAACGGCGTATATAATAAAATTTAAATACCCCATCAATACTTACGATATTAACACATTACGTTTAACAGATAAAGATAGAAAATGTACAAAGATAATAGTGGAAATTAAGCAACGTTAAAGAAAATAATTTATTAATGGTATACATTTGCATTTATTTAAATAAATACTAAGTGGTAAATGTCAAAATTTACGCATTACTTCAGTGATAAGATTTCATGCGTGTAAGCAACATGTATTTTTTCAATCCTCCCAGTCACATTGATCACTGTCAGAATCTTCATTTAGCTTTATTATCAATTCTGTTTCATATCTCTTACTCTTTCTTTTTTTGAAGGGTTTGTGAGTAGTTGGTCTATTTTGATGCATTTGGCTATGCCACTGACGGTGGATAAACCAATATTTAAAGCAGTAGCACCCCTCTCTAATATTAAAAACTTGTATTGTTCAGTACATGGTAAATAATTTAGTCGTTTACCTAATGAACAGCAGTTTTTGGAACTAATAGTTTTCCACATTCGTGTTCTTTCTCAAAAAAGGTCGATAATGAAGCAATTAATTGCTTCGACTGTTTACAGAAACCTTACGGCATTATATCCAAAAGACGCGACGAGATAATAAACACAATGTAGTTCTAAAAGGAACTGTTTTTAAACAATCAAAATAAATGGGAAAAATGTACACAAAACAAGACTTATTTGACAGATATGTTATCTGTCAACACTGTAACTATTACATTTTTAAAAATATATACATGGAATATTTAGTATTGAAACGTTTATTTGTCATGAATGTCTATATTATCATCAATTTATAACATTTTGTATTTAAATTAATGAAATAAAAGCCTTGAAATATAGTTTAACAAACTAACTTTTTCAGTTTCTCTAATAAGTTATGACAACATGTAAACTCAGCAATGACGTACAATTGCACTCTACCATAGTTTAATAACGAGCAATCGAAAAAATCCATAATTGGAGTAGACTGTGAAATTGGGTTGGTACTTTAGCCACTTCCACATAATGACATTTATACATACTTAATTATATATAATAATAATTATTATTTGGCATTGAAACTATAAGTTTGTGTCAAATTTTTCAAAACTCTTATTAAGAAAATTAAATTTATTTAAAAAATGGTATTCAACATAGAACAAAAAGCAAAAATTATCGAATGTTACTTCCGTCCATGTGTGAAAGTAAATGGCGAGTGGCAGTATTCAATTACGGAATGCATGGCTGATTTCAGTGAAGAACATCCTGAATTAGTGTTTGACTACAATGATTTTTACAATGTTTTGACAAATTGTGTAAAGTTATTCAGAGAGACTGGTAGCGTCGGTCGAAAAACTGGAAGTAGACGGCCATCTAAACGTACAGCTGATAATATTGAAGCCCTTCAGCATATTATTAATGAAAATCCAAAAAACATTAATTTCAGTAGTGACCCAACAAACAAACTTATCTTATAGTACGTGCTAATTCATTCTTAAAAGTCTTACATTGTCATCCACACAAGCTGCAATGTTTTCATGAACTTTATCCAGTGGATTATTTAAGACGAGTGGAATTTTGTCAATGGTTTCAAAATAATCTACACAATCAGGATATCCTTAACACAGTTTTTTTCACGTATGAGGCCTGGTTTTATCTTTCTGGATATGTTAATTCACAGAATATGAGGTGTTCTCATTAAATTCTCATTTTTTTTTTTAAAAACATTGCATCCCCAAAAAGTTGGTGTTTGGGTTGGAATATGTCGAAAAAGATTGGTGGGTCCCATTTTTTTTTTGAAGGTACACTTACTGCTGCACGATATCGTAATGAGATACTCGGCTCATTTATAAATCAACTGGATGATGAGGAATTACAAAATGGCTATTTCCAACAAGATGGTGCAACAGCACGTTCGACCAGAGAAACAATTCAATATCAGCGAATTTTTTGATAACAGAATAATAAGCAGGAACACTGAAATCCCATATCCAACTAGGTCTTGCGATTTAAACATATGTGATTTTTTCGTATGGCCATACATCAAAAATTCGATTTATTCAACACCAATTCATAATCTGGAACAACTGAGAATTCGCATAACAGAAAAGTGTGAAGAGATCAACAACTTACCGCAAATGCTGCATAAAGATTTTGCTGGATTGCGGAGAAGAGTTGGTTTGTGTTTAGATGTAAATGGACAATATTTTCAACAACTTCTGTAGCTATATGTAAATATTGATTATGATTTCGATATTAATTAAATTATTTGGTTTCTTTTTTGTTGTAGTACGACGTGCATTCAAGTTCTAAGGCCTCCGATTTTTTTTCTACAGACTGGAAAAAGATAGAAGCATGTGCATTGTTTTAAAATGAGCGTGCGTTCGTTGTCAATACGTCACAGAGATGGCAGCACTGTACGGCAGATGGAATTGTAGCGGCAGCGTCGAGAATGAGAACTGTTTTAGATACTTAAAATGGCTATGTTTTCTTTACTTGAACAGCGTTCAATCATTCGTTTTCTGAATTTTCGTGGTGTGACACCAATTGAAATTCATCGACAGTTGAAGGAGACATGTGGTGATGGAGTTATGGATGTGTCGAAAGTGCGTTCGTGGGTGCGACAGTTTAATGAAGGCAGAACATCGTGTGACAACAAACCGAAACAACCTCGGGCTCGCACAAGCCGGTCTGACAACATGATCGAGAAAGTGGAGAGACTTGTTTTGTGGGATCGCCGAATGACAGTTGAACAGATCGCCTCCAGTGTTAGCATTTCCGTGGGTTCTGTGCACTCAATCCTGCATGACGACCTGAAAATGCGAAAAGTGTCCTCCAGGTGGGTGCCACGAATGCTGATGGACGACCACAAGGCTGCTCGTGTGGCATGTTGCCAAGCAATGTTGACGCGCAACCAAGGCATGAATGGGAATTTCTTATCGTCGATTGTGACAATGGATGAGACGTGGATGCCATTTTTCAATCCAGAAACAAAGCGCCAGTCAGCTCAATGGAAGCACACAGATTCACCGCCACCAAAAAAATTTCGGGTAACCGCCAGTGCTGAAAAAATGATGGTGTCCATGTTCTGGGACAGTGAGGGCGTAATCCTTACCCATTGTGTTCCAAAGGGCACTACGGTGACAGGTGCATCCTACGAAAATGTTTTGAAGAACAAGTTCCTTCCTGAACTGCAACAAAAACGTCCGGGAAAGGCTGCGCGTGTGCTGTTTCACCAAGACAACTCACCCGCACATCGGGCTAACGTTACGCAACAGTTTCTTCGTGAAAACAACTTTGAAGTGATTTCTCATGCTCCCTACTCACCTGACCTGGCTCCTAGTGACTTTTGGCTGTTTCCAACAATGAAAGACACTGTCCGTGGCCGCACATTCACCAGCCGTGCTGCTATTGCTTCAGCTTCAAAATCGGAGGCCTTAGAACTTGAATGCACCTCGTATAATTTCAATGCCATAACCTTTTTTTACAATGAAACCAAATGAAACTGTCAAGCATCAAGTAATGTGTCATTAGGTGGAAGTAGTACCAACCCAATTTCACAGTCTACTCAAATTATGAATTTTTCCATGGCTCGTTATATTATGAACGCATTTAAAAAACATTAGTATTTCAACCAAATTATTTATAACTCTTTCATAATACAAACGTTTGTTATCCATATATTAGAATCTAAATATTAAATTATATTGTGGAGAAAAAGTTATCCACTTAGAAGAGATCGTTATAAAATAGAATATTAAAAAACAATTTGCATAAGGCACCATTTTGCCGCATGAGATCAGTTTAGAAAACGAGCCGCGATAGCGGCGAGTTTTCTAAAGAGCGAGTGCTGCAAAAGGCCTTATGAAACGAGTTTTTTATAGTATTTTTTCTATTTTGCATTTCTTGCATTAATAAATTGGAATTATTTAATTTGAAAGTTCAGAGTTTTATTTTTATATAAAGCATGCAGTTGGCCACATTGACACTTGACATTTTCAAATTTAAATCTTGCAATCCGCGAAGTATATTATATTACGTATTATTTATTAATTTTCATTAACAATACTTGATATTTTATTTAAAAATATAAACATGAGTGTCACAGAAACTAATATATCTTGTTGTCAATTGTATACAATATACATTGTTTGTGTAGAGTACATAGAGTAACGTACATATATCATATCTGTCAATTGTACTTAAATTATTAAACTCAAATGACAGCAATGATACTTATTTCTGTGTTCGAACAACGCCAACATTGAAAATGCAAAAAAGCGTATCGAAATGAAGCATTTCGATATCGTTTTGGGTATCATAATGGTTCATTTCGAATGCAAAATAGAAAAATAATTTTACATTTGTGAGATTCCATAAATATTATGTAATTACTTGTAAATTACGTTCTAACTATTTTAAGAAAAAAAACATTAAGTATGTGGCGGTTTTGATTCAAACTACAGTATAAAAAAGTACAATATTATATTTAGCAAAACGTTCATAGAGCAATTCCAAGCATTTTAAAAATAATAATTTGCCTTAGTCTGCAAAGCACTTCCCAGGAGCATATCTGACTTCATCGTTTGAAGGTGCTGAATCCGGAGAATAGGGGCGGTCAACCAATTAAAAACCAATTTCGTCAATTTTTGAAATGCGATAACGATTTGAAAGCAAGAGCGTTGTCTTACAAAAAGAACAGCTTTTGGAGAGTTTTCCGCAGCGATTTTCCACAATTTTCTTACGTAATTTAGTTAGCAAGTGAGTATAATATGTTCCCGGAATACACAGAAAACTGAAGCAAGAATCTTGCAAGTCGATTTTTGAACACGGAATTTTTTGGCTAGTAAAGAACCAAAGAGATTGAAGAATCATCTTCAAAACGATTTAAATAAATTATCTACTTTTCACTAAAAAATGTATTTAATTTCAGATTCATGCGTGAATAAAAATTCAGAAATATTTGACATAAAAATGTTTTTTTCCGCCATGGCAAACTAATTTAAGAATAAGTTATAGGTAAATCCTTCCCTTGTATATAACTGGTTGTCGACCATGCCGCTAATGCGTTGACAATTCTCTTTTAACAGTTACACATAGGCAAAATGTATGTGTAATAATAAAAAAAAACTGTATATGGCTTCTATAATAAAACAATGGAATTATAGCTATTATTTTTAAATGACTTCGATATTTAACAAGTGCTATATTGTCTGAAATATCCTAAAACGCTATATAACCCATGTTTTATCTAGTCTACTGTAGTTAATTTGCATTTAAATGCAATCATAGGCACTTATAGCAACAGTAAATTAGTTTTAAGCTGATAGTCTAAAATAGTTAACATCAGATATCCAGAAACCGTATGTTCACATACATATATGTATATCTATATGTGTGTATCTACATGCAGTTTCACAAACAATACTATAGAATTTCAATTGCAATTTTAGCAATTTCATATATATATTTATTATTATGCAAATATATCTAGCATGTGCACGAATAAAAGGCATTAGAGTTCGGGAGTGTGGGTCGGGTTAAATTAGTTTATCGCGCGAATTTTATGCTAAAACTATTCCTATGAGCTATTTGTCACTCTCTCGAAACTTGAAATGAACGAGAGTACTAAACATACATCTTTAAAACAGCGGCAGATTTTCTCGGACATTGTCAATCGAATGCGCTTCTGATCAGCTTTCAAGCAACTCGGAATTCATTTCGCGGAAAGCTTTCTCATACGCGAGTCGATGAATGATGTGAAACGTAGGTCCATAGGAAATATGTAATGCTTCTATACTTGATCCCAATTTGTCGATCTTCTACAATTACATCGTGAACAAAAATCAATGTTTTTCATAGTGGTCACAGGAATTGATCTTCCAGAGTGGTGCTCATCTTTAATATCTGATCTACCTTTGTTAAATTTTTAAATCCAGTTTTTAATAGTGATGTATAAAGAACACTGGTCACTTAAGGTGTGTCATATCAGCAAAAATTTCTTGGCTTAATAACCGTTTCAAAAGTAAATACTTCATAACTGACCGTAACGTTTTTCAAAACTTGACTTATTGTTAAATCAGCACGTTTTTTCAAAACTTATTTTATTGTTAGACATGTCGTTTTGAAAAATTCAATTTTACTGTTCAACTTGTGAATGTCAAATTTTGATAACTTATTTATCTGGCCTCTGGCCCGAGGGATGAATGTCGACCGACGGCAATATAGATTTTATTTTTCACGAAAAAGAAAAAAATTCAAATTACATTGGAAAAGTTCCGAGGTTTCCGTCAACTGTCATGTCGTTGACAGCTGCTACGCATCTAATATGTTGAGGCCGGTGCATCGTTCGAGATCCTAAAAATGCCTGGGAAATGGAAAAGTGCATCTGTAGCAGAAGGATACATGGATGAAAGCAATTCTTCTAAGAATAGAGTACATACATGATATTAAATTATGTTACAGCATCAGATAAATCCTCGTTGGCGTGTCAGAGCAACTAGTGGAGATGTTTTCCCATTAAGAACTTTCACAAGCTTGGAAAGCTTCGGATTACATATTTTTTCAGGACATTTCGAAAACTGTATTTTTAATTTTGCTAAATAATGTTAAAAATTTGATTCTTTCTTTATAAATTGCTGAAAATGCACAACTATAAAGTTTGACGTATTTTAAATGACAGTTGTTGACACTTTGAAGTTTTCAAGTTGTCAATGTTTAGATACTCTTAATTTTATTAAAGAATGATAAAGTTTTGCTTTTGGCGTTATTACGTCCACGGGCGTTATGATCGTGTTTATGGTAACCGTATCAAAAGTGAAATGAACAAATAATACTTAAGTGAAAAATAAAACATTATAAATTATTGATGCTTTTAGGTTGGACCTGAGGCAAATACCAGTAATAGAATATATTGCTAATAAGAGCTGCTGCTGAGGTTATTGTAGTTTATGTTTTTCTTCGCAGTCTAGGTTAATGTACAGCCGTGAAAGTATCACCAAGCTCATCAAACATATACATGTATGTGTAATAAGTACATTTTCTGGACCAGAGTTTCCTAGACGTAATTCCAGATGCAATAACTTTTAATATATTGTTCCTCATTTCACTTGCTCGACTAAAAGAGTAATATTGTTAGAGCAATTATTTTTTATAAAAATAATTATTTTAAAAATTCCTCAAGTTACTACATTACATTGCTTCATATAATATGACGAAAGACAATGGGCATATTTTTTAAAAATAATAACGAACATACAAAACAATAGGCGAACAATTGATTGAATTAGTAATAATAAAAAATTATTTATAATTTTTTTATTTAAAATATATTCAAGAACTAATTAGTACATAAAGAATATTCCTCTTCATAGTTAAACAAATATCCGGTACTACGGAATATTTGTAAATGGATTATCTTAGATAATTTAAACGAAGGGGAGAAAAGGAAGGGAGTGATTTTTTTAATAAGAAATATCGATTGTGGTAAATGAACTCATACAATTTAATATTGCTTTTCTTGTGATAGTTATGAATCAACTTATACACAGCCTAATATTCATTAAATTTTTTTTTACAACGTTAATGGATCTAACAGTCAGAACGAAGATACTTCCTTTTTACAGTATCTTGCGAAGTCTAGGTAATTACTAAAGTTTCATAGAAATTGATGAGTGCGGGTTGGTCTACTTTCCTCGTGAGTAATGGGATAAGCTACCCGGGATATATTTCAACTTCCTAATAACCTTGTACATGTCCATACACATGTGTATATGCTCGATCTTCCTCACTAATTTTTTCTGAAAATAGTTTTGTAAAAATACTTCGGTAATATGTACTGTAACAAATAACTTCGCATTTTTTGTTCAACGAGATTGTGTCCTAATATAGCAGATACCAATTACGATTAGATAAACGAATAGGAAGTCTTCAAAATTGTAAAATCTTCTATTGGTAGCTTGTTATAAAATATAGAACGGCAAGTTATTTGTAATTTGTCCCCCTTCCCCCCCCCAACACGGTATTTTTAATTTATTTGAAATGATTCCACATGCTCGCACACGTAGATTGAAGCAGTATGTACATGCAACTGATCCCGACATATTTTGTATTACGAACTGTTTTTTCAACCGTTCACTCAAAGCGTAAATTTTCACTCTCAGTGTAAATTCTCACATTTTAAAGACCGATGTTCGTGTGTAACGTACTCAAGTAGGTACCTGATGAAGCCACTGTGATGGTGAAACAATTGTCGTCTTACGAACAAATATTAATAAAGTGAAGTATTTAACTATATTTTATTCTCTATTTTAACATATCACAATGCCTACTTTAGCTCATGTGCTGCAACTTTTCTGAGACATTTTATAAAGCACAATTTACACATCACTTGTTCGTTGCTCGTAAGTGAGGTCATAATTAAAGACCGGCACTTAGGTAGGAAAATAGCAGCGTCAGTGCGTTGGGTTTGCTGAAATAAAAGTGCGCGTTATTTAGAAAAATGGTTTCAGTTGGAATTACACCTACGCGTATTCGTCTATGAACATATTCACACTATGATAGCGGTTTGCGTATTCATGTACTATATACACATAGCACACGAAGCACTGGCAAAGTGAGCCTCCCGCTGGTCCACGAGATGACCGAGAATGCTGATCTTGAGTCATTATCCATGTATAAACATAAATTTGTTTTAACGTTTAATAAAATGTCCTCCGTTTTGTTATTTTATTTTAAGTTATTGATGACAAACAAATTATTTGTCTTCTAAGCAGCATTCATTGATGCTTGATATTGATTTCTAAAGTAGAAAGAGGACATCATTCGGTGTTAAAAATGGTTAGGTGAGGCGTGACTTATAATGGTGTCGGAAGTCTTCACTGTTGCGAACAATGTTCTAAATAAAGCAGTTCATTATAAAACTGACATTTTGAACGTAGTTGTCAAGTCACTGAACATATACTAGAGTGTATCCCTTGGCTCCAGCCCTGACCCACTCAATAAAAAATTGGCAAATATCTTACTTTTATTTTTTACCATCGATGTTCTAGCATTTCTAATGCTTCTCTAAAAAAAGATTGTCAACCTCTTCAAACCACTGATTATGTGCGGTAATATTCACTTCATTATCTGGAAATCGTTTACCATGAAGTGTTCTTTAGCTTTTGGAAACAGTCGGTAATCTCTGTAGGCCAAATCTGGCGAAAATGGCGGATGTTCAACTAATTCACAGCCCGCTTGAGCTATTGCAACGGTTGCAATGGCGCACCTGTGACTGGATGCGTTATTCTGATGCAAGAAAACACCTTTGCGCAAATTCCTTCTACGTTTTCTTCTTTTATCAAGTCACGTAATTTTGGAATTAAATTGGCATAATAAGCACCTGTAATTATGGCCCCCTTCCTCAGGAAATCTACCTCGATGTGTCCACTCCTTGCTCTGTATTTTGGTCTCATAATGATGGATCCAGGATTCATCCATTGTCACTAATTCTGCAAGGAAATTTTCTTTGTCGTGTCTAAACCGCGTTAAAAGATTACTGCAAATGTGTTTTCTAGTTTGCTTGTGTGCATCTGTTAATATTCGTGGTACCCACCCATCTTGCAGACAATTTTTTCATGTTCAATTCAGCTGTAATTATATTATATACCACATGGCATGAGAGACCATTATCTTCAACTATTTGTCTAATAGTCACACTTCGATTTTGCAGCACAAGATCATGGGCCTTTTTAACAGTTTATTGGGTAGTGACAGTTGTAGGCGCTCCACCTTCATGTTCGTCTGTACACCACTGTCTGCCAGATTTAAATTCACGACACCACCTGTTAAGTATGTCATACGATACTGCGGATTCCCATAATGAATCCACCAAATCTTGATGAATTTAAGTTGGGGGTCATCTCTTTTAAACGAAGTACTTAATCAGCGCTCGTTACTCGACATATTGATACTGATATGTGACTCTCTTGACCTCAGAGATATGTAAGTTTCTAACGTTAGTCTATACATATCAGGTTAGAATGCAATGTGAAGATAAATAATTGTTTTGGTTTATAAATAGGTCAGGGACGGAGCAAAGGGATCAGCTCTTGTATACTGTTTAATGGAAAACATTGGATATTCCAGTAGAACTCTGCGCCGGAACGTAAAGACAAAATTCCTGCCAAATTTTTATCACCTAGAAAGCATGATCCGAATCCTCTAAATTATCGGTTATGGAATATTTTATAAGAATAAAATTGTTCTAAGCTTCGTCGCATGATAAAAATATCAAAGGTTGATTTAGTCAAAGCAACAGTGTTAATACCACGTGCAGCAACAATTGTGTGACCGGAAGAAATGTATAAAGGCTAAAGGAGGACACATCGAACTAAGCCAAGATTTCTGTTTAGTTATTTGCTTAATAAATAAACTAAATATAAACATTATAGTTGTTTATCATTGACTGATAGGATAGATAGAATCTTCGGTAGGGCAGAATTTATGCAAGGACTAGATACTATATAAATCAAGATAAGCTAGACTTTCCCGATACAGGGTTAAACATTAAATTATATTTTTTGTTTATAATATTAACATTACTTATATTATCGTATCGGACTTCTGCAGAATACCACGCCCGATTTTACTAATAATACAATCTTCTTCCATGTTTTGCCATCTACTCGTTGTCATAATGAACCTTTCAATGTAAATACTGCAAGCTTCTTTCTGATCTATTTCAGACTTGGATCATACGAAGCGTTGATTATTACATAATCGCACAGCCAAATCCGTAAGCAGATAGTATTATTATAGGAGGCTTGCTATTTATGTATTCGAAATAAACAAAAACAAATATTTAAAAATGGTTTTACTGTTTTTAAAAATATTTTTTCTGATGATCGAACCACTTTTGCATACGTTTGAACCAAATTTCACGGCATTTTTTCTATTCAGATTGAGGTATCTAAGTAACATGCATTTTGAACGGGTTAACCGCTTCTTCTGGCGTCTAAAATCGTTGACCACGTAGTTTATTCTTCATGTACTGTACCAAAAAGAAATAATTGGTTACAAAATTAAGGTTGTACGGTGGACGATCCATTAATTCGATGATTTGACAAATATCGAGTTGTTTGTGCCGATGTATGAAAGATCGCATTGTCATGGTGAAGAATGATCCTGCGTTGCTTATTTCCTCCACATTTCTGGCACACACATATTTGCGCATTCGGAATTGACAGTTCTATAATCCTCTGAGGGCCCTGTAGTCACATGTTCATTCTAGTGTAGCCATTTGTTTCGAAGTGCTTTTTGCGCGAACAACTGGCTTATTTTGGAATACCCATACTGTTGACTGCTGGTTGTTTGCGAACTAATACGCATAAGTCTAAGATTCGTTACCTGTGCATGGCTTTTTATCCACCATGATTGCATCTTTTGGCTATTTTTTTGCACCATTTGATACGAGCTGTTTTTTTTCTACAGCTAAATGCTCATGCAATATCTTATGTATGTATGCTTGTTATACTAATACCCAGGAATGCCTCAATCTCATGGTGTCACGTGACGATCTTGCATTATTAGTTTCCCCACAGCATCGATGTTTTCTGGCACAACAACGGATTTTGGATGAGCTTCTTTAAATTCGTCCGTGAGGGAACGACGGTCACGACTGAATTCACTAAGCCAGTGATATACAGTGGTATCAAATAGTCCTTTATGGCCAGAACTGAGGTAATCTCTTGAGATAATCCACGTTTGAAGTCGTAGTAAATTATGGCATGAAAATTGGATACATAAAAAGTTGCACTCGATGTATCGTAAATTTTGTCACAACAATTTAATTAGTAAAAAGTTTAAGAACAAAATTTGGTAAGTCTATTAAACAATTCTTTTGAATAGAATTGATTAAAATAGGAATATTTTTTTAGTTTTACTACATATGCATTTCATTCACGGCACACTTGAACAATATAAATAAGAGCAGAAATACAGTTTCGAAAATAATGTTAATCAATATGTTGTTCGAATATGTGAAGAATAAAATTAGCAAATTATGAAGAAGTTGATATATAGAAGACAAAATAAACATTGTGTACTCTGTAATGATATCCAAATATTACAATATCATGCAGTCAAATGATGTCAACAGATCGTTGACTTGTTTGGAGCGCAAGGCTTCAGTTACATTTCCTCAGGTTACACTTAGATGTGGTCTTGTTTTATGCTGGAGAATAGTCAAATTTACGAAGCAACGCGGGTACTTTTCAAATATAAATGTGAAAAACATACTCATACGTTTCTAGTGTGTCTTGCTTGTTTGTACACCCAATTAAGAATGAGTATGCAAAAAAGTAGATCGCCATAACTATGAATATATACAAGCTGTCCCGTATCGTTATGTTCAAATTTTAGGAGCGTAAAGTAGACTTCATTTCAAGGAACAAAAACGCAAAACTTGTATATCCATTTTTATTTGTTTCAAAGTTACAGATCTATGAATGTGATTGTCAGATCATGAAAAAAAATGTAATCCTAAAGTCAATACAAACTGATTTTATTTAAAAGAAAAGTTATACGATTCAATAACAGGCCGGCGATTGTTAACGCCGCATAAAAAAAGGTTTTCCTAAAATAAATAAACACGTGTCGTAATACATACAGTAATTTATTGGAGATCTACAAAAAAGAGTACTGGAAATTTATTTATGATAAAGAAGGTTCTTACTTATATCGTAAGTGCTGAACCATGAATATCATAAAATAAACAAATGTTCAGATGACTGTTAACGTTGCATTTTTTAATAAAGAATTACATTACGTTTCAGTTCATACAACAGCTTATTACTGAGTGGACACGTTTTCTTTATTCAAAATGCCTTACCGATTTTCTTCTCAAGAGTATGCGGATATGCATTTTGTGTATGGCTACTGTAACGATAGTGCACGTCAAGCAGTTATTGAATACCGACGTCGGTGTCCCGATAGGCGCATTCCTCATTACAGAACGTTTCTGAAAGTACACAGACAACTTCGGGAATGCGGACTGCGTGATTGTCTTTTCGACCGAGGAGTAAATTTTCCAACAGACTTAAAGGAAGAAGCAGTAGCTATTGTTACAAGGGATTCAACTCTCAGTGTACGTCGAATCGCTAGGCAACTAGGAGTGCCACGAACGACAGTTTGGCGAATTTTAAAACGTGAGGGCTTATATCCATATCACTATCGCAGGGAACACGGTTTGCTTGAGGCAGACCACTATGCTCGTGTAGTTTATTCTACCTGGATATTAAGACAGTCACAGCTTTATTTTAATTTCTGCAAAACAGTCCTCTGGACAGATGAATCTACGTTCACGAAAAGTGGTGTTACAAATCTGAGAAACTTGCACAGGTGATCATCAGAAAATCCCAAAGCTGTACGTACATCTAAATTTCAACATGAATTTTCTTTAAACATTTGAGCGGCCCTAATCGATGACTTGTTGATTGGTCCGGTCGTTCTTCCTGGGAGGTTAAATGCGGACAATTACCTTCAATTTCTTATTGACGAACTGACAGGTCTTTTAGAGGATGTCTCACTGAATGTTCGACGAGACATGTGGTTTCACATGGATGGGACACCACCACATTTCGGAATTGCTGTCCGAAATTGGGTTAACGTCAATTATCCAATATGGATTGGTCGAGGTGGTCCTGTCGCATGGCCACCCAGATCATCTGATCTTAATCCCCTTGACTTTTATTTATGGGGGTACATGAAAAATTTAGTCTACGCGCAAGTTTCGAACACAAGAGAAGAGTTGTTGGATTGTATTCACCTGGCTGCCGAGCAAATCCGACAAAACAAGTATGAAATTTGGATAAGTACTTATTCTGTTGGCATACGGGCACAAGCCTGCATTCAACAAAGAGGTGGACATTTCGAAAATATTATTAATTGAACTTTTTTAAAAAACTTGAACTTTTTTAATAAAATCAGCTTTTATTGACTTTAGGTTTACATTTTTTCCATGATCTGACAATCACATTCATAGATCTGTAACTGTGAAACAATTAAAAATGGATATACAAGTTTTGCGTTTTTGTTACTTGAAATGAAGTCCTTTACACTCCTAAAATTTGAACGTAACGATACGGGACACTTATATATATGTATATATATATATATAATAATATAATAACTTCGTGACCTTGGTATGATATGGTAAACCTAATCAGTAGGCGATTAAAGGTCTGTATATTACTTCAAAATATATGTATTTAAAAAACTCTACATGTTTCGGCTGTATACGCCTTTATCAAGAGAATACAAAATATGAATGAATGATCGCCTACTGATTAGGTTTACTATATATATATATATATATATATATATATATATATATATATATATATATATATATATATATATGTATAAGGTAAACTTAATAAGTCGGCGATTAAAGGTCTGGTTCATTACTTCAAAGTATATATATTTAAAACAACCCTACATGTTTCGGCAATATGCCTTTGTCAAGGGAATACAAAATATAAATTACAAATTACATTTATATTTTGTATTCCCTTGACAAAGGCATATTGCCGAAACATGTAGGGTTGTTTTAAATATATATACTTTGAAGTAATGAACCAGACCTTTAATCGCCGACTTATTAAGTTTACCTTATCATGCCAAGGTCACGAAGATATTATATATATATATATATATATATAGGTATCATATGCCGAAACATGTAAGATTGATTTAAATATATACATTTTGAAGAACCAGACCTTAAATCGCCAACTAATTTAATCTACCATAATATACAAAGGTCAACAAATAATTATATATATATATATATATATATATATATATATATATATATATATATATATATATACAGGATCAAATGAATTAAAACCGGATAAATTAATTTAAAATTTATTGGATTTTAATCAATTTTATTGTCCGTGTACGTTACTTTTATTATTTTTTTGAACTCTACATTTTTATCTCCTGAAGAAGGAACAAAGTTATTGCGAAATATAGAGATAATTAATAAATGAGTGTTTAATTGACAGACCGCTTTCCCGCTTTTAATTTATTTTATCCAATATAGTACGGTCGATGATTTCTTTTAAATTACATATATATATTTACATATATATATATATATATATATATATATATAGTAAATTCAATTTGATGGCGATTTAAGGTCTGGTTTTACTTCAAAATGTATATATTTAAAACAATCCTACATGTTTCGGCAAATAATGCCTTTTTCAAGGAACATAAAATATAAATGCTTTGCCGAAACATGTAGGATTGTTTTAAATATATACATTTTGAAGTAAAACCAGACCTTAGATCGCCAACAAATTGAATTTACCATAACATACAAAGGTCACAAAATAATTATCTTTATAATTATTATATAATCTGTTATTATTGACTTTAGAAAAAATGTCTCAAGGAGAAAAGTATAAGTAATTATGTGCTTAATAATACTGTATAACCGAATTTTTCATTTAAGCTATAATTTTTGAGTTATGACACAAACTTGTGTGTTTTCTAGTCGGCCATGACTTTATAAAAAAGGCCTTCTTTCGGCGATTCAAATGATGTACCATTTGACATAGTTTTATAAATAAACAAGTTATGGCCGTTTCTTTATTTTAATTTTCGAACTGCTCTAGTAGTATGCTACGAGAACAATGAATAAATGCACGTCGCGTTTAGTAATAAAATTCAGTCAAGTTATTAAAAATATTCTTTTAATTTCGAAATTGCAAATAGAATAATTAATTAATAAATTAAGAAACAAGGAAATTATAATATAAATAAAGTAGTACCAAAATAACGTAATTAAAGTTAGTTAAGTATTTAAGACTAAAAATTTTCGAAAGGTCCACCATTATTATTAATGCATAAGTTACACCTTTTTAAAACACAATTTGTTGCTTAACTGATCTCATGTGTCATACGTATTGGCGGCGATTATGTTGAAAAGTAGCTAACAGTTCACGCTTTTACTTAATGTATGTTTGATTTCTATAAATAAAGTAGTCTATCTGTAATTCACAAATGTACCTTAGTAACCGGACATCCCTCGTTCATGGCAATACTTATCGACAAGGAAACGTATTAAATCTCAGACAAAGTCTCTTTCGCCCGTAAGATGTCTATTATTCAATAGTTGTCTTCTTATAGGACGGAACTTGCTTGATCTATGCGGGCTATTTCAGTAAATTTAAATGCAGATACAAAGCAGTTGTTTATAACAGGTTTGTATTAATTTGTATACATTGCTTCACTAGCTTAACTGAGGACGCCTAGTTGGCAGAAACATATGTATTAAGCAGAAGTAAATGCTGAAAATACGAGGGGTTTTGTCCATGTGCATAGTTACAGATATGTAAATTATTTACATGTTTGTTTCATATTGTAAATCTCTTGTGGCAAGGAAAAAAATAAATGTTGTAATAATAGAACGTAATGATAATTGTCCCTTTATAAATTTAAAAAACAATGCAGTTGTATAGAAGTAAAAAAAAAATAATTAGGGCAGAATATAACACAAAAACACTTCTAACACTAAATAACTCTATTCAAGAAACCAGAGAGAATTAAAATCTCTTAAAAAGAAATAACTGAACAACAATTCCAAATAATTTTATTAGAATAGATGTTCAAAACTACTACCTAACTGAAAAGCGCAATAACCTAATTTCTGCGAACATTCGACAATCTCTGAACCACTATATTTCGCATACGATGGGCAATATTCGCAGTTGAATCAGCGGTAGTACGAGCTCTGTTTTTCTGAAAACCGTAAAAGGAGGATTTTACATAATCCCACAAAAAAAAATCGTTTGGAACTAAATCAGGCGATCTAGAAAGCTAACGAAAAGCGCTCCAACCAATTATATTACCAGTCTGGTATTTAAATATTATCGCGCTATAGCAGAATCATGAGAACATTCATCCTGCTGAAACTAAACGTAATTTATGGAAATATCGGATATGCTTTGCAAACAAGGTGCGATACTACTCTGCAAAAGAAGTGAATATCTTTACGCGTCTAAATTTCCTTCAATGACAAACGGTCCAATGATATGGTTCCCTAAAAATACTGTCCAAACATTAGCTTTTTGAGGATATTGCGTTCATACATCATAATTCGTAGGTTTCACAATAGCAGAATTATTATGCCCATCTAGAGGGAAACTGGATTCGTCAGTAAATAATATATTTTTAACAAAATTTTCGTTATTGTTGCAACGTTCTAAAACTGCTTCACAAAACTTAAACCTTTCGTATTTGTCATTTGAAAATATTTCATTTGATTTTTGTGAGACCGGTAGTTTTTAAACCCTACGAACAGTACTGTCTGGAGCGGTAAGTTGCTCAGCAATTTCTCTGCACAAATGAGAATATCTCGTTCTTCATTTAGTGAACTTCTTTTCTGTCCATGTTGTTGTAGATATAATCAAACGTAGCTTTCAAAATTATTAATAATATGACCCACTCTCATATGCAACGTTTTCTTCAAATTGCTTCTGAAATGCACGTATACCTAATTAGTCTGATTGACTGACCAAGACCATAGCTAGATATAAAATCAGTATCAATGGAAATAATAATAAATATACCGAAAAGAGACATAAGCAACCGTTAACAAAAGAAAATATTAGATAACTGCAAACAATAAATAGAATTACAACAAAATGTGACCCTGCGATAGAAGCATTTCACTCGGCAGCCTGTACGGAATTGATGCTGATCGCATTACTCACATGCGTTTAGCTAGCCCTAAACGCGACCTCCCTCGCGCCCCTCTATTTCCACATATTACCGACTACCATAGGTAACTGTAGGACGCTGGCTTATACGATATGTACCTTTACACCTATTCTTTAGTAAAAATATATGAATACATTAAAATTCACGATGTATCGTATACATTATAAATATTCAATTTGTTTATCTCGGTTTAATTTAAACACTACCTTGCATTATTTCTCCCACTTCCTGTTACCATTATGTTATTTAGGCCAGGCACACTGACTTTCAATCTAACGCCCCTGTTGTGTTTGCGTATGTACTAGTTGATAGACGAGGAGACACCAATTTGCAATTGTAATTCGTCCGTACACATTTATTTGCATAATTTAAGTTTACCTATTAGAATATTATCTTTGTCGGGAGATTCACTAATCCCCCTGTTGAAGTTTCGCAGGAAATAGTTTCGGTCCGGGGTATCGTTTAGATTAAATTCACCAGCTACCTGCTACACATAGTCTCTACCTAGTAATTATTGTATAACTATAAAATCGAAGGTCATATAGTTACTTAGATTTTGCTCACCTATGCATATGTATGTTATGTAGGGTAAGTGGGGGAGAGATGGACCACATTTTAGAAAATTGCTTCTAACTTTTTTTATTAGAGATATTTGGTAACAAATATTTTATAGGTAACTTAACATAACTTAACGAATATTAAAATGATGTTATAACTTAAACAAATCTTTTGGATACTAACAAAAAATAACATATATAGTGGTTAGTAAAAGTTCATCCCTCCTCAACAGTGCAGGTGAGATGGACTGCGTACAGAGGAGAGATGAACCGATACAAATATGAATAGTAACTATTTGCTTTTCTTTTTTATAGCATGCTTACTGCACTGCTGGCACAAATTATGATAGGTGGCACAATTCTCGTGTAACCAGCGACCGCATATGGTGCACTTGATCCAATCCTCAGTCTTTTTTGTCTTCCTGTAGTCTTCCTTGCACCCTGCACATTCATTTTCATAGTCCTCAGCTTCTGCCGTATTAACATCATCTGATGAATAATTTAAAACCATTTCTTCAAAAGTCGTCGTAGAAGAAGAAGAATATCTCCTTCGGTTTGACTTAATATTCTTTCGCTTTGCTTTATTATATCGCTCAGTATTAGCTGGTCTTTTTTTC
The DNA here is from genome assembly GCA_935421215.2 of Melolontha melolontha. Classification (NCBI taxonomy): domain Eukaryota; kingdom Metazoa; phylum Arthropoda; class Insecta; order Coleoptera; family Scarabaeidae; genus Melolontha; species Melolontha melolontha. The sequence goes on from OW285238.1 coordinate 110,084,229, forward strand.
TTTTTTGCGCTAAGTTCTTTTTTTTTTGTTAAGCTCTCTTCTCTTGGTTAAATTTTCTTCTGAGGTAAGAAGAGTCGCAATACTTCTTCCGCGTTTACGGGCGTTCAATACTGCTGTTGTTGAGGGTATGGGTGAAATTAATTCTAGAAGCTTGCCCGGTGTTTCTTTCTCTTCCTGTTTGTCACTCCGTTCTGCTTGATCTTCCTTCTCAATTGTAATTTTCTCAAAATTACACTCGTAAGATTTAATATATGCAACGCATATAAATAGTTTTAATAAAAATACGTAAAAATATACTAGCATAAAATAGCATTGAACTCTTTGTGTTGCGATCCAAAAAAAAAGGAAAAAACTAGACGAACGGAACAGGTTATTTCTTCCTCAAGAAAAACACCTGTGCGAATGTTAAGATTGACAATAAACCATGTATTTCTAACAAAAATCATTAGGAATAAATGTGCGGCAATGGAACAAATAAAACGACAAATAACTCTTATCTGTATGATCATGCGACTCCTGGTGCGTAACACACGGGACAGTACTTGGTGATTATTGTTCGTCCCTAGGTAGGACCACCTAAATTAAGAAATTAAACAACAGAATAACCAAACAACATGAAGAGAAACTCAAATACGTACCGAAACGAGACTTTCGATGGAATTGCAAAATACTAATAGTTAGTTGTCGACGTGTTCTCCTATAAAACCACCCAAATCCTCTCAAAGAGATATCGCTCAGCGACTAATTGTGGTTTCTATAAATTAAAACCAGCATGGGGCCGTAATTACTTAATAAAATTTACTTAAGCCACATTTATAGACACCGGTGATCGAGGAACCGTGACATCTGCCCAAGATCGGCAATAACTTACGTCTGCGTACGGGGAGAGAGTATCGTACTTCCAAAAAAACAAGAACCGGAGTAAGAGAAAAAAGAAAAAAACTTGAAAGAAACCAAATATATTATACAAATAAACGACGATCGATACATATACAGGTAGGTTTGCTGGTAAACGGAGCAAAATAAAATAAAGAGAATGCTAATTTACAACAAAATAACCGTTACGATGCGATGAGCGTTACGGACACGTAACATGTTATACGCCGATCACGATTCAAAGACGTGAACGTCAACAACATAATTTTCGGAATCACCAACAGAAAAACAATAAACGAAGTATAATATTTATATCAACATCACTGCGAATGCATATTTATGTTGGTGCGAATGTTCAGTGTTGACACATATCGTTCTGTCATATTTTGTGTGTTTGTTAACTCTTGGTTTGCAATGCCGAAGGCATTTTTCAGCCAATGTAAGCGATTTGTTGCATCTGACATTGCAAACTGTGAAGCAGAACGCGATAATTGTCGGTTGCTGCCTTTATCAACCCTGAGAGAAGTAAAATCGTATTTGTATTTTGTTTCAATTTCATATTACATATTGCACTTATAACATAAAGCTGCAAGTTTGACAGATGCGTTTACTACCCTAATTTAAAATGTAAATAAGCACTTGTCCAAGTACCGCGTGTCGTCCGATCGTGACACACGTTTCACAGGTAAACTCTGTATTGTTTTACAGAGATTTAATCAATTTTGCAAATGATTTCGCGACATTGTTTTGAGATCATTGATGACGTGCACGTCTTAGAATCATGAACGGCGTATAATAGCTGATCATGGTGGTGAAAAGACATAAAAAGTCTTTTATGTTATACACTATCAAATGCTGTTTTTAATTTTGTTTACAACACTGTGGTACTGCTGAATAGTGGAGTGCTTTTGTCTGAATCCAAATTGATGATCAGATATTAAATCGTTTAGAAGGCTTAGAAGCTATGAGATTACATCCGTAGGTTATCTTGTAGGTTTTGCGATCATAATACATGTAAATTCCACTGAATGGGCAAGTAACAGTCGTAACATGCTATTGTATATAATAGTACGATTGTTTTTTCTTGTAGATTCTGTAACACTTCTACAGCATTTTTAATGGCCTTCCATATTGGATTAAACATTTCATTTTTCGCTTGTTGTAATTCTTTTTGAAGTTGGTGGTTTAGTCTATTTAGTTCTGTCTAGTCTAAGGGATTTCTGGTTCTTTGCCATCTTCGTTTTTCACTGGAAAATTGTTTAATATATTATGAAATAGTAACCATAGCTTGAATATGTATTGTGAATATGATGTGCACGCTTTTCTGATCTCTTTTAACAACTTTGGATATCAGAATTAGGAAATTTTATAGAGATTTTAATTTAATAAAAAAGAAATGTAATTAAAATAACTGTTTCATATTTCCCTGCTTAAAGTAAAACAAGAATTATATATAAACAGAATAAAACTACATATTTATAGGAACTTTAAATTTAATATTTAACGCTTCAAAGAACTCGTGTTCCTTTATAACGGCATACTTAGATGCACTATGTTCAAGACGGAAATACTATTAAAGCTACACAGATGACGATAGTAACGTAATTAAATCATGTGCCTCCGGATTGCATCTACTCTCGTGAATTCCCTCCTTGTAAAATTACTAAATATCTTGGCAGTAACAGTTCAAAGTAAATTGCATTAAAAACTTCATCAGACCCGAATAAATCGATTACCTTTCCTAACCGAAGAACTTCATGTGCAACGAGTCAATGAACTCATCTCGATTGTTGTCATCGCATTTACCGATAAGGATTGTTCCTTTCTTCGCGTTTAAGCAGCTTCAATATAGGGGTGTGAATATATTAAAATGTAAACGTCTGTAGACAAAAAATGTTTTATTATAAAATCTGAGTTCATACTGATATGTGTATTGATACTGCAGCAAATGAAGTGAATATACAAGGTGTTACCCAGAAATTCCCGTAATTTGAATGTAGCGCGCGAAGGGATGCTAGCACAGCTCTATAGCGCTAGATGGCGTGAGCTACATCTATACTAAGTCAGTCTGCCAAACGGTGCTTTGCTAGATAGTGACGAACAGTTTTTGTGTTTATATTTGCTGAGTTGTGTTTGAGTTATTCTACAACACTACAATGAAGAACGTGCACTAAATTTTACTTCAAACTTGAGAAAACGGCAGCGGAAACTCTGAAAATCCTTAAACAAGTGTTTCATGAGGATGGTGTAGGTGATGCGCAAACTTATGAAGGGTGCAACTGTTTTAAAGATGGACGTGTGTCAGTTGATGATGATGAGCGTTCCGGTCGTTCATCGACGGAAAACACGTCACAAAATGTGGCAAAAGTACGTGATGCTATCCCGCAAGACCGAAAGAGAACAATCTATGACATTTGTAACATTGGCGATTTGTCGTACGGCGTACGCCAGAATAATTACTGGCAACGAGTCATGAGTGTATGAGTATGATCACGAAACGAAGCAGCAGTCATCGCAGTGGAAGACGCCATCGTCACTACGATCGAAGAAAGCACGGCAACTTCGAAACAATGTTAAGTCGATTTTGATTTGCTTGTTTGACTCTGATGGCATCGTGCACATAGAATTTCTCCCACCAGGTGAAACAGTTAGTGCATGATTTTATTGCGATGTTCTTCGGCGACTTAGAGAAAACATTTCACGCAAGCGATCTGTCAAGTGGCGCAACAATTCGTGTATCCTCCACCATGATAATCAACCAACCCACTGCGTTAGTTTCTAGCCTCAAGGAAGACGGCAGTACTACCCCACCCTTCCTACTCCCTGGATCTTATCCCTTGCGACTTTCTTCCTGTTTCCGAAGTGGAAACTGATGCTCAAGGGACGTTGTTTTGAGAAGATTGAGGAGATCCAGACCGAATCGCAAGCAGTGTTGAACACGTTAACACGCGAAGACTTCCAGAATTGCTTCCAGTCATGGACAAGTCGTTGGAATCGATGTATTCATGCGGTAGAAGAGTATTTTGAAGGGGATGGTAATGAATAAGTTGTAAGAAAAATTTATTGTTTTTTTTCTCACATTTCGGGAATTTCTAGGTAGCACCTCGTACGTGATAAATTGTTTTTGTTATAGATATCTCTTTTTTATTGAGCACTAAATTTTTGATAGAAATATTAATTTATTCGATTGATGTTTATAACACTTTTTTATTGTAAAACAAAAAGTCTGTTCAGCGAAATGTCTATTGATAATAAATTTTAAATTAATTCTTTCAATCTTAGTATACCTATTAAAAGTAATTTAATTTATTGAAATGAGAAAACAAAGAATTGTTTTTCAATGATTTCGAAAAAAATTTTTATGAAGAAAAGAACCAAAAAAATAATCCATATTTTATTCAAATTTTCAATGAAAACATAGAAGTTAAAAAAATTTTAAATAAACAAAAGTTTCAGTTTTAACAGTTTCACAATTCTGTATTGCCTAGATCGAATAACTTCCCTCAACCGTCCTTGGATGTTATGGAAAATATTTATGATGAAATCTTGGGGAATCAAAAGTAACGTGCCTTCAAAAACTTTCTCCATTAGAGACGACCGTGCTTTTTCATAATGGTTGGTGACAGTGCACGTAATCTGCCACAAACGTATAATTATGAATGAGCATGGCCGTCTCTAATGAGGAAAGTTTTTAAAGGTACAGCAAACGCCAATTAAGTTGGCGCGAGGAGGGGGTGCGCAGCAGCCGTTTTTAAAAACGTCCACCGCCACTACTCAAGTATTGTCAGAATACATTTGTCATTGACGTTCGACGGAACATAATGTCTTTGCTAGGGGATCATAAAGTTATACACGCTCAGAGGTTAGAATTATCTGACATTTGATGTAAAACCAAATACAAATCTCCCCACTACTTCTAATCCTGCGCGAACTTACCCCTCCTCGCGCCAAGTTAATTGGCGTTTGCTATACGTTAGTTGTTTCGAGTCGTTAGTTGCACGACGTTTCGCCAGCCAATCTGCTGCCGTTTTCAGGGCAGCCCTGAGCAGGACCAGTTCGTGCCAAATTCATGTTTCACATAACGTCGTTAATTTGCTTCCTTCTTCAGCTACCTCTTATTGTCGTGGGCATATGAACTCGTATCTTCTTATCTCATTAATTTTGAAAGTTTTATTTTTAAACTGTTATTTTTTTTATTTTTATTTTTTAAATTGGGTTCGTGGATCCTCGAGAAACAAGAACAAAGAACAGCTAATGTATTTAAAATTCTATGAAGTCTTCGTAGAATGATTTCTTAATTTTTAATTCGGTTTTTGAATTATATTCTTTATTTTAATATTTATGATTTGACATTTATAAAAATAGGTGTTTTTAAATTGGCATTTATTTGATCTTAAGTTATTGGATGACAGATGGTTCTTTCTTTTCTAGAAATTTTCTTTTTAATATTCGGGTTTTTATTATTTTTTTTAGGCAGTACCTATCTTCTTTGATTGATATTTTTCTTTACTTCTCTTCTTCCACACTTGATTGACACTATTTTTATTTATAAAACGAACTACGTGTATATTTTTCGATTTGAACAACACGAGGTACGTGTTTACCATTTAACTTGAACAATGCGAAGTACGAATCCTATTTAACTTGGATAATCCGAAGTACGTATCCCTTATTTGACTTTGACAACACGAAATTCGTGTTTACTTATCGGTGTCGAAACAATCAATTCTCAATTTTTTTTTTCGGTCTCTGGCTTTTTATAACATTACCCTTTCAGACAAAATCTATACGTTTTTTTAAGTACCTCTTCTTAGTTCTTAAATGCCTTTTTGGAATTTGATGAAATTAGTATTGAAAAGTAGCCCTATTTTTCCTATAACTGTCCAGGTAGTTATTTTAATTAATATTTTTATATTAAACATTATAATATATATGTTATCTCGTATATATACATGTTAAACATTTTAATTAATCTGTCAAAATTTTTATATTTTTCCAAAATATCAGTTAATTGTTGAATTAATGCTGTATTTGATGTTATAATAATGTTATTAATAATTCATGCCCTTTCAGCAAATGGTATCTTATTAAATTTTCCTATATTTTATGAATTTCAAAAATTCGAGTCATATTTTCCAAAATTTCAAATAAATTCTTTTCTAACTATTAAGATCAAATAAAACAAATTTTATGAATTTCACTTTTTAATTATCACTGCAACGAGTCGTTTCGCACCAACCTGGGCTTCGTCAGACATATAACTAACTTATTTACAAAATATTTTTTATATTAAACACAAGTAAACGGTAACAAGCAAAAACACATGTTTTATTTTAAAAATAGTCGGAGGGATGGGTGCTTTTTATTACTGGATGTCTATGCACAAAACTTTCGCTACGGTTTATACAATATGTACTGTTCTTAAGTAATAAAACTAGAGGTTTACATTATATTACAGGGAGGTAAAGAATTCTATGGAAAAATACAAAAATACAAAATACAATATGTAACTGTCTGCATATCAAATAAATAGATTGAGTAAGGGTGAATTATTTGTTTCTAATTGATCATTTAAGATCTTGTCAGTTTTCTTTAATTTATTGATTTCAAGTGACTCTAATAAATTGAGTTTTTTGCCCTTATTTTCTACATGTAATATTTTAAATTCTTTGTTAAAATTGTGGTTCGTTGAATTGATATGAGACGCATATGAAGAGTCACTTTTATTATTTCTAAATGAAGAAAAATATTCTTTGATGCGTATTTCAAACGATCTGCCTGTCTGTTCGATATAAGTCATAGGGCAACTACCGCAGGTTAACTCATAGACCCCTGACTTTTTATTGTTGTTTGTTAAATCCTTATTGTTTTTTATAAATTTGGATAAATTGTTATTAGTTCTATACGCTGTATTATTGTCAAACTTTCTTAAATATTTACAAATTTTTGTGCTTGAAAAGCCTATAAACGTGATCATTTTAAATTTTTGGGTGTTATTATTATTTAATATTGGGTAAATTGTGATATGGCTTTTGTAAGGAGTTTTTTATTTAAAATGTCATCTATTATATCACTTTTATATCCATTGTTGATAGCTATTTGTCTAATTAAATTTAACTCTTTCTCGAAATTTGTTTGGTTCAACGGAGTATTTATTAATCTATGTATAAGGCTGTGATAAGCCGCTAATTTGTGTTGTATCGGATGGCAAGAAGTGTTATGTATAGTAATATCTGTAGTTGACGGTTTGTGGTAAATAGCAAAGTTACATTTGTTGTTAATTCTAGTAATCGTTAAATCGAGAAAGTTAATACTATTATTTGTTTCCTGTTCCATTGTAAACTTAATATTTTGATGCAATGTATTAAGAGTTAAATTTAATTAGACAAATAGCTATCAACAATGGATATAAAAGTAATATAATAGATAACATTTTAAATAAAAAAACTCATTACAAAAGCCATATCACAAGTTTACCCAATATTAAATAAAACACCCAAAAATTTAAAATGATCACGTTTATAGGCTCTTCAAGCACAAAAATTTGTAAATATTTAAGAAAGTTTGACATTAATACAGCGTATAGAACTAATAACAATTTATCCAAATTTATAAAAAACAATAAGGATTTAACAAACAACAATAAAAAGTCAGGGGTCTATGAGTTAACCTGCGGTAGTTGCCCTATGACTTATATCGGCCAGACAGGCAGATCGTTTGAAATACGCGTCAAAGAACATTTTTCTTCATTTAGAAATAATATAAGTGACTCTTCATATGCGTTTCATATCAATTCAACGAACCACAATTTTAAAAAAGAATTTAAAATATTACATGTAGAAAATAAGGGCAAAAAACTTAATTTATTAGAGTCACTTGATATCAATAAATTAAAGAAAACTGACAAGATCTTAAATGATCAATTAGAAACAAATAATTCACCCTTACTCAATCTATTTATTTGATATGCAGACAGTTACATATTGTATTTTGTATTTTTGTATTTTTCCATAGAATTCTTTACCTCCCTGTAATATAATGTAAACCTCTAGTTTTATTACTTAAGAACAGTACATATTGTATAAACCGTAGCGAAAGTTTTGTGCATAGACATCCAGTAATAAAAAGCACCCATCCCTCCGACTATTTTTAAAATAAAACATGTGTTTTTGCTTGTTACCGTTTACTTGTGTTTAATATAAAAAATATTTTGTAAATAAGTTAGTTATATATCTGACGAAGCCCAGGTTGGTGCGAAACGACTCGCTACAGCGATAATTAAAAAGTGAAATTCATAAAATTTGTTTTATTTTATCTTAATAGTTATAATGGAATTTCATCAAGTAAAGGCCGAAACAATCATATAAATTCTTTTCTAGTATTCTTATATAGTGTTATTCTACTTCTTTTTGTAAATTGAGCCCCTCTTGAGTATTATTGTTTTATTTTGTTTTTTAGGTGAAAATCTTTATTCAGTTATTGTGCGGAATACCGATATCTATGAATTCTGTCCGGATATTAATTTTATTGGCGGTTAGATCGTGAGATTTGTGCAGTTTACAGATAAAACATTATGAGTGATGGAATGGTAAGAAAGTGGGTGAGAGCATTTAAAGATGGCCGCACAAATGTGCATGATGAACAACGGAGTGGGCGTCCTTCGGTCGTTAATGAAAGTTTGATGCAGGAAGTGGACAATAAAGTGAGAGAAAACAGACGCTTTACGGATGTCCTCCTTGTGTGATGGCTTTCCCAATGTTTCGCGTAGTGTTTTGTATGGCATTGTGAGCGAGCGCTTGAATTACCGAAAATTGTGCTCACGTTGGTACCGAAAATGTTGACGGATGTGCACAAAACCAAACGTTTAGGCAGTGCATTGACTTTCCTTGAGCGGTACCGCAACGACGGTAATGATTTCTTAAGCCAAATTGTTACGGGCGATGAAACATGGGTGGCCTACGTCACACCTGAATCAAAGCAACAGTCCATGGAATGGCGGCATTCAGATTCACCCGGAAAAGTGAAGTTTAAGCAAACAATTTCTGCCCGGAAAATCATGTGCACATTTTTTTTCGACAGAAAAGGAGTATTGCTTGTGGAATTTCTGCCTCGTAATGAGACAATCAATGCAGCAGCTTATTGTGAGACCTTGAAAAATCTGCGCCGTTCAATCCAGAACAAAAGACGAGGCAAGTTGAGCAAGGGCATCGTTTTGCTGCATGACAATGCCCGTCCGCATGTGGCTAATCAGAGCAAAGATCTCATCACATGTCTTAAATGGGAAACTCTAGATCATCCTCCGTACAGCCCTGATCTGGCGCCCAGTGACTACCATCTGTTCCTGCACTTGAAGAATCACCTGGGCGGCCAGCGTCTTCAAGACGATGACGAAGTCAAAACAGTTGTGATGCAGTGGTTAACAAGTCAGGCGGCAGACTTCTATGAGGAGGGTATTCATAAACTGGTACAACGTTATGACAAGTGCCTCAATATTGAAGGAAATTATGTAGAAAAGTAGATTAAGGTACAGGCTTTCATGTAAAAATAAAATTATTGAGATATCTTTGCACGTCTTTTTTTAATTTCAAAACGGTACTTACTTAAAAAAACATGCCTCGTATTTTAGTTCCTTCTTGGACTTTTAACTGTTTGTTCTTCTTTCAGTGGTAGATATGGATATTATTATATTTAATGAAGATCGAATTATTATATTACGAGGGTTTTTTTAAATAAAAATGCTTTTTTCTTCTTTGGTGTATCCTTTTAAGTAGTAGTTTTTTTACTTTTAATATTAAGCAAAGAGGATTTTGCTAATTAAAATCCTGGAATGTCCTATCTTAAGGTAACCCCTGGCCAATTTTTCTTTTATATCGAAGAATTTTCTCTCGGTTTCGCCGTTTCTAGGTTTAAAAATTTTATAATAAACTTATTTACTATCCATAACATGTCACTAAATTCAAATAAAAAACAGACAAGTATTACAGACTTTTCAATTTCAGTAGTAGATCAGTAAACCTAACGTGCTTCAGGATATTTATTTAGTTCATTTGCGTTAGATATTATTCCGAGATTAAATACTTCATACTTAAATACATTCAAGATTTCATAAAATTACATTTCAAAATGTTTTCCAATTTCAATTTCATACGAATTTTCGAGGATATTGTAGACATTATGGTTCAGAAAAACTGAATCAAATATAACGAGTTATATTTCCAAAGCAGAAAATATTGATTTCTTCTTTCCATCTCTGGTAAGGTTAGCGACCGACCGACCACTTCTGCACGCAATTGCAATTAAACGCTTGGCAAACTGCTCCGATTATATCAAGTGCGGACGCAAAACCTTCCTATATACTCACCAGTCGCCACTGATTCTACTTCTATATATACTGACATAAAACAAATTACAATCCCCGGAGGGAAACGCTTTATAAAAACGTCTAATTTCCCGCAGACTAACCGAAAATTCAGTCCGCCGCCGCGCGATATGTATTTAATGTTGGAGATCCTTTTTGGTAGGACCAAAAGTAGAAGGGGGAAATAAAGCAGGATCATGCACACAGTAGAGATGAAGCAGGGAAAGTAAATGATGCAAGAAACCTTCGACAAGTTAAATGTGGTGGGCAGTATGTTGCTAGTAAATGAGGTTTTAGATGGGCGGGCTAGCAGACAAACAGTGTACTTAGTTTTATTTAAAATGGAACGGGCAATTTATCAGTGGACAATGGTCGCCTGGCGTGTTAAAGCAGTATTAAGTTGCAGTTAGGGCATTTATTGTCTGCGATACATTATGGTTCTGTCGAGTTAAATGCTCCAGAAAGTAATTCCCCTACTTCTATATTGCCCTATGTAGGTGATTAATTTATTTTTGTTTTTCTTTGATGGAATTAATAATACGCAATTAACGCATGCTATTAAACGAACTAATACAAAAAACATGTAATGTTATTTTATAAAATATAGGAATATTTAATTTGATCTAATGTAAGGTTATATTAAAAAAAAGTTCGACCATCTACAAAAGCCGAAATCATTTAGGATGGTCTTTAAATTACTCATAGGCCTCGTTCCTTGAAATATCATTAGTACGCGCGATCGTTGAGTAAACATTTGAGTTAAAGTATAAACAGCCAAAACATATATAAATATATGTTAGAATAGATTCTTGTCGTGTATTTTCTTACGAAAAAAAAATTAATGAAAACTATATACATATATAAGTAAATATATACTATAAGGATAAAGAAAACTATAAACACTGAAAACTGAAAATAACGCACAACAATTTGAGTGTGCCGTACTACGTATGGTATATATCTGACATTTGTCACCGCAAAGTGTCAGAACAGTAACGAAACTATACTTTTTTAAGTAGTTAAATACACTTTTATTTTTTGTATTTGTTTATTCCGCAAGTTGATTTCATAAACGGTAAATAGATAAATAAAGAGAGAATTCGAAAATTAACTCTAAAGCAACCAAAAAAGTTTCTTCCAACGGCAAAAATAAAATGTAAATATTCTTCAACAATAAATAGGTAATGAAGATATAAGTTCATTACTTCTTTCAACAAATTTTTAAACAGACCATCCCTTTCAGTTAAACAATAACCCAATCTGTTATAAAAACTCTGTTGACCATTTAATAACATTTCGGTTGTAAGCCTATGCTTCTACTATCTTTTCCCTTACTTCTGCTAAATTTCTGTCTGGATCTTGCTGGAAACCATTAATTGCTGATTTTATATGCCCCTTTAAAAACAAATCGTTAGGCGGTAAGTTCGGGGACGTAACTGGACAATGTATTCCACTTCAATTACTTCCAGGATACGTCCAGGAATGATACCATTTAAGTAGTTTCGTACATTTCTGGAGTTATGTGCAGGGCATCCATTTTGTTGGAACCATATTTTATCAAAATTAATGTCGGACAATTCACCAATGGCAGCTATAATATAGTTCTGCAGCAAATTTAAAAATTTCTGTTCATTTAAATTCCCATCTATAAAAAAAAAGGTACAATAATATTATCTCTAGACCACTGGTTCCCAAAGTGGGTGATAACGCCCCCTTGTGGGCGCTGCAGGTCTAAAGGGGGGCGGGGAGGAGACTCTTAGACACCGACTGAGCTCTCGACTCTCGACGCGTCGAATGAGATAAACGAGTTTATGCATGTTTGTCTTATTCCTGTCGGTGCGTGCTGCTTATGCAATCCTATATAAACAACGTAGTATTTATTTTATTTTCATTTGCGGTTTCGCGCGTAATAGATAAGCAGTACTTAAGTTCAACACTTACTTACGTATTTCTCAAAACAAAACAATGTCGGAAGTAAAAAAGAAGAGACGGCAATACTATGCGGAATATATTAAATTCGGATTCATTGAAAATCCTACAAACCCATCGTCGCCTTTGTGCCTTCTATGTCTAAAAACATTTTCGAATGAAGCAATGAAGCCTTCAAGACTGCAAGATCAGTTGAATAAAATGCATCCAGATAAGAAAGACAAGAATGTAGCATATTTTCAAGACCTAGAGAAGAAGCATAATACTCAGCCAAGTGTAGCAAAACTCTTTTCGGCGGCTGCTAAGCAAGATGACAACGGACTTCGAGCTTCGTACAATATCTCTTTGTTAATTGCTCAAAAAGGCAAACCACACAACATCGGAGAAGAGTTAATTTTGCCAGCAATAAAGGAAGTAATAACTACTGTGCTTCATAAACCGGCCGCAGATATTATCCGAAAAATTCCTTTGAGTAACAATTCTGTGCAAAGACGAATTGATGAAATGGCTGGAAACATTGAAGAATCATTGTGCAATCATCTGAGGACTAGTCAATTCTCAATTCAGCTCGATGAGTCCACTTTACCAACTAATGAAGCATTGTTGCTGTCTTACGTGAGGTTTATTAAAGATGAGAAAATTTGTGAAGAACTATTGTTTGCTAGAAATTTAGAGACCGATACGACAGGCGAAACCATATTCAATACATTGGAAAAGTTTTGTGATGAGAATGAGATTCCCTTGAAAAATATTATATCAGTTGCTACGGATGGCGCTCCGGTTGTGACAGGGTGCCATAAAGGCTTCATAGCGTACGTAAAAAATAAAATTCCAGATGTCCTCGCTGTACATTGCGTTATTCATAGACAACATTTGGTTGCTAGAAATTTAAGTGAACGACTATTTCAATCACTGCAATATGTCATCAAAGCAGTGAATAAAATCCGTAACTGCTCTTTGAATGATAGATTATTTCATCAGCTTTGTGTTACTAATGACGAAGATTTCAACCGTTTGTTGTTTTATACCGAAGTTCGTTGGCTATCAAGAGGCAATTGTCTGACTCGATTTTACAACCTGTTTGACTCTGTGATAGAGTTTTTGGAAACTAAAGATACAGAATTGCGCAACAAGCTCATTACATCAAAAAATGATATAGCTTACATGACAGACCTGTATAAATTGTTCAACAACATGAATCTCCAACTGCAAGTCGATGAACTAAATTTAATTAAAACAAAAAATGTCGTTGCTGCTTTCGCAGCCAAACTGCTTCTACACAAAAAGAATATGGGCAGACGTGAGTTTCACAATTTTCCGAATTTATCAGTATCCTGCAGTAACGACGACTTGTTTGCCTACTGCCAACATTTGGAAAACCTCCACATTGACTTCACCGAACGATACCAGGATATTTTGAACTTGGAAATACCAGACTGGGTGTTGGATCCATTTTCTAATGTCAACACAGCAATATCACCACATCTGGAAGAAGAACTTATAGAATTGACAACGAACGAGGAAATAAAAATCAAGTTCAAAAATGGCTACCAAGAATTTTGGCTACAAAAACCGATCCCGCTATTGTACCCTGGATTGTGGTCAATCGTTCAACGATTCTTGATAGCATTCCCATCTTCATATTTGTGTGAACGTGGATTTAGTGCTGTGGCAACGCTGCTTACTAAAAAGAGAAATCGTTTGCATGTTACCGAACGTGGTGACTTGCGGCTGTTCTTGAGTAAATTGGAACCTGATATCAACAAACTTATTAAACAGCATCAGATTCATCCTTCACATTAGTTTTTATATTAGAATCGATAATGTTTGTTTTATTTTGAATTTTGAATAAAAGATACTTTGTCTGAATACTATAAAGTTGCGTTTCAATAATCATTCTCATTGGCAGGTGTAGCCCGTAAAAGTTAACTTGAGACCTGAGCGCCGTTGTGTACTACCTACTACGCTCAGGTCTCAAGTTAACTTATTCATTCTAAACGAGACTTTTACTATAACAGTATAACACTATAACCCATAGTAAAAGTCTCGTTTAGAATGAATGTTTAATCTCCGCTAATATAGCTCACAATAATTAATTTAATTTGAAGTTATAGTGGTTTTTAAGTAGGTGAAAAAATGGCGGCGCTAAAAAATAATTTATTCTCGAAGTGGGCAGTAGACAAAATAAGTTTGGGAACCACTGCTCTAGACCAATATCGCGCTCTTGATAGATTGTGCTTACCATGCAATGTAAAAGTACTTTCACCAGCAAACAAAATATTTTTTATGAAATTTGCATCCGCATTGGCTTTGTCAAATATTTGGTGGCAAAATTCCATTCTGTGCTGTTCGTCATCCGGAAACAATTCATTTAATTTTTTTATTTATAAGATCGATATTTATTTTTCTTTAAAACATTGCAAACTGTTTTTGCAGTAATACCGAATTGCTCTTCTTCTACACTGGAACAAATAAGTGTATCTCGTTCTTCAGAATTGGCAATATTAGCTCGCTTAATTCTTATGTGATGCCGTGGAGAAAAACAAGCATCAGTTTAAAATCCCTTTATAATTGTATGAATAGGACCACAAGACGGACGTACATTGTATGTCATTGTATTGAGTGAGCCACAAAAAAAGTTTTCAGAGTATGCCATGGATTAAATCAGTTATGCCTTAGATTGACTAAGTGATATAACCTACATGTCGTACAATTAGTAATAGGTTAAATCGTAACTTGTCAATTTCACTTGTGATTATTTACAAACGACACTTCGTCAATTCTCTAAGCTAAGACGTGACTTATATCTCTATCTCAGTCGTTCATGGCCTACCTAGGATACAAATTTCGTGGCTAGCTTGATATGTATTCAAATAAATGAACTATATTTCTTATTGAATTACCTCTGTGATACCACTTTATAATTTGCTTTTTTCTAATAAACCTTTATTCTGCCATTTTATGTCAATAAATTAATAAATAATACTTTGCAAAACTCAAAACTGACATATTGCAACAGTGACACAATGCAATGACTCCCACCCATAGTACAGCACACCCCAACTGCTGTGCGATATTTTCAGTTTTCAGTGTTTCCAGTTACCTTTACCTTTATTGTATGTAAGTTGCTGGATTTATTTATTTATTATTCAATAATTTTTTTATGCTTTATATTTTTGCGGGGATGAAGATACAAAAGAATTATTTAAAAAAATATTATTGTTTTTTTCCATTGATAAGATATAAATCATTTGTAAAAACAAATCAAATTTTATGATTATAATAATACGATTGACAAAAAAAATATTAAAACATGTACAAAAACATAAATTAACAATTGAAGAATAAAAAAATTAGTATATGTATGACATTAATATACTGTCATTTATATTTTATATTCCTTGAAAAAGGCATCATTTGCCGAAACATGTAGGATTGTTTTAAATATATGCATTTTGAGGTAAAAGCAGACCTTAAATCGCCAACAAATTGAATTGAAATATATATATATATATATATATATATATATATATAGTAATACGGCTTGATAACTATTCATTAAATAAAAAATGCTCATTTTAAGATTTCGACTTTTATTTTGTCTTCATCAGAATAAATTTGATTACAATACTAGATGTTTTCCTGCAAAGGTAAATTTAAACTAATAATAATATAATAACTAATATTTTTCGTAAAATGTAAATTTATGTAATTGAAAATGGTTGGGTTGTATGATAATTTATTTTTTTTTCCGAGGATACAGGTCTAGCATACCAGGTAGTATAGATTTTATTATTAATTTTTATTAAGGTCTATCTAGAATATTATTCGTACTATGTTTTTCCTGAAGTTTGGAAATCTTTTTTAGTTGTTTAATTTTTGTCTGTTTAAAATTCAGTTCACTGTATCGACATCTAGTATCTTGTTCGATGCCAGCTTTTCATTTTTGGCCATAATAATTTCTTTTTATATTTTTCTTAGACGTTCTCTTAATTAATTAATCAATTAATTAATTAAGAGAATGGCTAAGAAAAATAAAGTTCCTTTCTTACATGCAACAATGCCCTCTTTTTAAGGCACCAAGTTTTACTCCATTGGGTTTTTTTCCTCCGCGTTTCTTCAGCACCAAACCTAAGGCTACTGCAATGAGACCGTCTCCACCAATGAGCTATTACACAATGTTTTGAACAATATGTGTGTGATTGTATGTTTTTAACGCAAAACACAACTACACTTTGACAACGCGACTCGGGCTGGAAAGAGTCGGGAACTAATAACTGAACAGATCTAAAGTTCCGGACTGAAATGAAACTAAAATGGAAACTGATACTGAACTGAGAACTGAAAGGACCGTTAAAGAAAAATACTTCGTTTACGGACTGGATATACGGCTTCATGCGAGGAATGTTGCGTACTGGGAAGAAAAGGAGAGTAGATTTATAACAGGTATCAGAAAAATAGCCCAATCCAACTAAAATTGTATGTAATGTTTTTTTTTACGTGTAGACCAATGTAATTAATGAAAGTAAAAATTTAATTTTACAAAAAGCAATAGCTGGCAATCCAGTTCAGATTTTGGATGTTGTGTATGTATTAATAAAATTTATATATGTCCGTATAATCACATATTTTTACCTAATGTCTACAACTTAAAAATAATATATCCGTATCGATTAGGCTTTTTTTTTACGTTATATCTTTTAAATATAACGAAAAACCCTAATCGATTCAGGTATATTGGTAATGTTTTCGGTAAATAACTTTTTCGATTATCTTTAAAAAGTACTGTAAAAATGGAAATTGTACGGAAAAAATGCTACCTATTTTAAATTTTTTAGTGCTTTGAACACCTGAATAGGCAGACCTTGTATGATTACATGAGCAATTATTAAGATCAATTTGATTTTTTTGATAATTTTGAAATTTCATTAGCACTAATGAATTAATAATATACGAGGGCAATTCGTAAAGTAAGTTCCGTTTCTGCCTACTGAGAGAATTGTTCGGACATTCTTTCGTACTATTTTGGTCGTTTAAAATGGCTGCTGCAATTTAAAACACACCGACTGTGAATTGCGTGCTGTTATCCGATGTCTGTGTGCAAAGAACATGAAGGCTGCTGAAATTCATAGTGAACTTTGTTCTGTTTATGGTGAAAATGTCGCGAGTGACAGTAAGGTTAGAAAATGGTGCCGTATGTTTTGAGAAGGACGAACTAATATCTATGATGAAGAACGGAGTAGAAGACCAATAAATTATTGTTGTGACTAACGAACTTGTGGACTAATGCCGAAGAAAAAATTCGTGAAAATCGGTGATTCATAATCACAGAACTAAGTGCCTTTTCCCTCAAATTTCACATACAGTACTGTATATGGTTGTTACTGAACATTTAGGTTACCACAAATTTTGTTCACGATTGATGCTAAAACTTCTTAACGAAGTCTATAAAACAAAGAAAATGGGATCCATTGGCAGGTCATCCAGAGGCATTTAGTTCCACGATTTTAAAAAATTTTCATTTTAGAATTTTTGCTCAAAATCCTCCCTAAGGTTTTCGGAGACGCTAAGAAGACTGCCTGAACAATTTTCAGCTGAAGATTCCCGATTCGGTTTTTTGAACTTTTGACCTGTCTACACTTTTTCGTGAATACCTCGAGAACTAAAAGAGATGGCGAACTGCGATTTGGATTTTCATAATCTGCGAGTGCGAATACAAAAAGTGCTGGTATCGAAACAGCGAAATTCGACACTCGACATTTTTGTAATTGTCAAATTTCATCGCCTAAGGTTAAAAAAATCGCGAAATTTTCAAAACGCCATAACTTCCTTCCTTATTCCTCTTCCGATCGGCGCCAAGTTTGGGGCGAATTAATACTTTTGTCAGAATTAAAACGACTGTCTATAGTACCACACTACGACCAACCGTTTGGACGCTACGGCGATATGAATTTTTGCAAATTCGGCATTTTCGATTTCAAAATTTACGGTTTTCCTGGAATTACTCAAAAAGTAGGGATCGGACAGCCTTCCGGTTTGAACCAGTCGATTCAGAGCATCAAAATGCGTCGGATAGGTCATTTAGAAGCACTTAGTTTGAAAGATACAGATATGGGCCAAAATTTAATGTTTTTGAGCGAAATATTTGCGATTTAAAAAAAAATTATTTTCGAATTTCTACTCAAAATCCACTCTGAAGTTTTCGGGATAGCAAAAAAAGACCTGAACGATTTTCCGCTAAAAATTCGCTATTCGGTTTTTTGCACTTTTGATTCGTCGACACTTTTTCGTGAATATCTCGAGAACTAAAAGAGATAGCGAACTCTGGTTGTCAACGTTGGGACGAAGAGACAATCAATGCACTGAAGTCGGTCTAACTCACCTCGGAGGAAACCTTTAAATGCCGTTAAACTGTTTCTGCGAGATAAGTCATGGTCACTGTGTTTAGGGACAAGAAAGGCGTCCTTCTTGTAGCCATGAAGAGCTGCAGGACGGCATTACAGCATGGCTTTAGAGTTCCGTGAACAGGGCTTTAAAAAGGTGGTTCATTGCTATGACAAATATCTCCATCTTAATGGCAACTATATAGAAAAATACCTGAAACTAGTAGCTTTAAGTATAATAAAAATCTCTTCATATATTGATTTGCTTTTTAATAACCAAACGGAACTTACTTTACCAATCTTCCTCGTAAATGTTTTAATTAGTTTCAGTTGAATAAAAGTTTAAAAAGGTCACTGCTGGGCGACAGTAAAAATTATATGAATCGCATTTTATTTAAGATTATATTTGGTGTTAAACTATTTAAAGCTATATAAACTCCAACATATATATAATCCAAAAGAGCAATATATTTAAACGACACAGCTGACGCCAACATACAGCTTCAGTAAAGTTTATGTATAAAATAACCTATAACCTTTCGCGTAGTAGCAACGTCGTCCCACTGTTTGGTAAGAGTGCATTTTTCAAATGGACCATACTTTTCCCATTATATAGTTGGAAAACTGCAATTTCTAGCAATACTGAACATCTTTTACGACTGTCCGGATGGATATTACGAAGTAACTGTTTTTTTTTATTGTGTGAAGTCGATAATAGTATTATCATGTAACGTAAAATCGTTGAAATAAATCTTGAATACATTATTTTAATTGTTCTAAATAAGTGAATGAAATATTTTATACAAAATATTACATTGATTATTATTTAAACATTCCTGTGCTTATTACCAAATAGTCAGTGTAATTTTCATGATATAGGTCGATTTGAAATTTTTTTCTCATTACAATTGGCTAATAAAGATACTTACATACTTGTTCAACATTTTGCAACATATATTTCACGTGTCACATGGTACATTTTTTTATTAATTCCATTGGTTAAAATAAAAAAACAAAGTCGCAGAATAGGCTATCAAATCGATGTTAATTCTATCACCGCATGCTGATGGTCACCTGTTTTTAATGAATAAAATTGATTACTGTCAAAATGACAGAAAGTTTCAATGGACGCGTGAAAGTCAAAAGTCAGTGCTGTTAACCAGAAAATGTTTCAACCAGTAGATCGCCGTCGATGGGGAAATGCTACCGAAAAGGAGATTCGAAAGATAATTAAGAAGGAAACATTGAAAAATACCAAAATTAATAAAGAATCTCAGTGGAACCAATTCATGGAATTTTGCGGTTCAAGAGAAATTAAATTAACGCAAGAAGCTACGATGGCAGAAATTGCATCAATATTAAGAAATTATGTTTGCAACATGAGAAGAAAAGACGGCCAAGTGCGTTGTCAAAATATGGAACTCCGTGGAAAAGATTATACAAAGCAAATATTTTACTGAATATAATATCAAGTTCCACTAAGAAACAAGAATATGGATACTTCAATAAAATCTCTGGGCGAAGTCCTTATTGACGTGTCGAAGTTAACTTCATTTGCAAACAAGAATGACAATCTTACAGCATTTCAATTAATAAAAAATGTTGAATTTAATTCGATAAAATTGAAGTTTTACAAAAAAGATACAAAATGCCGTCAACCTAAAATATCCAATTTTTTAAATACATAGTTCTCGGGTGTTAAGAAGTGTTGTGTTTTGATCGAATTAACGTATGTAAAGTGTGTTTTTTAAGAGGTGTAGGATTATAAATTGAAATAAAAAACAGAAGTGTTAGGGAAATGAGAATTTTTTTTTTAATTGATAACATGGTTTTATGCAGGCGCGGCTCGATTACGTATTTGGGAGTGCAAGTACAATGATGCGAGTGCCTCATGTGTTTTCGGTGTTTACTAAGAAAACGTTACAGTTAGTACACGAGAATACACGAAGCACTCGCATCATTGTACTTGCACTCCCAAATACGTCATCACGAGCCGCGCCTGGTTTTTTGGCATTAATGATGGAAGATGATTTTGACCAGATGGCCATCACGGGAGCGTCTGTGGTACGTCATCCTGGAGCACAAATTTTAGACTATTTCTTCGAGCGTTTGAGGCTGTACGTTACGAATGGTGCGCTCGATGTTGGTTTCCAAGGCTGCAATAGTTGTTGGCTTGTTTGCGTAGACCAATGACTAGAGCTGAGGATGTTTGCGGTATAACCATGGTTATATCATATAACCATAGTAATTTACTATGGTTACATGATATAACCATGGTTATACCGCAAACATCCTTAGCTCTACCAATGACTTCAAATAGACATACAAAAAATAGTCTGGAGGTATCAAGTCACATGATCTTAAAGACCAATGTGCAGATCCATTTCTAGAGATAATTTTATCGTCAAACATTTCCTTCATTAAATCGAAGATTTCGCCATGTGGTACCGTACTGCTGAAACCAAGGGTTTTCCAGACCATGTTCATGCGCTTCTGGGAATAAAAAATCGTTAGATATGCCTCTATACCGGCCGCCATTATCGGTGACAGCTCGATTTTCTTCGTTTTTGAAGAAGCATGACCCGACTATGCCATCAGGCCACAAACCGCAACCACCACATTAGTGTTGCTCTAAATGCGACAATTTTGCTTATTTACAAAGCCACTGAGCCAGAAGTGAGCCTCATCAGTAAACTCAATTTGACCATAAAACAGTGGATAGACTTCCAACTGTTCAAGCGCCCAATTACTGAACTGATGTTGAAAACGATGGTTGGTTAGCTTCAATTCTTGCACCAATTTAATCTTGTAGGCATGTAAGCCAATATCCTTGCACAAAATCTTCCACAAAGTCGATGGGCACAGGCCAAGTTCTTGCACATGATGACAAATCGATGAATTTGGATCATCCTCAACACTGGCCTAAACGGCGACGATATTTTCTTCAGTGACTAAATTAAGTTCAAAATTTTTCAATTATGTTGCGAATAGTCGTCTAAGCTGGCCGATGATGTATGCCATAAATTTGGCGAAGCGCTTCGTGAACATTTTTAACTGAATACTGATTTTAGAAATAATTTTGTTTATTAATAATTCCCTCAAGCGCAGAACTTTAAATTAATGTTTGCTAAACCGGACAAACCTTTTAATAATAATAATAATCAGAATCATTGATGCTTTAACATCCCCCAACAGCTTAACGTCAATTACAGGAAGCACTGGCAGGTTAATGTTATTTAATTCACAAATTTCATTAGAAGTAGGTGCAAAACTACTATTATTGGTTTATGAGTTATACACATGAGTATATAGCCTTTCGTATACATTGATTTTACTTAATTTTATGACATTGTATTTTTTATAGGTACCTGTCTTAATTTATGCTTATTCTTGCCATATTTCCTTCTTTGCTAACCTATATATTTATTCCTCCTTCTATTCCTCTTTAATAACCAATTAGACATTTCTTTTCTTGTATTTTGATGTTTAGGAATATTTATCTATACTACTATCAATTTCATTTTCTTGATCTTATTCTATTTCAATTTTTCTCTAGTTTCGTCCTTCCTAACTTATTTAACTCAATTTACAAAATTAGATTCAATTTCTTTATTTGTAAATACTTGAAAATTTATACCAACCAGGTACTCTACCTACATATTTCTAACTTTATTGTTCTCTAAACTCATATCTATTCTTTTAATTTTAATTTGCCCAAAGACAATTTCATTTCTGACTTTTATCAAAACACCATTTCAGTTTTCGTATAGCTTTTGTCTCCAATCTTGCGTAATAATAATCCCGGCTTTATATTTTTTCATCCCCAGCTGATTCTTGATTCGCGTTCAATGCAATTACATCTAAGAGTTCGTTTCTGTTTTTCGATTTTATCTTCGCTGTTTCCTTTTGTCGACCTTTATTTGAAAAGCTAAACAACCAACATAAAAATGTTAGTTGCTGATTTTGATGTAATAAAGTAGGAGTTCAATGACCTGTCAATTATTTCTTACGAAGTTGGGTTAAAAATATTAACCAAATTCACCTCTCCGTGCTGATGTAACTTATTGCAAATTACTAGTATGTCAGAATTACAAATTTAATTTTTGCAGTAACGCCTAAGCTTATTTTTGTTTCATATAACTAATTATCGTAAGCGTCAACTTATATAACCGGACGTAATTTATTATTTAGGTGTAAAAGGCTGCTTTCCTAACACAGGCTCTGTTAGCGTAAATAAGGAGTTTAAGAATAATTTTGCATAAGTAAATTTAGTATTGCTAGAAAGTTTGTCGTTCTGCTTGATTTTATAGAGGAAATATTAATTAATATTTACTTAAAAAGTAAATCCTTTTGTCCGCAAGTCCATTATAATAGAGTACATATTGGTAGCATTTACTGTCTACGATTTTAAGCTTTGGAAACATTATGCTATAACGTGTGTTCATTTTAAAAGTCAATCTAGGTTACTTTGGAATTTTGATAGAATAAGACGCATATATATTAGTATGTGTTTGTTGTTCCGTAAACGTAAATCCAAATGACATTTGATAATATCAATCACATTTGTTATTTATTTGAATGTATGAAACTGTCAAAATATACGACTTTGTAGGTTAAGTAGTAAATTTTAATTTACGACATACTTCAAAATGTTGTCAGTAAATCACATGCTACTAGATTGACTTTTCAAATGAACACCCATTATGGTACAGTATAAGTTTTAAAATCATTTAAACTAAACTACATTAAAAGCAGTTAACATAGGGATTATATTTAATAATAATAAATAAAACTTCCTGTTTTAAAAATGGAAGACCACGAGGGTATATGAAATTATAGACGCATCTTTACTTAATGCCTCAAAATATTTGAGTCTACACTGTGAAGATATATATCCAACTGAGTTAAGTTCTATATATTGTGGTTTTAAGATGAAACGATCAACAGTTACCAATCTAACCTGTTTTGTAAAATGCATCTCTGAAACCTTTGATATGTAAGATCAAATTGTCACAATATACACAGCTTTTCGGAAAGCTTGTAACCTAGATGAGGATTATATAATAATGGAAACTTCATATAATGTTTTATATTCATTGATAGCCATATTGAGATCGTACTGACTCAAGAGAGAGCAGTATGTGGAGCACCTTCACGTGAGATCTTGTTTATGATTTTGTGACCAGTGACCAGTGACCAAGTCTAAAATTATTACGCTAAGAAATAAGTAATTAAACTTCTAGTTTCAAAAAATTCTTTTATTGTAAATACCACTACAATATTGTTTCGCCATACAATGTCTTCATCAAGTGGATGAATACTGAATATGTACAATGCAAGTTAGAATATTTATGTGAAAATTATTGGGGAATGGTGGTGGAAAAATTTTTACAATCTTAAATTTAGTAGAGGGGAGTTGTTTAAATCTAGTTGGTCATTTAAAGCTAATCCTAAACTATTGTATCTATTAATTTCTAAGTTTTCTAACAGGTTAAGTTTTTTACTTTTTCCTTGAACTTGTAAAATTTTGAAATCTATATTAAATCTATGATTAATTTCTAAACAATGATTTGCGAAAGTTGAATCTGTTTTCTTTTCTTTATGGCTTCTCTCTTAACTATCTAAAATTATTGGAATTTTCTTAAATAACAACATACGCAACCCAAAAAACCGAGAAAAAAGCTGTCATAAAAAATGGTTTGGACTTTCTGGTGTTTGGTACATCAGCTTATGTACGAGAAATGTCTCAGAATTAATGAAAATGACTTTTTACACTCAATGTGGCAACACTGCATCAGGCTGGAGACAACTCCATGTGAATGAAAGGGTTGGATATGCAACAAGAAAACGTGCAGTGTTCCAGCAGCAATGTGCAATTAAATTTTGCGTTAAATTGGAAAGAGTTACTTCAAATGAAAAAAACACCATATGGAGATGCTGTATAGTCTTGAGCATAAGTTTTCAGATAGCACGAGGTTTCTAAGGAGGGGCATGAAAACTTTAAAGATGAACATTGCTCCAGACAATCATCCATAACGCGTTTTATGGACGCATAACAAAGCGCGGAGTGTCATACACCATCATCACAGCGGCTGAAGAAAGCTTGCGTGAGCGAATGCCGAATCAACTTCACGTTTATCATATTTTTGATTGTCGTAACATTGTCCACAAAGAATTCGTACAACAGTGCCAAACAGTGAATCAAACCTTTTACAACGAGGTCCTTGAACGTTTCCGAAAAAAGGGTTTTGCGTGTGCGGTCTGACATTGCCAGCTCTTGGATCTTGCATCATGATAATGCCTCCAGTTACAGCTCGTTGTCGGTTAGATAATTTTTAGCAGAGAAAAACATTCCAGTACACCCACACACATGGCTCCATGTGATTATTTTCTTTTTCCGTCGCTTAAGAGGAAGTTGAAAGGTTAACATTACAGAGCAATAGACAACATCCAACGAGTCGTGACGCAGGTTGTCCTAAGGAAGTAACACTTACCAGGAATGGCAAAATCGCTAAAGACGCTGTGTGCATTCCCAACGAGCATACTTTGATGGGGACAATGTTAAATTGTTCAATAAAAAACTTAAAAATAGATCACTCTCATTACTTCTGAGACATACCTCGAATATATTAGATATTACAAGAGATGGCCACAAGAAAGAAAAGATTATAATTGCATTTTCATTCGAAAGATACGTTATACTAAACATAAATTGCGAGTCACCGAATTTTGTTTGACACAATTTCATACAATATCTCTGTTGCATCGATATTAACATTGAGAGACCAAGCGATTAATATATTAAAGACTATAATGCAAGGACGCTTTTACGAAGCAAATTAATAAATAAAGGAACCTGTAAAAAAACTACAATGCGTAAAATTGAATTAAGAAGCGCAAAAGACGCGCAGAAAAATTCATGATGATTGAACGATCAATTTTTCAAATTTATTTTTCTTAAATACTAATGAGCGATAAAGAATAAATAGAAATTTAGTGACAAATGTTACCTAAAAGTGGTCAATGGAATAAATCAAAAACGTAAAAGGAAGGTAATATTCAAAATAGGCACAGTAGCTATTTACTTTATAATGTAACAGAATAACTTGAAACATACATGGTTCAAATTTTTCTGTTATATAATTTGAAACATACATGGTCCAAATTATTTTATTACATTACGTATGTGGTTGTCCTGTAAGAAGTCGCGAAGACACGACAATACGGTTTCCAGAGGTACGGCAGTGCCATCTGATGAAAACACTTTGTTGGTGCTTCATTGTTATGAAGACTGAGCTAGTAGCTTAGGTTGTTTGCTAGTATGCAGCGCTGAATGTACTTCTAGACTCGGTCTTAATCATTCTGTGAGATAACGAAGTTGTTCTTTTTTGTGAATGTATCCTTCTCCAGCAGGAACGTACTGACGAATCTGTAGAAGGATGAAACACGTATCTGCGTCTCTGGAGAGTACGTTCACAAAAATATTAATATTGGACTTGTATTGTGTTCCTCACACCAGATTTTTAGTAATATTTTATATTATTAAAAATCCTTTGCATTTACGTTATACATACATAGTCCACTGCAATAAAAAAATTAAAAAGACGTATCGAGCATTGCGTTTGTGTAATATTTGTATTCATTAAACACTCATACATATAACAGTATATCAGAAATTTCTTAAGCGAAGATAACTCTTCATTGGCCTGGAAATTCGCTCGACTTTTACCTAAATGTAAAATAATGGGTTATGCTGAGTAGTGGGGTTAGAAACAAGTTCTAATATGCAAATAGTAATTTCATGTACCTAGTCCTAGCATGCAAGGCACTTGTCAAGAGTCCAGTATATTGTTCAGATGTTAAGTCCCAGGACAATTAACTGATCTCATGAAGGAACAAAGAAAATAAATTTGTGAAAAATCTCTTAATCGGTATCGACGTGAAGGAGATGATTTTCTAATGAACATCACCACCGAGACCGAATCTTGGGTTCATCATTATAACCAAGAAAACAAACGACAGCCAATGAAATATCGTCGTCCTAATCGTCCTAATCCTCCATGTGTACGAAAATTGAAAAGCGCAGAAAGTCATGCTCATCATTTTCTAGGATGCAAAAGGTGTTCTTCAAACGATCACTAAAGAATCGTATCCGTAGAAGAAAGTCGGAAAGAACGAATTTTTCTTGCACCACGACAACGCCAGACCGCTCAGCAGCAAAGCAACAATGAAGAGAATGATAAGCCTGAAATCCACACATTGTGTCACACCATCCATACAGCCCTTGATTTGGCACCTTCAGATTTCTGGTCGCTTCCAAAGTTGAAACAAATATTGAAAGTTCAACATTTTTCGAGAAGTTTGGGCTACTGTTAGCAATTGGATCAACAGTAAACAAGAAGAACGGAATGTAAAATAGATTCAGCATTTGGAGAAATGTGTTGAACTAAAGTGATTAGGTACGCGGACAAATTATTATGTACATTGGTAGTACAATAAATTTACTTCATTTTGAGAATGGTTTTATTTGTCTTTTCTTAAAATATGTGAGTAATCCTTTTATACAAAAAATCGCTGTTCAATTTTCACGTAGTAACAAGAAAAGGATTTTCTTTATTCGAGTCCGGCTCTGTCGCAGGTAACTATATGGGCGGCAATGCGGGTTTCCATCACTAATTCAACAGTAATTCTTTTTACCGATTAATTATATTGTTTTATCGATATTTGTCAGTATCACCACAAATTTAAAGACAAAAAATTATATGTAAATAATTCCATACAAATAATTAAAAGCAGGTATTTATTCCAATGGACACGTTACATAAACCTTTTTATTTTAGGACGATTTTTGTTTCATTATAAACATAATACAAACAAATGAAACAGACATGCATTACACACATCTGTATCTGTACACATGGACATACACCTCGTATTTTTCAACGTCTACTTTAGCCAAGGATTATTCAAAGGATTATTCTTCAAGACTCGGCCAACATTTCCTTGAGATTATATACCACAAGAAATTCAACATCTAAGTTCAGTTTAGACTTCATATATTTAGGTATGCGTGCATGTATGTGTGTGCGTGTAACTATATATTTCGGATATAAATATGGTGTGCCAAAATATCCGTGATAATGCGATTCCTTTGAGAACTATTAGGGCGATCAGTGCGCTTAATGTGTTTATTGGCAATGCTGGCAGACGAGTAGGCGAAGGGTTTCGCAGAGGATTACCGGGTTCGAAATCGGAAAACCGCGCCCGCTTCGTTCCCGTTCAACAGACCGGGCTGGCTCATTTCTATTGAATCAAATTCGTAAAGGTGGATGAGTAGTGAACCGAACCGTATCGACATAAGTTCCTAATAGAATCAAGGATGAATGGGCTAATATCCTTACGTCCTGATTGCGATCATAATGGCAGATAAATTGGATTATGCAAAAATGCATGAATTCCGCGCATATAGGTTTACTCCAGCGATCATATATGAAGTTAATAACTTTTCTTTTAGTTGTAAAAAAAACTTCTAAATTGCCATTTACTTAATATATTTTTAAAGGTAATAAATAGGATTTTTGGAAATAAAAAACATCAAACAATTTACAGAATCAAAATTCTTATTAAAAAATTAATTGTGGACTTCAAAACAAATTTCTTGTATAAGAAATGTATAATGAAATAACCACATATTTACATACAAATTTTTGAATAGTAGCAGAGTTTTGGGTTCTTTATTTGTCATTTTCCATCTCTAGATCAGATATGAATTACAAATTAGTGGATCGAAGTACTTAAAGCAAATACAATGTCGACAGATGTTATTATTAATTATCAATCAAACTAACGCCATCCTGGATCTTATAGTCGACTATGTTTAATTTTTCCATTGCTTTTCTTATTCTTTTTTTAAAAAATCCTCTAAATCTTCCACGTCTCTTCTTTTATTTTTTTTTAAGTTGTCCATGGAATACCAACCCTCTTCACACATTCAGAAATATCCAAAACAGCACATACTTTAATTCCATAGAATCTTGCCCACTCAACCTTTATTCGTTATCTAATCTCTTCTTAGCGAGCATTTTAAAGGAAATTGTAGTGTCATGATCATTTGACCAATATCTGACTACTTAACTCTTTTCTCTAGGCATCTACATCCTTTTCATTTTTCCATTGGAAATTCTGTATTTCAAGAATCGACCAAATCTTCTCCTTCTTTCTCTTTGGAGACTGGCAATTGAATATCAATGATTAAATGCGTACTTAAATTCTCTCTAATGTTATCGGTTCTACCTTTATTCGTTGTCTAATCTTTTCGTTGAGTATCTTCTCGAATCTAAATAATCTGCAGACTTTTTCTTTTTTTTTTCTATGATTCTAGTTTACAAAGAAACTCATTTAATCTGTTAACATTATAGTTCTATGTATATATAATAGTAAACAGGGACCGGACACGAGAGGTTCATGACTCATCGCCCACGGGCGTACTATTGAAAATTTATATTTTTAAAGACTTTTTAATTTTATGTATGTAATTGGAAAACAAACGGTTGGTGATCTATAAAATACGAAAAACATTTTTATTTGTTCATTTTGTAGTTCAAGTTGAGTAAAGGAGTATTAATATTAACTAGCAATACTTTCTTAAAGTTCTCTTCAGTAAAATTTGTTCTCTTTGAATAAAATACATCCTTGTAAATAGAAAACGTCCTTTCTACATCGCAACTGGCTATAGGTGCATACTGGAAATATGCTTTTATTTCAGCGTATTTAACAGTTAGATTTTGAGGCATTGTCCCCATACACAATTGCCGCAATGTTATTAATCCTGGATTTCTATTAAAAACTGCGTCTAACTCTTGCCGAAGGCCACATCCGAAGTCACGTGGAATATTTTTCAAATTATTAATAGCCACATCTAATGTGGTTAATCCATCATTTAATTTGAGATTTTGATTTTCAAAATAAGTGATTAGTTTTGCAAATTTCCAAAGTGTTCCTGAAGAAAGTACAACTGATTTTTTAAATTTGGAATTTGTATTAGTTCCTTGCACCCAGAAATACTTCGAGCGTCGTCATTTAAACATGTAACGAAATTTTGTAAACTATAGGAATTCTCTGCATAAAAACTAGTAGCTTCCAACCATGTTCCCCATCTAGTTATAACTGGACAGGGAGGCAGTGACAAAGATGGAAGTTTTTCCCTGTAAAGAGCTACTCTCAATGGTGCTTTTATGAAACCTTTTTTAAAATTAGATACAAATCTATCAACTTCCGGAAAGGTGTCTCTGATATATTCACAGATTCTGTGGAGAGAAGTAATATGTAGGATATCAGGATATGTTTCAAATATTCAGCACTGTCAGTGACAAATAAGAGCTGCTGTTTCCGCATCAACTGTATTTGTAACTTTTGTTGCTATTACATATACGTTATGTGAAACAGTTGGATGTAGTACACCAGCTACAACATTTACCACACAGCGTCCTAATATATCGACAGTTCGTCGGCACTTATCCATAGGTACTGATTTGAAAGATGGCTTCTAATGCGTTCTACTGCTTTCGTGTATCGAAAGCAGTAGAAACATAATATTTGCATAAGGTGAATTCATCAGGAAGATTTCGACCAATATATTTTTGGAGAAATATTTTGGCGGTTGGATTGTTAAGCTTATATAATGGAATATTTGCCGCCATTAAAGTTTCACAGAGTTCTTCGTTAAAATTGTCAGATTCCAACGGGTCTAATTTCTGTGTATGTGTTTACGATGCTAAGTGACGTTTTACGTGCGATTTCTTGGAAATTTTTAACGATATTTTACAAACTTTGCAATAAGTTTCGGAATCACTGACAATAGACATACAATCAGTATGACCCTTAATCCAACTCGCCATTGTTTCACGATGCCATTCTCGGCGTTGTTCCATATCATATCTGAAAAAGTAACGAGAACAATGTTCTAGATCTAAATAAATAAAAACTAAAAATGTATGCGTAAGTTATTGAAACTTAACGAAATTCACTATGTAATTAACAGTTAAAACAATGAAAAAAAGGAACTAACTCACCGTTCTTTATTTATCTTACGAAATATAAACGAATAAACAAATTTATTTTTAAAAACTCATCACGCTATCTACGCACAAGAAGAAAGGAATTTAACTATAATATTGAAATAATTGCATCACAATTCAACGATAAAAAATAGGTGTGCGGTTAACCGAATGAATAGTGCTATTCAATAACTGCGTGTTGTACTTAGCGATGTTGTAGACTATTTATATGGTCCATCGTAATTTCGGCCCGATTCGTCCGGTCTCCAATAATTATTAACGACGTTTTTACAATTTCGAGAGAGAAGTAAGCGGGCATAGGCTTTTATCTCTTTAATAGTAAGTCATGTTTATTAGCTAGCGTAAATCTAAAGTGTAATTAATTTCGTTTTGGCCGTGAATCCTTCAAGGACTAACTTGGTATTGGGCGTTCAAAAGCCGCTGCTATTGACAAAATATTGCGCATGAACGATGAACGAACGCGATAGGGAACGATCGTCATGTTCCTGTTCGCTTGATTAATACAATGCTGAACATTTATATGAGTATGAACAAAATCTTGCATTATCATTTGGGTGGATGTAAACTATGTGTTCAGTGGATACTACAAAACTTAACACCGACTCAAAAGACAAATCGTGTCAATTGGAGCAAAGTAATCCTGGCTCTCTTTGTATGTGAATCCTCTCACACAGTTTATAACGATTTAATTGGAGAAGGAAGTTGCAATTAATCATATAGACTCTATAAAAAAGGCAACAATTTGTTGTTTAACTTCGAAAATGGTAACAAGAAAATGGCCGCCACTATATTTGGTACTGTTTTTGCTGTTGCAAATGCAGAATATAGACAGTTAAGGTTAATGGTACACTATGACGTATGCCTGAAGTTTTTCCAAAAGACCGTTATAATTGACTAAATGACGGAACTATACTATATCACTATAATGGTCTCCTACATATTACAAATTAAATAATGTACTATCTAGTCGAGTAAACGTTGAAAGATCATTCATTATAAAGATAAATCGTCCAATGAAACTTCCCATGCTTTCAAAAGAGAGACAAGTGACATATGAGAATATGAAAAAATGTTTTCTCTGACTGCAAGAGTATAAGGAATATTTTGAGAAAATATAATAAAATTTTACATATTGTATGAGGACGGAGCAGTAATTAGCGAACTTGACGAAAGAGGGCAGCACTATGAAAAAATCGTATTTGTTTTTCAAGTCCGCAATCCTTCAAAACACAACTGTAAAAAATTGTGTTCACTTCGATAGTGACGACGTTTGCTATTTACGTAGAATGTGAACTATTTTTGATTTGTATTGAAAAATGTAAAAAGTCAAGTACCGATCAGAGTTCTTATTTTTAAAGAACGAAACAGGCTACGAAACCAAAGCTGGGTCTCTTTACGGGGACCAATATCCATCGTTTTATTTTATTTACCGGGGATCTTTTCGATCCCAGAACACTGGAGCCATAACCTTTTTCGTGGAAACCGATGGCTTAAACTTGTGCAGCCTTGTTGTTGATCCTGTATGATGCCACTATATGGAGTTGCATTTGGTCTCAGGTGTGAAATGGCACACCCAAGTTTCATCCCCAGTCACAATTTAGTCCAGGAACGCATCGCCCTGTTGCTTGTAACGAGTCAAAAACGATAACGTTGAATCCACGCGATTGCTCTTGTGCTCGTCGGTAAGCATTCTGGGCACCCATCTTGAGCAATTTTTTTGTGTAATTGAGATGATCTGTCACGATTTCATGGAGCAATTATAGTGAAGTATAAGGATATTGCTTACTCATTTCATTAAGTTTTACGCGCCGATCTTCCCTGATGAAATCATCGACACGTTTCTTTAGATAGTAGGTGATTAAGGAAGGACGACCTGACTGCTCTTCATTGTGCACATTATCTCTTTTCTCTTTGAAATTTCGAACCCAGCGCCTGACAAATGACTCATTCATTGTTAGCATTTGGCACACACAAAACTCACGCCACGCACTCGAACACTTACTCTCCTGAAAGCTACGATGGCATTGTTGACGTCTGCGTCGTTCAGTAGCGTCATCTGTATGAGTAAACGGGTACTACTTTCTAGATTTCCCTCGTAAATGCAGGTTACAGCTAGATAGATAGTAGTTAAAGAATATAAACTAGAGGGCTGATTCCAAAAATCAAACAGTCTGATAACCATTAGCACATGTTTAAGAGAGAAAGAGAAAATGCGCAAATACGTGCGCGTATTACGGTTTTAGTTCAAAAGGTCAA
This sequence comes from Melolontha melolontha, assembly GCA_935421215.2. NCBI lineage: Eukaryota > Metazoa > Arthropoda > Insecta > Coleoptera > Scarabaeidae > Melolontha > Melolontha melolontha. The sequence goes on from OW285238.1 coordinate 110,117,108, forward strand.
AGATGCTGACATGCAATGATACTACTAAATGTCTATACTATGGCTGAACTATAATACAATGAAAAAGTCCCCACTTAAAGAAGAAGCGAGCGTTTTGCTCCTGGTTAATTATGTGTTCACACTTCGACTGTTTCAATGTACAAAATTCTTGAACTATTCACCAGATTTCGCCTGTCAGCTTTTCTGAAGTAATGAAAAGACTTGAATATCATCGCTGGACTAAACGAAACGAGTTACAAGGAGAATACGTCGAAAAATAAAATAATTTTTTGCCTAAGTTTGTTTTCTGGCCTACAGTTATTAATAATTTATTTTCTCCCATGAACCTGTCGCGAGGCTGTACTTTCATTTTATATTGAAAGAATAATAAACTTCCAACATATTTAGTTTTAATTTAAATTAAAAAAATATTCTTTTATTTATATAACAGAACTATATAACGAGTGTATTCGAAAGATTCATGAATTATGTAACGAATTAAGTAAATAAAGTTATTTCAAAGTAAATATTTTATGTTTAAACGTCGCGTAAATTTTGTTACTCACAAAATCCTTTACGAATTTCCTCTGTTTTCTAATTTAAAACAGAACGATGTTGGTAATTTAAATATTTATTTTGAGATAACATACATGGAGCAATCAAAACGTCAACCTCAATATCTATTGTTTGTTTGGAAAGAAAACATTAACTTACCTATGTGTATTTACGAAATTCATCCACATCACACGGTATTTGTTGAAGTGTTTTTGTGTGTATACCATAAAGTGATTTAATACGAGAGAAAAAAATTTCTTTTACATCGGTTTAATCTCGTGTTCTCTCCCACTACAGACATAATAAGATTTCATACCAAAATGTTGGGTGAGCGAGCGAGTTTTGAAATCCGTCCATTCTAATTTAACTTAAACACATATACACACATACACATACATAAAACTACTACCTGGATAATTTCATCTCGCAAACGAGATCTTGAACTGATTGCATTACTGCATCACCGTCACTAGCACAACGCTCTGTTGTGTAATCAAACAAATTTCTTCTCAACAAATAAACAAACAGGCGGAACTGCTTCCGACAGGCGACGACTTATATACGTAGATTTACTTGCTTACGGATTCTATTTTAAATAGCAGTGGTTTCAGTATTTACAATATCTAAACACTATTAGGTGCAGTGTTCTTCTCAGGAAGATTACATCGTCTCAAATATGGTAGAAAAAAGAACAAGGAACATTCAAATCCTGTTAAACTAATTTGGAAAAGTAACATGAAATCTCTGATTTCAGTGAAACTTGGCAGCTGTGTTAAGTTTATAATATTTTACAAGGAATACTTTTAGGTTATATCAAAAAAACATTCAATAAATAAAAGCGACCTTCAAAATCGAACTAATATACTTTTCCTAAACGAATCCATTATAATTTCGTGCCAAATATGGATATTATTTCTGAAAGAGCTTACAACTAAATTGTTTACGTTACTTTTCTTCATAACCAACAGAAGTAGACAATCTACAGGGTGTAAATGAAATACGCCGACGTACACTAATATATAATAGACACGACAGAGAGAGCTATTCAAATTTACAAAAGAAAAATATTTTATTGAAACTTTAATTTTGCGAAAATTTAGGAACAAAAACCTTCCAAATACGGTTCTGTATTCAGATTGAATCTAAATAAATAGAAATTATATGTTAGTATGTTGTCGATTCAACAAACAAACGGGCATTTATTTGTCCAAGTTCACATAAAAATCCCCTTTACATTTCAGTAAAATGTAAGGCGTCTTTGTGTGAAAAGTTTTATAAACATGTATTCATTCATTTCCTAGATATAAATTTTCTTATGCATCAGCTGTTCTGTTGTTATTTACAAATAAGTCAATGTTCTGACCTTTTGGATGTTTATAAGGGCAAATTAAATATTATACTTGATGATTTCCGAAGAAATGTGGACAGTTTCATTTTAAATAACATTGGATCATGTATATTATCATTGCCAGTAATTTGAAGCTAGTTTGCAATTCTGTTTTTTTTTTCAATTTATACATAAATAAGTTTTACTTATCTGATTAAACAAATTATACAACAGTTGTAACAGAACAGTTTTCTTTTTTGTATTAATACTAAATTTCTTTATTATACCTCATATCAGAGGTCACAATAACGTCTTTGATAATTTCCGAGTCGAGTTAACGTAAAATTGTCGAGTATCCCTTAAAATTTATGTTAGATCGGGTTATAGCTATAATCACGATCAACAATGGCTAAACCCGCTATTAATAACAGGCCAACGAGGCGTCGCAATTCATTGAGACGATAAATACACTCACAGCTTGTTATAGGTTCGACTCATACGTTTTAATTTTTCTGAAACGATCCTTCTTCCTAATGCATTTTGATATCTTATTGCTCTTAAAAAACAGTAATCCTTTATTCGTTTAAGAAAAATATATAATTAGATTACTGTTATATCCGATAAATTATCCTTTTCTAGTAAAGCATCTATTACCTTGTCGGGTTCTTGACCGAAAATCCTACAAAAAGGATGACGTTTTTAAAAAGCGTTAATATTCTGCAATTACAAAACAAAATTTGCAAAATTCTTCGGATTTATTTCTTTTATTTATTAGATATTATCTCTTCTTTGTGCGATAAATAACTGTGCTTGAAATTTACAATTTTTTTTCTCGAGAAATTAATTTCTAAACTGCATAAAAAGTCCAAACTAGCATTTAAAATTCCTACATTTATTATTAGTAAACACAAGTCTTAGTAATGACAGAATTAAAATTAATAACGGTAGACCATGCTGCCGTAAAAACCAAAAGAAACAGCTACAAAACGGCGCTGGAAATTCCAATAGACTACAACGGCAAAAACACCGTGTTGCTACCATAAAATACAGTCTAAGAGCCGAATTGCACGAAGAAATAATTGCAAAAAACCTATTTTTACATAAACAAAACAAACGAAAACTTTTAAATCTGGACAATGTAAAAATATTCTTAGACAGACGAATCCATATTTAAGTTTTTGGGCTCATGAAGTCGGGTTTTTCTGTGTAGATTGGCAGGACAAACATATATGGTTAATGCATCGTACCTACAGTTAAATATGAAACGGGATATAAATGGTTTAGGAATACCCGAGTAGAACTTGTGTAGAGAATTTATGTGAAATAGAAAGGACACTAAAGAAAATATAAACAAAATGTAAAAGTATTTCTCTTGGAGTACCGGGTAATTAAAACAATATTTAATCCAGTTTACGTTTCTGTAGAATATATACTACCTTTTTCAAAACTTTAATTTTATTAATTCAAATTAGTGAAACTGAATTTTTGTTGATTTATCTACTTACATTAAAGATTATTCTTAAAATAAAAGTTACACTGTATTTACACATTAAATTAAAATATTAGTTTACGTATTAAAATGATTAGTTATATGTAATAGTGCATGTTGTTTGTTTGAGTTTAATGCGAGTGTGTTTAGGATGACATCTGTTTATCTCTGAAATTTGATATTCGTGTTCTCAACATTCCAACACTTTCGCGTTCTTTTCGCAAAAGGTGAATTACGGTTGCAGGGTCGCCGATGGAGGCTTTATATGATAGGCAAATAGATTGTTAAGAGGTTATTTATATCGATTCTATAGTTTATGGAATTTCTATTTTTTTGCCGTAGATGCTTTGCTATTTTTTCGGATATAATGATAATAGTTTATTGGAAATTAAATGTGTCTTTGGCTTGCTTCTTTAAAGTTGTAGTAATGTTTGAAATTGTTTGAATTTCAAATATAAGGTCATTCAAAAAGCGCATCGGTTTGGAATCCCTTGGTAAATTTTTGCTTGTCGGTTGGCGACATTGTTTTGTATTGTTTTGATATCCATAAACATTCCGATTGTTTTATCAGTCTGTGTCTAGCCATGGATCAGTTTACTATTGCGCAACGTGTGCTAATTGTGAAAACGCTTGATCAGAACGGAGAAACTTATGCAGTAACTGTCAGGCGACTTCGCGTCAATCTAGGGCGCGATGAAGCAGCGAATGAATCAACAGTTCGCAGACTTATGAAAAAGCTCAATGAAACGCGTTCTATAGTGAACGTTGAAAGTCCTGGACGTCATCGTTCTGGTCAATCTGAGCAAAACATTGCAGTGGTTCATGAGAGTGTAGCTGTTACTCCAATGAAATTGGTTCTTCGTCGCTCCTAAGAGTTGGGCATAGGATGTTCTTCAGTGTGGAGAATACTCCAGTATGATCTCCATTACTACCAATACGAAATTCAGTTAATGCAGCTGTTGCAAGTGGACAATCACGAGAAAAGGCGACGGTTTAATGAATGGTGTTTGAGAAGACGGCAAGCGAACAACGGCTTTGCGAGCAAAACTATCTTCAGTGACGAAGCGAACTTCCACTTAAATGGATTTATGAATAAGCAGAACTGCTGCATCTGGGGGTCAGAAAATCCTTGCATTATTCAAGAAAGCGAAATGCATTCTACAACGAGTGACAGTATGATGCGGCTTTTGGGCGGACAACATCATCAGGCCTTATTTTTTTGAAGTGGAGGTAGGACAAGCTGTGACAGTTAATGGAAACCGCTACCATGCCTCATTTGGATGGAATGGACATTCAAGGGTTGTGGTTTCAGCAGGATATCACCTGCCACGGTTCTTGCAAAACAATTCAGTTGCTCCGTCAGCGGTTCCCGGATCGCCTCATTTTGCGTAATGTTGATCATTAATGGCCACCAAAGCCATGTGACTTAACTCCTTGTAACTTTTTTTGGGATGCTTTTAAATCATTAGTGTGTATCAATAAACCCCGAAATATCCCTGACTTGAATGAAGGAATTCGACGGGTTGTTGGCGAAATCCAAATGAAAATCTGTCAGGCAGTTACAGCAAATTTCACAGATAGCGTTCTTGCAGGCTGGCGCAGTAGAGGTACTCATATGTTCGACATCATTTTCCATACTTGATGAAAAGGTGTGATGAACATGTTAATGTATTTTGCTAATATGTTTTGCAAAAATCTTAATGCAATATATCAAAAAACGGCGCGCTTTTTGAATGACCCTTTATAACGTGAGATTTCTTTAATGTAGGAAATGTATCTTATAATTTATAGTGTAAGTTATTAAGATTATTGTAGCTTTGTGAGCTACTTCGATGTTACATGGTACTAAGGTTTTGTTGGTTTTTTTCTGATAGATTGATATATAAGGTATTGGTACATACTTACAAGTAGTTTGAGGTTTGTGTTTCTCAACTTTTGTAGTGTTTATTCTATCTGTATTATTTCGTATTATAATACGGCCAAGAAAATTAAAGAATTATTATATATCAGGAATAATAAGAAAGTGCCGCTAATTAGCCTTAATTTCGATGTGAAGTCAAACAGTATGTCTGAACTTAATTCAACAAATCGGCCTTGTATCATGTCATTGCATGTAGCTGTCAATTGCATATTCAGCTTCTGTTATTCTGTTTTACTTCGTTTATTTACCTCGAATATCAATTAAAATTTTAAAATTAAAAAAACACAATACATGTTCATATAAGTGTAAAAATATATCTCGAGATACACACACACGTGTTTTATCTTGCTACAGAATTGTAAGTGCGCACCACTGGAGAGACGCTTTCACAGAAACAACACCCTTGTTATATTGCAGAAGTTATTAAGACAGAGCGTAGAGGAGCATGCAGCGCTGCTTATTGACTAATGTCAACATCACGAATGCCAAAACAACTATCACTGTCTCCATAACAAATGTAAAACTAAGCCTAGTTATAATATCTAGGTCGCAGGTCTGGAAGTGTTGAGTGGGACCACGAATCTAGTGTGATACAGGAACATTTGATGCTTTTAATTTATTTTGATAGGTTTCTTATTTTTCGATAAACTGTTTAACACTTAAATAAGTTTTATATACCTTATATCACTCGTTTCATAAACTAATAACTCGGAGCAACAAAAATATACGTGCTTAACGCATCTCACAAAAGGAGGCCAGGCGCTAATTGTTTTTATCTTTCCATGGACACTTCTTTACTTTTCCAAATTAGTATCAATTTTTCCTATATTTCATTTATTCTAATTGGTATTAAATATTTTAAGGTTCTAAAATTGCTAAACTTATTTTTTTCATACTTTCTCTTTATTTGTAAAATATTAAGTCTCGCTAAACGTGTAGTAGAGTTTTATCATAAAAATGTCATCCCTATATTAAAATATTCTGATTAGTTATATTGAATGGATTTTTGAATATATTTAATATAAAGTACAGTAATGTCCGGTTATAGCGAACTCCAAGGGACCGGCAAAAAAGGTTCGTTATAAGCGAAGTTCATTATAAGTGATGATTTTGAAAAAACACCACTATTTTGAGTGAGTCAATTTTTATTCTTTTTTCATATAACAAAATACATTACAAACATTACATGTCTGAAACAACTTGTAAATATTAATTATGTACTAAAAAAACGTATTTATTTTAGTTTGTTTTTTTTTGGCAAGATTAATCTCTCTGATGTGCACTTCCACTTCGCTTAGCTTATTAAGAATATGTTGCGGAGTATTCCGCGTTTGAAGAAAATGACGAACGACTTCAATATTTTGGATTGCATTTGAAGTGGTTGTAACTAGTGGTACTTTGTTATTTTTGGTTTCTTCCTCTTCGTTCTCACCTTCTTCGTTCTCATCGTCAGTCTGATTAGCTGCAGAAGACACAGAAGCTACAATGGCATCATCATCCAAAAATTCCACATTTACAAAGTTGTCATCAACGTGAACGTATTCATTAAAATCATATTCACCAAGAGTGAGTTCATCTTGAACATCGTTAACACTTTCTTCTTGATTTTTTGTGAGCCATTCGACTAATGGTAGATTGTCATCTGAGTCAAATTCATCCTCACGCCTGATAAATCCGCCGTGTCGAAAACAATTAGCGATTGTCTGCTTTGACACTTTTTGCCATGCCATATGGATGAAGTTAATTGCATCCAAGAGACTCACAGTGAAGTTAGTTTGATCATTATCAATAGAATTTATAGTTTTCGAGAGTAGGAATCGTCGGTAATTGCTTTTTAAGCTATGGATAACACCTTGGTCCATGGGCTGCAATTTCGAACTTGTATTCGCAGGCATAAACACCAACTTAATGCACTCCAAATTTTTTACATCCGGTGAGCCGGGCAATTGTCCACTAGTAATAAGATTTTTCGTTTCTTACGACGTAATTCATCATCCCATTCTCGTAGTTCGTTTGTAAAAATTTCGGAGGTCATCCAAGCTCTTCTGTTACATTTATAATTGACTGGTAATCGTACCACATTTTTGAAACATCGGGGGTTTTTGGTCTTTTCGATCACCAATAATTTTCTTTTCTCTGTCCCCAATAAATTTGCTACAACCAAGACGGTAATTCTTTCTTTAGATAACTTTCCACCTGTACAGGTCTCCCCTTTGAATCTTAATGTCTTGTCTGGTGTGAGCTTATAAAACAACCCCGTTTCATCGCCGTTAAAAATGTCCCCATCTACAAAGTTTTCTCTAATTATTGGCCACTTATTTTCCAACCAGTCATTCACAACATCCATATTAACTGAGGCTGCCTCTCCAACAATTTTTCCGCTGCTGATGTTGTGTCTTCGTTTAAACCTTTCGATCCAACTTCTACTAAATTTTAATTCAGGATCTTCCAACAATTTACTCCCAAGATCTTCAGCTTTAGATTGCAACACGGCACCGCTGATAGTTACATTTTTACTTCTTTGCTGAGAAAACCATTTCAAAAATCCTTGATCAACTTCGTGCTTAGTAGATTTTTTGATTTTTTCACATTTGAGTTTCGTACTTGTTCGAAACTCTTCAATATGGTTTGCATTCGCTTCCAAATTGTAGCAACCTACAATGAAGTTTTTGTTTAATACATGCATTATCCTGAATTTAGTTTTTTATTACCGTTGATTTACATTTCAGTACAAATTTCGCTTTGTTTGACACCTCGTTGCAATCGTTTCACAATATCATGTTTACTTTTCAACGTAAAAGATTTACGTTTTTTCTTCGCAACTGCGTCACTCATGGTCTTAAAATCACATTTGAGAATCAGCGTAAGCACAGATTGATGACTCGACGTCGACTGCTTGCACAAACTGCTAGAATCGACTACTGCATTTTTGGCGAGATACTCGGGGAAGTCCCTTGTTTTCTAATTATAAGTTCGTTATAACCGAAAACTTTTTACATACAAAATGGAAAATACTTATATTTTATTATATCCGAAAGTTTGTTATAAGCGGGTTCGTTATATGCGAAAAAAATTAACACGTTTCTTATGGAACCTTGGTTCGTCCTTTTCAAACTGGTTCGTTATAACCGAAAGTTTGCTATAACCGGGTTCGTAATAACCGGACATTACTGTATATATGAAATTACTAAATGAATTAGAAAACTTCAGATGACATTAAAATATTAACATACTTATTTTGATTTTTACAATTGATTATACAAGTGTCCCGTATCGTTATGTTCAAATTTTAGGAGTGTAAAGTAGACTTCATTTCAAGTAACAAAAACGCAAAACTTGTATATTCATTTTTATTTGTTTCAAATTTATAGATCTATGAATGTGATTGTCAGATCATGAAAAAAAAAATGTAATCCTAAAGTCAATAAAACTGATTTGATTTAAAAAAGTTCAATTAATAATATTTTCGAAATGTCCACCTCCTTGGTGAATGCAGGCTTGTGGCCGTAAACCAACAGAAGAAGTACTTATCCGAATTTTATACTTGTTTTGTCGGATTTGCTCGACAGACAGGTGAATACAATCAAACAACTCTTCTCTTGTGTTCGAAACTTGCGCGTAGACTAAATTTCTCATGTACCCCCATAAATAAAAGAAAGGGGATTAAGATCGCGTGATCTGGGTGGTCATGCAACAGGCAATCCATCTTGGATAATTGACGTTAACCCAATTTCGGACAGCAATTCCGAAATGTGGTGGTGCCCCATCCATGTGAAACCACATGTCTCGTCGAACATTCAGTGGGACATCCTCTAAAAGACCTGTCAGTTCGTCAATAATAAATTGAAGGTAATTGTCCGCTTTTAACCTTCCTGGAAGAAGGACAGGACCAATCAACAAGTCATCGATTAGGGCCGCCCAAACGTTAATAGAAAATTCATGTTGAAATTTAGCTTCAGGATTTTCTGATCACCACCTGTGCATGTTTCTCAGATTTGTAACACCACTTCTCGTGAACGTAGATTTATCTGTCTGCAGAGGACTGTTCTGCAGAAATTAAAATGAAACCGTGACTGTCTTAATATCCAGGTAGAATAAACTAGACGAGCATAGTGGTCTGCCTCAAGCAAACCGTGTCCCCTGCGATAGTGATATGGATATAAGCCCTCAAGTTTTAAAATTCGCCAAGCTGTCGTTCGTGACACTCCTAGTTGTCTAGCGATTCGACGTACACTGAGAATTGGATTCCTTGTAACAATAGCTGCTTCTTCCTCTAAGTCTGCTGGTAAATTTACTCCTCGGTCGAAAAGATAATCCCGCAGTCCGCATTCCCGAAATTTTCTGTGTACTTTCAGAAACGTTCTGTAATGAGGAATGCGCCTATCAGGAAACCGAAGTCGGTATTCAATAACTGCTTGACGTGCACTGCCGTTACAGTAGCCATACACAAAATGCATGTCCGCATACTCTTGAGATGAAAATCGGTAAGGCATTTTGAATAAAGAAAGCGTGTCCACTCACTAATAAGCTGTTGTATGAACTGAAACGTAATGTAATCCTTTATTAATAAATGCAACGTTAACAGTCATCTGAACATTTGTTTATTGTATGATATTCATGGTTCAGCACTTACGAAATAAGTAAGAACCTTCTTTATCATAAATCAATTTCCAGTACTCTTTTTTGTAGATCTCCAAGAAATTACTGTATGCACTACGACACGTGTTTATTTATTTTAGGATAACATTTTATTATGCGACGTTAACAATCACAGGCCTGTTATTGAATCGTATAACTTTTTTTAAATAAAATCAGTTTGTATTGACTTTAGGATTGATTACATTTTTTTTCATGATCTGACAATCACATTCATAGATCTGTAACTTTGAAACAAATAAAAATGGATATACAAGGTTTACGTTTTTGTTACTTGAAATGAAGTCTACTTTACACTCCTAAAATTTGAACATAACCATACGGGACACTTGTATATGAGTGGAGCAAAATTAATGTACAAATTTCGATATATCTATAACGTCTGCATCTAGTTTTATTTATTAAAATAAATTGTACCGAAATTGTTCAACAAAAGTATAAAAAAGATTTATTTTCACTACATACATGATTTCTGTAAAATGAATGAAATAATTTCAACAAAATAAACTTTATTTGCGGTAAGCTTTTCCATCAATGTTTATTAGGACCAAAACCAATATTGCCTGTATTTCATTTTCATTGCACTATAGTACCTCGTTACTGGCCGACCGCTATTCTCGTAATAAATTTCAATCTTCTCCAGTGTACGAGATAGAAATATCAATTTCTTTTATTAAATCGTTCAACGTGTATTTGGAGAGAGAGAAGGAGCGCTCGCGTTAGTTCCGTGTGAGTTATCTTCTGATGGGTATCATAGTATTAATTATTTCTTTTTAAAAATAAGATTTCTTATTAGTAATTGGATTTTGTTTTCCCTTAATGTTACCGTACGTATTTCAACACGACCACTAATGTCATAAAAGATAAGTGTCATTTTTCCTTGAAGTAATGGAGAAATATGATTAGATTTCAAAAATATGAGATTATTATAAAATACATAAAGTGGAACGATGAAACTAAATTCAATTTATGCGGTTCGGATAACATGTATAATTACTTTGTAGGATTAAGAGAACAGGAACTCTCCAAATTTCGATATACTGTTAAGCCACTAAAACATGTTTAAGTGTCAGATTATAGTGTTCGGACGTGTTTTGAAATTTGTGGGAAAAAAATCCATTATTTGTCGATAAGGAAATATAATTATAAAAGTTGAATATTATCATATTTTTAAATTAACGATGATTACGCAAAAGACAACACGTCGCCACTGTAATGTACAATTAATCGTATTCTTATACATACATTTATAAATTAGACTTACGTAGAATTAGATTAGATGCGAGGGTATTCTTTTATATTTTGCATACAGGGCTGGAATAAAACAGTAAATAGCTTTTAAAGACTTTATTGTTTTTCGAAGTATTCTCCACGAATATACAAAAAAAGGTTTAAGTATATCAATACGTTAAGCACGTATTACGCATTTGAAAAAATTACATAATCCAATTAATATGCTGTTCATTCTTGTGTAATAAAGCTCATCTAATCTGTAGTAACATGTAAAAAGACAATGCAGAATTAAGAGGAAATAACTTTACAAGTAAAGGTTTTATTTCATCTTATAGTGACAATAGTATCTAGTTATCTTACTAGTTTAATATATTAACATTCAACAAATTATTGTAAGAAATGGCTTAAAATAAATTTGAAACAAATAAATTGTTCGTAGAGTCCTTAGATTACAACCTTATAATAAATATCATAAATTATAGTTGTATAAATTACCAACAATAATGACCATAATTATAAAAGATGTTGAAAATGTCCACCACCTTCTTCCAAGCATTTTACGCACCTCTTCCGAATGCTACTAAATACATTTTGCAGTATGGGACTATTTCAAAATTCAATAATTTTATTTATAATTCTGTCTTGAAGATCTATATAATCTTGCACTGGTACTTGATAAATTGATTTTTTTAAAAAAGGCCATAAATAGTAATCACACGGTGTAAGATCACAAGATCTTGGAGGAAATTCATGATCGCTGTTCAAACTAATTAAACGATTTCCAAACACTTCTTGTAACATATTCATTGTTTCCCCCGCTGTGTGAGCTCTAGCACCATCTTGTTGAAAGTATCCCAAAGCTAGTTCATCATCGCGAAGTTGATTAAAGAAAGGCAATAGTATTTCCTGTCGATATCTTTCTGCAGTCAAGGTACCATTACAGTCTTTTTCTTTTGGTTTTCCCCTTTTGTCAATTGTGTTTCACAATTTGTCAAATGACTTTCCCATTTATTATAATATGGCGGCGATGTGTCAAATAATTTCCTTATTTGTCAAATGTGTATCACTATATGTCAATTGACTTTCACGAAGTGTGTTAATCATTTTATATTCATCTATTATGGAGAATCGTCGAATTAATAGTAAAATAAGTAATGATTTAAGAGCTTTAATAATTCGTTCTATGAACAATGGGCTCACGGCAAATAATATTGGAGAGCAATTTGGAATTTTACCCAATACTGTAAGAAAGATTTATTCTACATACCGGAGAACCGCTAATATTCATAAAAGAAGTGCTGGTCACCGACCAAAAAAATTATCTGTGTTACAGATAAATGAAATTTGCAATTGGATTAATGAAGATTGCAGTTTATCACTTCGTCAGTTAAAAGAAAGCTGTTTGACGCAGTGGCCACTTCATCAAATATCGCTATCGACGATAAACAGAGCACTAAAAACTTTCCATTATTCGTTGAAGAGAATCTCTTTCGTTCCCGAAAGAAGAAATACACCACAAATCATACAGACTCGCTTTGAATATGCTATCCGGGACAATAGAATCATGTTCGAAAGGGAAAAGATTTTTTTCATTGATGAATATGGAATTCAAGTTAATTCTCGAACTTCATATGGAAGATCAGTTAAAAATACTCGAGCAACGAAAATAAAAGCTCAACTAAGAGGGCGTAATTATTCTGTGGCTGCAGCAATGAATGTAAATTCACTATATTTGTTCCAAATCCAAGATAGACCATTCAATACAGTTCATTTCTGTGAATTTATTACAACTCTAATTAATCATTTACATAATGATAACATACAAGGCGCCTTTTTTGTTATGGATAATGTTAGATTTCATAAAAATGAAGAAGTTGTCAATCTCATTAGAAGTCATGAGCATTTTGAAGTTTTTTTACCTGCTTACAGTCCATTTTTAAATCCGATAGAGGAATTATTTAATCAATGGAAACACATAATAAAGAGAACTCAGCCGACAAATGAGGATGAATTATATGCAGCAATACACAATGCTTCTGAACAAATAACTGCAGATAATTGTCTTCATTATGTTCAGCATATGGAAACATATCTGGGTGATTGTTTAGAACAAAATGAAATATTAAATTAATTGTTTCTTCATTTATATATTTCGATATATTGTACTGTGCATATTTGTGATATTTGAAAATGTTTTGCATACATGTATGTATCAATTTCTATGTACATTACACAAGAATAAATTAGATAACTTAAAATTTCAAATGTATACTTTATTTTCAAGGGTACGTCAATAACTAAATGAAAATGATGCACAGCTTGGTAAGTAGTTATTTAGCAAAACATATAATTTACATACATGGGAAAAATAATTGATATAAAGTGAAAGAGATTTGACAAAAAAAGAATTTAATTTGACATATATGTCAATATGACAGGAATTGGGAAAGTCATTTGACAAATTGTGAAACACAATTGACAAAAGGGGAAAACCAAAAGAAAAAGTCTGTAAAAAAAATTGGACCAATAATCCTTCTTCTACTTATAGCGCACCAAACACCAACTTTCTGAGGATGTAAAGGAGCTTCAACATAAAAATTATTGGGCTTTGTATCACTCCATATTCTCATGTTTTGCGAGTTAACATATCCCACTAACATGAAACCATGCTTCGTCTGAAAAGAAAGTCTTGTCTAGGACATCATCATTAAAATTATTTGTAAACCATTCGCAAAATACTACTCGTCGCGGATAATCAATATCGAGGATTTCTTGCAAACAAGTTATACGATATGGGAATAACTGTAAACCTTTTTTTAAAACTTTATGGCAATAACCAATTGACAACCCGGTTTGTTGAGCAAGAGTTCTTACTGAAGTTTTAGGGGCATCAGTCATTATTTCTCTAACATTTCCAATCACTTCTTCTGTCCGGACTTTTGGTCGCCCACCACCCTCTTGGTGCACCACACTACCAGTTTGTCGAAAAACTGGAACAATTCTGATTAGTGTACACTGAAAAGTATTATAATCAAAAGCAAGGTTGGGAAATTCATCTCGAAATTCTTCCAAACAAGCTTGAATTGAATACTTCCACTGGCCATCGATCTTTTGACCATTTCGAAAATATGCTTCAACCATGAATGCTTTGTGTACGTTAGTAAATACCATTTTCAAAATTAAAAAATACAAATTAGTATCTTCGATATTAGATTCTGACAATTTTTGACAGACAACAGTTGACATTTAATAATTATTACAAATCAGATACTTAAGTAAAGATATACGATTTTTTGTTCTGAGCCCACTTGACTTCGAATGTTTCTGAACACCCGTTACTTTCATTTAATTAGTGGCGCCCTCTATGCCCTAGTATGCAAAACATCAAAGGCATCTCTCGTATTAGGCACTTATAATAATTATTATTTACGCATACTACGTCGTACAAATGGCACCTACTAGTGTTGCCATAAATTAAAACACATAGACAAACATTCTCTATTCTCTCTATTCAACTATTTGTTTATTTTTCATCTTCGATGCTTATGAATATATTTGCTGTACTTATGATATCGCGACTTTTAAATTTATTGCGCATCTAATTTACGTTCATAGCAATAATTCTTGGAATAATAAACATAACACAGAAATTGTACCCTTTTTATCATTGTTACGATAGAAGGTTATACACTTTGAATTTAGTCTGAGAGACACTTCTAAGTCGAGACGTTCTGTAAAAATCAGTCATAAGTAAGTTGCAAATTCTAATGATTCACAAAAACGTGTACCTGAGCAAGTTCCGTGACGATCTTTGAAGTACATGCGGTTTAAGGTGGACGGCGTCTATCACACTCAACTGCTTTCTCGCTTTAACAGCCTTCTCTCTCATCAAAACGTATTGTAGCCAGCCTAACTTTCTTCATAGGCTTCTTCACAACGAAGTTAACTACACAACGCTATTATTGTCCTTCCCGTAGTTATACTCTTCCTTTTCCTCAAACCAATGCGTTGGTCAGGTCACCTGTCCACGTTATAGGCAGCAACTTCAATCAGATTTTTTCGGATATAGATATACATTTCCATAGTTTCTTGATCTTAAAACGGCTTCTCTATGACACCTGCAGTATATATTCATTGTAGTATTTATCTACTGGATTTTCTTGTTTCTTGTTTCTATTACTTTTGTTGTACAAAGTTTTGGTTATATTCTCATATATTATTTTTTCAATCTTGTTTATTGTTTTATGCTTTTTTTATACTTTTCATATTTAGGAGGAGTAAGTATTTATAATAATACTTCTTTTTTTTGTTACTAATAGTACTTGTACAATTTTATTTTGATTTTATGATGTAAATGGAATTATAATTCTTTTGGGTGAATAAATAAATAAATGAATAAAGAAATAATTCTGAAATGTAGCAGTAATATGACAAGTTACCTTCAACCTGTCGAAAGGGAGCACAGTTGAAATTCTTGTCAAATAACAACAACTCTTTTTTTGGGATTGCTAATTGATAATACAAGGAGAGTTGTACAGCAACAGAAAAATATTATGCAAGCTTAATGTATGCCGCATGGATTTTATTAAAGTAAAACGCGAATTAATTATTGGTATAAGCTGATGTTGCTGATTGTGGCTTGGATGGAACTGAACATCTGCCTTGTAGTCCAGATTTGGCACTCTAGGACTAGTTCTGCTATCGAGGAAACATTTCGGGGAAGAAAATTTAAAGGCGACGATAAATTTTTAGCTTCTCTTCGTTAAAATTTTATGAAGAACCAGAAATTATATTTTTACAACAGATTAATTATTGAAAATATGTGATACCTGTATTAAAAAATAAATGTTTGTTGGTACTCTAGTATTGTTTTCATGCGCAGTTCAAGGAATATAAAAACCGCCCTTTGTATTTTAGAAATTATGAAACTAGCACATATTGCTAGGGTGTACATTCTAGGTACCCTGACTCACAATTTATTGCATGAATTAAAAGAAAATCGCTGGTTTGCTAGCTTGAAAATACTTATTCTTTCACAAATTGTAGTAAAGTTCACTCACATAGTAGTAATCTAGTAATAAAAAATCAATCGTGTGTGTTCGCGTTCCTTTAAAATTCTGGTACCCAAACAGTGCAAAATCGCGAGAGATAATTTTGATCTCGATTGACTAAAAATCGTATAAACGGGCGAAAACACAAATTTACATTCATAATTCTTTATTGTAATGAAATCGTCCGCAAAAAAATTATATTGCCGAATCAAAATTGAATTACCTAAAACTTTTAATCTGGAGGTCGTTGACTTTAAAGAAAAGAGGTTTTGCATGCACGATCAATATCGTCGCTTCGTGGATTTTACATTAAGATAATGCTCCGAGTTACACTTCAATGACGATTAAAGAATAAAAAAGTATTACGTTTCATCACCTTTCTTACAACACAAACATGGTTCCGCAAAAGTATCTATCATTTTTAAAAACTGAAGTCTATTGACTATAACAGATGATACATATCATAATCAGCAATATCAGGCACAGTAAGCTAAACACACGGCACAAGTGCCTTCAGAGTATACGAGGTGTGATCAAAAAATAAGGTAAATGAATTTTTATTTGAAATAATACATCCGACATCCTGATTCATTGAAACATTCACTGACACGTTAGAACAACTTGTGACTTGTCAGTCGGCTTTCGGAGCCGGAAGAGAAAGGTTATGTTTACCGTGTTTGTTGCGTATCATGGATTTCGAACAAAATCATTAACATTAGGTTTTGTTTTAAGGTGCAAAAAAGTGCCAAACAAGTCATGAAATGTTAAAATCAGTGTATGGCGATAGTGTAGTGACTTTGAACACTGTTTAAAAATGGTATGAGCGATATAAAAGTGGAAATGAGTCAGAAATGGCCTTCATTATAAAAGACTGGGTATTTAATACGTGAAAAATTGATGTAATGATTACAACGAAAGTGTTGTTAAAACTATATGGAACATTACTGCAAAATTAGTCCTAGAAAAATACTTTTGTAAGTATGGAACACATATCGATCCATTTAAAGACATAATTTTCAAAGAGGCACGGGTAGCTATGACTTAGAATGAATATAGGAATATGTTCTTACAATGGGACGAGAATACACCAGAAGGGCTCCAGAAGTATTTTCATATAGCTGAGGTAGAGCTAGTTTGCAGAGGCCTTTTTGCATGTTACATTTCTTCGAGGAGGACACTGACAACAAAGATTGGTTAACAGAATGGCATTCAACCTAATACTATTCAAAACTCGTCAAGGCGGCAATAAAAGTTGTGCAGATACTAAATGGTTAATTCAAAATTTAAAGAAGCCTGAAATGTGTCCTGAAAGGTTGCATCAAAACCTGATTTCAAAAAGGGGAAATATAACAAATAATATAAACGTTTTCTACAAACACTGCTTAAAAACTGACATTTCGATATGGCTAACTTCAATTAAAAATGCGATATTATTGCGTAGCGTGCAATAAAGTAATGACTTTTAATACGGACTGCTAAAAGTAAAATAACAGGAAGCGCTGTCAAAATGATGTTTTTTTCTTAATACAAATGTCACATATGTGTTTTTGCGAAGTAACTTTATTTTATTCTAAAGAACCCTCAATATACTCTTCTGCAATACTGAAGCTCTTCCATCCTCCATGCGTCTTAATTGTGGTAAATTTACTCCAGAATATGCTGGTGGCAGATGATCATTGGAAGCAATGGCTAGTGCATAATTCAACATTTGACAGTTGCAAATATTCGGCTACAACTGCAGGCATTTTTCCAAATGTATTTATTCCAATTACTTAACTAGTACATTTATTATTAGAATACTTAATGAACAAAGGCTGGTGTTTTACGTAGGACGGACGTAATGCAACGTACTTGTGATATAATCCAATATAGTTTCCAATAATAGTAAAAGTTCTATTTTTGATTTTTTTGGTCGATAGCCTTCCCCTTTGCGTTTTAGAAATGCCATTAATTTGTAATATTTACTTATATCATGATTTGTTGTATACTCAACATTAATTTTATCATGGAAAAATGTGCCCAAAGGGTAGAAGACTTCCAAATTTTGGATTTTTCTTTGAAATACGCTAACAATACAGTTTCACCATATTTACCAAAGACATTTCTAATTTTACACCATTCAATAAATCGATTATATGCTACTTCATGTTGCTGTTCAGATTTCGATGGCACAAGCTTGAGGAAATTCTACTTGCGGCTTTTTCAATATCTAATAGGAAAATAATTTGATCTAACTCCATTCTTTCAAAATTTATATTCATTGAGAACACGTTGACAAACGTACCGATTTTGTATTATGTCAAACTGTATCAAATTATGTTCTCTGAGCTGTCATGAACTTTCAGATTTTTATCAACCAATTTTTCATTCAAGTATACATTAAACTTTAGTAATAACAAAAAATTGTATTTGTAGAAGAAATATTGTACGATACATGTATTAAAATGCTATTTTATTTTGCCCGTAATAAAACTAAAATCGCATTTTTAACACTTATATCGTATAAATGTTAATAATAGTTGGTTCAAAAATACCCCCCGTTGGTATTAATACTATAGCGAAATGGACAAAACTATATGCAAAAAAATAGGGTTAAGTACGGAAAGAAAGAAATTACAAATCATTCTAATCGTTCCACTGCGGTGAGTTAACTACAATCTGGTGTTGAAGAACAACAGTCTATGAAAATTACTGGAGATGGGAATTCCAATTCTATTATCGTATTTACAACATAATTCAAAACATCGTTTTTGAATTAATTGTATTGAATACCTTCAGTACTCCAAGTGCATCTAACAATGTCGAGAGCAACAATAAATTATGTCCGAACTATCCAAAATTTCTATAATTGTACCATTTATAATAATTATTAGACAACGGACACGCTTACCACATGACGTAAAGCCCAGTGCAGTACTGGCGAAAGGCTGTATTTCTAAAATATTTAATTTTATTTATATAATTGGAAAACGAACGGGTGATGATCTATAAAATTACGAAATACATATTTATTTGTTGAAAAGTTGTATTTATAAAGTTTTTAATTTTATTTATATAATTGGAAAACATACGGGTGGTGATCTATCTATCTAAAATTACGAAATACATATTTATTAATTAATTTTATTTATATAATTGGAAAACAAACGGGTGGTGATCTATAAAATTACGAAATACATATGTATTTGTTGAAAAGTTGTATTTTTAAAGTTTTTAATTTTATTTCTATAATTGGAACATTTTTATTTGTTCATTTTGTCGTTCAAGTTGAGTAAAGGACTATTAATATTGACTAGCATTAGTTTCTCAAGGTTTTCTTCTGTCAATTTTGTTCTCTTTGAATTAAGTACATCCTTATAAATAGAAAACGTCCTTTTTACGTCGCAACTGGTTATAGGTGCATACTGGAAATATTTCTATCTTCATATTTAGCCGTTAGATTTCGTGGAATTGTCTCCATACATAATTGCTGCAATGTAATTAAATCTGGATTTCTATTAAGAATTGCTTCAAACTTTTGCCGAAGGCCACATCCGAAGTCACTTGGAATACTTTTCAAATTATTAACAGCCACATCTAATGTGGTTAATCCGTCATTTAATTTGAGATTTCGATTTTCAAAATAAGTTATTACTTTTGGCAATTTTCCAAAGTGTTCGTGAAGAAAGTACAACTGATTTTTTAAATTTGGGATTTGTGTGAGCTCCTTGCACTCACCAATACTTCTAGCATCCTCCTTTAGCAGTGTTACGAAATGTTTTAGACTATCGATATTCTCAGCATAATAACTAGTAGCCTCCAGCCATGTTCCCCATCCAGTTATTACTGGAGTGGGAGGCAGTGACAGAGATGGAAATTTTTCCCTGAAAAGAGCTACTCTCAATGGTGCTTTTCTGAAAACTTTTTTAAAAGCTGATACAAGTCTATCAACTTCCGGAAAAGTGTCTCTGATATATTCACAGATTCTGTGGAGAGCATGTGCTACACAAGTAATACGCAGCATATTAGGATATGTTTTCTTCAATAGTCTGCCTGTTTTTAACATATACGCAGCACTATCACTGACAAATAAAAGTATTTTTTCGTTGTACGTGACGTCCGAATGAAGCATTTTTTGCATATTCTCCTTAATGGTTTCAGCAACTGTTTCCGCATCAACTCTATTTATAACACTTGTTGCTATTACATATGAGTTATAGGGAATAGTTGGATGTAGTACACCAGCTACAACATTTACCACACAGCGTCCTAACATATCCACCGTTTCGTCGGCGCTTATCCATATGTATTGATTTAAAAGATGGCTTCTAATGCGTTCTACTGTTCTCGTATAGCACCTAGAAACATAATATTTGCGTGAAGTTGATTCATCAGGAACATTTGGACCAGTATATTTTTTGAAGAAATATTTTTAAAGTGGGATTGCTAAGTTTATTTAATGGAATATTAGCCGCCATAAAAGTTTTACAGAGTTCAGATGTGTTTGCGATCCTAAGTGACGAATTTTTGACTATATATTACGGATTTTGTAATAAATTTCGGAATCACTGACAATGGACATACAATCAGTATGACCGTCAATCCAACTCGCCATTGTTTTACAATGCCGTTCTCGACATTCTTCCATATCATGTCTGAAAAAGTAACTTAAACAATGCTCTAGATCTAAATAAATGAAAACTAAAAATGTGTGCGTAAGTTATTGAAACTGAACGAAATTCAATGCACACACTTATGTCGAAATAATTGGTAGAAATAGATTCAATCAAACGATATTAAACAGGATCTATCACAAAAATTACGATGTAATTAACAGTTAAAACTATGAAAACAAGAAACTTACTCACAGCACTTTATTTATCTTACGAAATATAAACTAATAAATAAAATACATTATAAAAACTCCGCTTCTATCTACGCTCATGAAAACACTTTAAAAAACACTATATTCTCCGAATACAATAGAGCTGAGTTGTCCATTGTTATCGTGCGAGACCAGGTGGCCGAGTAAGTCAAACAAATACTTCATTGAATTACGCCGGGATGTACTGTGCGACGTTATACACAATTCCAATTGCCGATTGGGTTTTATGGAAATTGCATCCGTTCTCTAATAATTATAGTTAAAGATTATGTTAAATTTTGTTGCTTATGTTAATAGTTATAATAAATACTTATTTTTAAAAATCTTGTGAAGTTTTTTAAAAGATATCTTATTTATTCAAAAGAATTGAATATTATATTCACTTCTATTGTATGAACATTGTTATTTAAGAGATTTTAGTCTTAATTAATTGAGTTAGATGACGAAGAGGATTTTTTAACATTTCTAAGTAAAAAATTTATATCAGAATAATTGAAACATACATGAGTAGGTAAACCCCACCAGTTTTGTATAATACAAAGGTATTTTTAATAATATAAAATATTATTAAAAATCTGGTGTGAAGAACACAAATGCAGGTTCACGATTAATATTTTCTGTGAACGTGTCTAAATATATCCTATCCCCAGAGACGTAGATACGTATTTCACCTTTCTACAGGCTCATCGGTACGCCCCTGCTGGAC
This sequence comes from Melolontha melolontha, assembly GCA_935421215.2. Classification (NCBI taxonomy): domain Eukaryota; kingdom Metazoa; phylum Arthropoda; class Insecta; order Coleoptera; family Scarabaeidae; genus Melolontha; species Melolontha melolontha. The sequence goes on from OW285238.1 coordinate 110,138,889, forward strand.
AAAGGATATTCCCAGACACATTCACAGACAAGAACCACATCGCCCTATCATCTAAATTCGGCGCTGCCTGTTGTCAGACAGCCGAATTTACTTCTGCGCTCGGTCTGGATAATTACGGTGATAGGGCGATGTGGTTCTTTTCTGTGAATGTGTCTGGGAATATCCTTTGTCCAGCAGGGGCGTACCGATGAGCCTGTAGAAAGGTGAAATACGTATCTACGTCTCTGGGGATAGGATATATTCAGACACGTTCACAGAAAATATTAATAGTGAACCTGCATTTGTGTTCTTCACACCAGATTTTTAATAATATTTTATATTATTAAAAATACCTTTGTATTATACAAAACTGGTGGGGTCTACCTACTCATGTATGTTTCAATTATTCTGATAAAATACTTATTTGTTATAATAAATGTTTATTATTCGTGGAATAGTCCAGTAAAATTCAAGGATTGAATTTTTCGAGATAAGTCTGTTTCTAATTTCTAAACTTAACAAAGTTGCTTAAAGAAAACACCACTCGTCCTGCGGACTCGTCGTGTTTTCAAGCAATTCAGTTTCGTTTAAAAACCAATCGACAGACTTATCGCGAAAATTTAATCACTTGTGGTATTACTGTTGAAGAAATGGTATTAACTATTTGGTCAGTTGGCAGAAATTCCGATGCACAACATAACGATAATGGAAAAAAGGCCAACAAAATCTTCTCCATTTCATTATCGCTAACGCAACTACAATGCATATGTGTAGTATGTGTAAACTATGGCAATAAGAAAATGACGTGCCATGGAGTATGTTAATTTTCATTGCATATTTATTTAGTTTTTTAAATTAAATATTTAACGAGAAAATAAGTTGTATTCTGAATATTTTGCAAAATATTCACGTTCTATTTGAGTGGAAAGTTTTAATTAAGCAGAAACGTATAACTACTCCGGAACTAGAGATATTATGGCAGTAACTCAAACATGATTCATATAAAAACATTTATACAAATATGAACGACTCTGGCAGGTTATTTTATGACTAGTAAACTAAATAAATATTAAAAAACATTTATACTGAATTTGTAAATTTACTTTGTAAGGCGAAGAAAACGGGCTCCACACATAAATAGAACAGTTATGATCTGACCCGTCACTGCCTTTGCAGTGAAAGAATGATAGGTAGTATTTGTTAAGTAGAAAGCGTCAGCTTAAACTGTAAATATAATTTACAATATATAATATTTAAGTACCGGGAGTATGTTATTGCTGTGTAGCGCAGCGAACGCACAAGATGCCGTTATAAAAACGACAAAAGACAAGCAAGCTTAATCCTTATTCTTTCTACACTACGATGACCAAATTATTTGAATAATTCTAATTTATATACGGTTTTGGATTTCTAAAATTGTAATTATTTAATGTACGAACCTTATGAAGTACAGCCGTATCGCAATACAAGATAAAGTAATATTAATAACTTCACAACGAACTTTGACATTAATAAGTTCATAAAAGTTTATATATATGTAATTACATATATTCATATATTGTTCGTGTTCTATTTGTTAGGCACTACATAAGTTTTCAGAACTCGGACAGAAAGGTTCATTGAGGGAGGCAATTTAAAGTTAAATATGTGTTGGGTTTGTAACTAAAATTTGTCCCTAGTTTGATTTTACCCATCTTTTACTTATAGGAAATATATAGTATTTTTTAAAGGTTTTATTTATTGACTTTAAACTATTCTTTAACGCTAACAAGTAAGTAACCCTTTTCAAGTATGTATGTCTCATACAATAATAGGTAAATTTAAAAAGAAATAAGTAATAAAAATAGTATCGCAAACGAAATATCAAATTCATAATCCACTTTTTTTACGTTTTCATAATTTTACCTATTGATATAACACTGGTCCACACTGGTCAACAAATTAAAATTTTTAAAATGTTTCTTTGGAAACTATGTAAAATTTTCATTTCTTTTATAATTCTAACAATAGTAATAACAACAAATTTGTTCTGGCATGTCAGGTTTTGTAAAAAAATATTGAAAAGTTTATTAGGTAGGTGCATTATATCGAGCTGGATGGTATCATTCTGTTTAAAATGTTTTTCTTTTAGACTATTCTTCGGCACTTTCTGATATTAATGTCGAGCAATAATCAGCGAGCATTTCACTGTTTCACTATAACATCATATTCTTCACTCGGAACACCTATGGGTCTTGGTACTGGCAAGGCTTCCGAATAAGGCACTGGACGAGTATCAGAGGACAGACTAGCATAACTAATAATTTTCCTATTTTTGTTAGAAAGTACGAAAATGTTCATGCAGTAAAAGTAGTAATCAGTTGAATGGTACGTTTGATCACGCCAAAACATAGATCTTGCAAATGGCATAGCGATTTGCTTACTGTTTAAGCTATTTAATGGTTAAGCTAAAATAGTGAAAATATAACTTTTCTATTAAAAGTTTAATATTCCGTTTAAGCTGGTGTTATGTGTGAATTCTCCACATACCTAACAGAAACTGTTATTATTTATGTGACATTATAATAATAATAATAATAATAATAATGATCTTTACTGTCCAACAGTTTATAAACCAATTATAGGACATTATACAAAATTAGACTATTAAATGTCAGCATTAGAATGAGATTATACCAAATAAGTAAATAATCACACACCTGTACACAAGTAACACACAAACACTAACCTAAAGAGCTACGCTTATTAAAATTAGTGGCCCGAGATTTCACTAAAATATTGGTTCTCGCAGTCAGGTTGTTGACAACGTCAAAATTTCCGGTAGTACGAGTTGGTACATTTAGATTTATTTGCGAGAGTAACGAAGGGGCGTCCATCCTCTGTGCTAGAAGATTACAGAAAAACTTTGCACTACAATCCTCTCTACGACGGGATAGTGACACAAAATTATGCTAAGCCAGTAAATGGAGATAGTCGATACCACGGCCAGGGTAAATGCCGTCTATTCTACACAAGTATTTTAGGAAACTCCTCTGAACACGTTCGACCGAGATTTGCCGGTGTAGATAATGCGGATACCAGACGACGGATGCATATTTCAACCTGCATCGAATAAGGGCATAGTATAGTACCCTAATACTTACTCAAGTGGAAAATTGATAACGGTCGATCAAATTCACAATTACGCAACCAGAAATACCAACGATTATTATATTGAAAACTATAATAGGGTGCAAACAACCAAGAATGTGTTTGTGAACGGACTGAAACTGTTTAATAGTTTACCTACGCACATGAAATCCAGTGGTAGTTTGAATAGATTTAAGATCCTTGTAATTGAATTTGTTAGGGAAAACTTTTAGTTTAAGTCTTCTGTTATTGTTCTAACTTTCATAGTTTATATTTTCAAAATTTATTGTGCATGTACATAGCAGTTGCTAAATAAAGTTATATTATTATTATTATTATTATTAATACTGTTCATGTTAGAAACATTGCGACATCATCTCACAAGAAAACCGAGAGACCTGCTACCAGAAGAGCAGCTGCTAGATATGTGCTCGGTAAACGTAAGACCATCATCGAAGAGTACTCCCGAATCCCTAAAGAACGCCCTTCTATCAACCGACTCAGAGCCGTACGTGTAGTGAAATGTAACTGGTTGAGAACACCTAGTTTAACAAACGACAGCGCATTTTTTTACATTTAAAACATTTGATTTACGTGGCACCAGTTCCGAATCCTGTCGAGGTCAGCTTAAAGTTTAATACAGTCGTCGAAGTTGCTGATAATACTGAAAATTAAATTAAACAGAAAGACGTTCAGATATCACAAACCGACTTACATTGAAAGGAAAGAGCCATGTGTAGCCACATAGTCCGCATAGTCTATCAATTCTTAATTTGATTCCTTCCAAAACAAAAATGGGCGTGGTTTAAATGCTCTGACGTAGGAAACATGTAATGACATGTTGAGACATGTCCCTCAATGTTCGACGGAACAACGTTTTTTTGAGAAAACTATTTAAGAAAATATCTCAAAATCCTGACATGATGGAGCAAATTTTAAATCAGATTCAGAATAAGCATGTTAAAAGACATAAACTACACGTATTTCTGTATAAGGAAACCAAACTGTGTTGACCAGTGTAATTGAATGAAGCAGTATGACAATGATCTCCCATTTAAGAAGGGTATTCTTGTCAACCCTTTGCATTGGCATAGTATGCGAATCGCAGCTCACTCTTCTGCTTGCAGAACCTGTAATATTTTCTGCTAGGCCCATATTATTCATATATTTGTTGAGCGTACAGTGCCCTGTTAATTAACTCACTATCATTCTCAAATTCCAATTTTAAACTTCTTCTATACAATGATGTCAAAGTGATGCACAAAATTTTGTTTTAAATTACTTCTATACTAGCTAATCCCGACCACGCTTCGCTGTGACTCAATCTGAAATGAAATGAATGAGAAAAGAGATAAATGTTTTATAGTAAATATAGATTCACTAGGAAAACAAATCATCCAATTGCGTTGCTGTAGCTATGTGAAGTTAAAGGGAAAAAAATGTTTTTGACAAAAAAATTATTTTTTTAATTGTAAAGCTGATGAATTGATTACATTTTTTGTTTAGTCCATTTAGTTATTTAACATAACTTATAAACAATGTAACCCGCTATTTTAATAATGTTCCTGTCACTTGGCTTCTGACACATTGTCGAAATTACTTCAAAAACGTCACCTTTCAAATATCTCAGTGTTATTTAAATTCTTTTAATAAAATTTGTATCGTATATGTTCTCTTTTCTTCGATCCTACCTTGAATAAATACAATAGTGAGTGTATTCTCTTAAATATTTAGTCTTCCTTTCTTGTGATCCTTAATTTTTGGATTTTATATCACTTTATGTTTAACTTCTTTCTATAACAGCTTCTCTGTGCCTGTTTCCTATTACTTTTCATTCTCATTGAACTTGCTATTAAATTCCTTCTGCCAATACTATTCTTATTCCAGTTATAATTTTTCGATTGTCAATTTATTACAAACAAAATGAATATGGCCATCGCTATACTACTACATTATATTATAACATTATTTTCTTTAGATTGACATTTTTAAATTCGTTATATCTTTTGAATGGAATGTCCGATTTTAATAATTTAAAAAGTATTTTACTGGTATTGAAATGGTCTTTAATAAAATATCATTTAATAGGATAAGGAATAATACAGAGGTATGGATAATATGATTTGATTTTGTCGGCACTGTCGTCAATGTAAAACAGTAGTTATAGTGGCATAACTACAGTAGTTGGACATATGGTTTCGCGGACTTTTTTGTAGATATTAATACGTTCTATAATACTGTAGAACATTTTTTGTTCTATCAACAATAGTTTCCGCAGCGTACGCGATGGCAGATTTTTTGTGACTAATTTTTTCACACCTTGGGTTATATTAATGCATTTTTATTAGGGATCCCTTTTTTTTGGAAAATGTAATATAGCCTATGTCACTCAGTGAAAATGCAGCTTTCTAATGATCAAAGAATTTTTGAAATCGGCACAGTAGTTTTTGTGTGAAAACATTACAAACACACATACAAAAACACAAATGTTTCCTCTTTATAATATTAGTTTAGATTAATATGAGTTTTCTATACATAACGTGCCTTCAAAAACTTTTCTCATTATAGACGGTCATGCTCATTCAAAATTATACGATTGTGACAGATTACGTGCACTGTCACCAACCATTATCAAAAAGGATGGCCGTCTCTAATGAGGAAAGTTTTTGGAGGCACGTTAGATTAGTAGAAGTTATGAGCGGAAAAGTTTTTGGATTTTACTTAATGGAAATTCATCATTGATAAAATAAAAATGAAAACGCAATATCCATTCGAGGAAGACACTGTGTGTCGAAACAATTGTTATTGTATTTTACCACAATGAAGTACAAATTAAGTGATATTACTTTTTCATTTTTATTTCATCAAACTTTTTGGACCTTAAACCTTAATCGCGCTGATGTGTTCCTATCTCCTTCAATCAAAGAAAACATACTAGTAGTGATCTGAATGCTGCATTCAAGACTTGTATCACCGACACGTACAAAATCGCGTGGTCAAATTTCAAAGATAGATACTTTTATGGAACTTCCGACCACAATTCGAAACAGGAATATCGGGCAATTACGAAATAACGATCAAAAGCATCGCAAACCTATGAGTAAACAAGAACTGGTATGTGAATACGTCATCGTGAACGTAAAAGGAGGAATATTGACTGTTCAGAATACAGAAAATTAATGGCATTTAATGTAGCTAAAATAAAATCTCTTTCACAGGAATTTAAATGCACATATTCTTCCATTTTAGTATTCCATACTTGTATGCTTTCTATTGAAATACTTGCGATTGGATCATCTTCTTCTCTGACTTGGTGACAATTTGTTTACTAGTCCAGGTCAATTGACCTTTGTCCCTTAAATATAGACTCTATTGCAATGGAATTATGGTAGAGGTCGAGGATAAAATAATACTAAAGTAGCATACATGAAAGTATTTAAAGACACCAATGGGATTAAAAAATAAATCTCAAATTCCATACTTATATTATTGGTCATTTAAAATTGGCAACATATTTGAATAGGTTTTTTATAATCTGAAATAAATTATTTTATTTAATATTTTTTATTTTCAAAGAATTTCTAGTGTTACGTATATTTTAGAAACTCTTCCAAAAGACGGGACATTAACATTTCCTAATACTAATGTTTGCTCTTAAGCAAATTATGTAACTAACATATTAGCGACAAGAAATAATTCATTCCCTGTACAATGGTGTTATATTACCATCAGCGAATCAATTTGTCCTTGAGGCTGTTTTCATATTTGCATTTATTATTTACAATACACTAATGATACAATATATTACATGTATTTAAGTATTACATACACAGTCTCAATAAAGTTGTTGTCTAAGTACTTCACGTAAAAAATTTTAAAAAACTTGCACCATAGATATCACCATAGTCATGTATAGTACTTACTAGTAAACAAACTACATAAAATTAGTTATTGCCTAAAAGCTTTGAAGAGTTATGAAAGCGTATTTATTTCTATAAAAAATATAAGTTTTGATATACTTTTCTGTATAAATATATCAAATGCTAACAAAATTTTTGTTTTTCAGAAAATAAAATTTTGGTATAATTTGTGGCTTCGAATATTTAAGCTGAAACATATGGAATTAATATTTGATGAATATGCGATGCTACAAATGATAGTTACTATAGAGACAGCGATCGGTCTATATAGTAAGTGTAATAAAAAAATACATTTGTAATTTCTTAATGTGGATATTTGTACAATGCAGTTGTGGTAAAATAGTAAAGTAACTTGGGGTAAAAGAAATATTTACTATTCGGTGTAAGGTTTCTTACAAAAATAGTACTACGTGTAATAAATCCTTGCTTTACCTTTCTATGTTAATGGGCTGAACATACCGAGTTTCATATGTCATTTTCTTACTGGATCACCAGAGAGCGGACTGAAGTTGAATGACCAATTGCCCCGATAAAACGTTGTGGCGGCATCAGATATAGTATGCATGTTCTAACAACCCCACTATTTGCTTGCTCGATTGCATTCGTCGAGCAGATGTTATTTCTGTCGTTATTATGTCTATTCATTCTAAATTCTATTTTACAGTAGCGTGTAAGACGGAATATACATTTATATACGGATATTTTATATTTTTAATGCCCTTTTATCATCTAAAAGAACTAACTTCACACAGGAGCACCTTGAACAAATTTTAGTTGTTCATAGTAATGTTTTACACTTTCAATGATTCACAGAAAATACATAGTTTTGAGTTTTGTTCTTTGTAAATTATTTCTATTCAAAATTCGATAGGCAATTCGCTTGTCACCATTACTTTTGTTTCAGCAGTAGTTGCTAAAGGTTATCAAACACATTCGCTCTGTTGTGCATTGACAGATACATATTAACTGCATTAATTGCATATGTAGGTATGTGCCACTTATGCAGCTTGCCACACGTATCAAATTTTTCGAAACCAACGCAACGCTTACAGAAACAAACCTATTGCGAATACAAGGCAGACGCCTATGGGCTAGAAATCATTAATCGCTCGAGTCCGCTCTCTGCTGATGACCCATCAAGCAACTGACCGCAGTAGTGTCTGTTTAACTATGTCAATTGCTAACTTGTCTACTCTAGTGTATTGCCTAGTATCAATTGTACACATAGCCCCTGATTTATCCATCTGCGTAGGAATGCTTGGAGTAAAAAATGATACTATTTACAATAAATAAAAACGAATAATTTTATTACTATAGCATGATAGATCTCGGTATCCGTTCAGGTACCGGTTCGTGTGAGTCGATTTCCTGTAAACCGTGTGGCCCAGTTTGCCATTAATATTGCGGGTCACTAAGACATCTAAAAACGGGAGACTACCATCTCCGGGTTTTCCCATCCAAACAAGCGGTCATCAATACTCTTGTACATGATGCGTTTTCTATCTCAGAACCTAGGGCACTACCCTCTGAACTTAAACATATTTCTAACACCCTACTCTAGAATAATTATAACGCCCACTATATACATCGTAACTATAGTTTGGCATCGTAACCCCAAATCGCGAAGCGAACCCGATCCTAACATCAGCGCCGCGTTCTTACCGTATATTCAAGGCATCACCGATCATATAGGAAAGGTTCTATATAGAAATAAAGTTAGAACCGTCTTCAGACCCCATTCTTAAGTTTCGGACCTCTCACGCTCGGTTAAAGACAAAATATCTCCAAGCACTCCAAGCACCAGGACTCAACTCAACTCCAGTCATCAAATACTTTTCAAAGATGTTAAGCTTCTGGCCCGTAAATCACATTACTTCCCTAGGAAAATCCGGGAATCTATTGACATTCATAGTCTCAATAGAGACGATGGCTATACGTTATATCCAACGTGGCAAACTCTATTAAATTCTACTACGAAATACCACGTTCATACGATGCATGCGATTGGCTCATTGTCTCCAGCCTGCCATAGGCTGGAGACAGCCTATAGCAGGCCACCATCTGACCCGGTCCCCCCTATATAAGTTGTGTAGGTATCTGTCCTTCTTCAAGCTACTGCGAATCGACGAACATCTACGTACAGCCCTGACAACAGTGGACGAAACGTTGGTATTAGGTATAACAAACAATACTAATTGTTTCGATTTTAATAATCTTTTTCGACAAGGATCGAATAGACATTGTTCTTCATACAACAAATAATAGTTTCTGTGTCTTTTAGGATGGTGGATGATCAGACTTGATATTCACATTTTTCTATGTGACTATTAATTGTAAAATGTAAATACAGATACAAATCATTTGTTTAATTGATTTGTATCAAAGTGTATACATTGCTTCATTAGCTTGACTGAAGACGCCTAGATGGCAGAAACATATGTCTTAAGCAGAAGTAAATGCTGAAAATACGAGGTGTATTGTCCATGTGTACAGTTACAGATATGTAAATTATTTACATGTCTGTTTCATATTGTAACAATGCTTTATACGTGCATAACGTATTGTCATACATAAACTCAAGCTTTTTGTATATTTATCGCCATCTGGCACGTTGTTAATGGACTACACCGACATGCGTATTTTTTTGTTCTTGTAATAGCATAGCTATTCGAACAAAAGGTCGCCTTCCGACATAGTCTCTTTCGTTCCGTAAGATGTCACTTATTAAATAGTGTCACCTTATAGGACGAAACTTGCTTTATCTATGTTGGGTGATTTCAGTAAAATGTAAATATATACAGATACAAATCATTTGTTTAATTGATTTGTATCAATGTGTATACATTGCTTCACTAGCTTGACTGAAGACGCCTAGATGGCAGAAACATATGTCTTAAGCAGAAGTAAATGCTGAAAATACGAGGTGTATTGTCTTATGTGTACAGTTACAGATATGTAAATTATTTACATGTCTGTTTCATATTGTAACTATTAATTGTGTTGTATATTGCCACAAGTTACTTCGAAAGTATCGTTTTATTTACATACCAAACGTTTGTAAAATCAACCACAAAAATACTTTTTAGTACTTTTACTCTAGTTGGATTTAATACTTGTTTTTGTTTACCTGAACTACAGTTGTAGTGTATACATTCACTATAGATATTTTGTTCTCTATACAACTATATTGATTTCTCAATATACCCGGTTTTATTTAAATAGGTGAATATAGAAAAAGAAATAATTTCATCCAAATATATTTGTACTTTGTGACAGCACCAAGAGATTCTTTGTTTTATATAGACATAAAAATATTTTCCATATTAAAAAATGATGGTAGGGTGCAACAGCGTAGCGCAGTTACAAAGTATAAACCGTTCTTTTATACATATATTTAATAAATCCTGTTCGGATAGGGAAAAGAAAAGCAAACAGTATCTACGTATTTTCGCCAATCCCCAGAATCTCTTCTGTTACTAAATGAATAGCAGAACCTTTGGGAAATATAAGGAAGCCTTTTTAAAGAGCCGTTGTGTTATTTTCGTTTTCTTTCGTTTACATTACATTTTGCATGCAAATTACTCCGCTTTGAGGAGTAAAGTGTACTTACATATTAGTGGAATTTGTATTTATATCATTTCATACTTGATTACGACCTTATATACAATAGACATATTATCCATGACATTTGAATATGTGAAATAATCGAAACAATAAATAGAAGTATAAGTTTAAGACGGAATGTACACAAATATTCGTGTGCATAATATGTTCCTTAATTTCTCTTTCACATCTGTAAATCATTTATTCCTTGACGTTTTCGAAAATAATGCTAGGAAGTATTCACATGGTTTTATAACTCGGCTTCAATTATGACAGGTTTTATGCAACATTTTTAAATAAGTGTAATTTTTACATAAAACTCACTAAATCTTTTTTCTCAAATATTTATATGAAAACATAAAATGTAAAAAGTAACTAAAAGAAAAGTAACTAAATAACTAAAATTTATTTACAAACAACTGATGAGTCCAACATTTTCAACACATTCGCGATATAATTCGGTTATTAAACGATATTAGTCAAGAAATAAACAACATCCTTATAATCAATTCAACATAATCTTACCATACTCTTTGTTCTTTTTTTGATTTTAATAAAATATATTGTTACGCTTTAATTTCCATTTTTAGTTTTCCCTTATTTATTGTCAAGTCACGGTATCTTAATTTGTTTACGAATCATTTAAATGCATTCAACGGGTACGTATATCGCTATCTGTGTTTAAAATTTGGTTACTGTATCATCCCCCTTATCGTTTTCTATGCCAGCGGATGATTGTGGGATTCGAGCTCCGACCTTCGTGATATTAAGTTAAGTCTTGTAAAGTAGTGCATATCTCTAGTAAAGAAAACTATAATCACGACTTTTCGACATATCGTTGTATCGCATGAAGCGGATCAAGTCGAAGAACTGTTCAGAATTATTAGGAATAGCCAATTTTGTTTGATGTGACTTTAGAAGTTTGGGGAAAATAAATTAAAACAAACTGTGTGCAGAAGGGCGTTCCAATTCGATCTTTGGAAAAGTAAGCTCTCTGTTGAAGATTGCATCTAGGCACTGCATCCTATAACCTCTGGGATAATCACGGGGTTAAATTAGCTGGTTGCCACCAAGCCAGATAGAATAAAAAAACAGTATCGTAGCGAGTTTTCCTCTCAAAGGGCGATGATAACTATCTCCAAAGTACAAGACGTATTTAGTGAGCCAAGTAATTCGTATGATTAATATTAATTTGTATAGTCTAATTTCATTTGATATTTTGTTTTTGTTTTCTATATCATGCCGTGATTAATTTAACGTAACAATTTACAGCTCGACTCATTGTAACTTTAACCTATCTTTTTACATTTCAACTTAAAAAGTCATTTTTGTAGATTCATATATTTCATTAGCATTTAAACATAAAATGAACCTTTCCTTAATTGAAATTAAATTCTAAATTTTGTGTCATATTCGTACATCTTGACAGAATATTCTGTCATTTATATTTTTTATATCCTTGACAAAGGCATCATTGCCGAAACATGTAGGATTATTTTAAATATATACACTTTGAAGTAATAACCAGACCTTTAATCGCCGACTAATTAAGTTTACCTTATCATACCAAGGTCACGAAAATACTATATATATATATATATATATATATATATATATATATATATATATATGTTATATTTATACATGTGAAGTTGTCATTGATAAAATTAAATTATTCAAAAATACACTCAAGCTTAATAATAATAATTCATGCCTAATTCATTCCAACAGCTTGACGCGAAATGGGGAGTGCTATGGCATTATTTGCAAAGTCTGTAAAATATCCTTAAAAAATTCCAAGAAATCGCACATAAAACGTCACTTAGCATCGCAAACACATACACAGAAATTAGACTCGTTGGAATCTGACAGTTTTAACGAAGAACTATGTGAAACTGAAGCGGTAAATATTCTTGGGATTGTTAAGTTTATTTAATAAACTTAACAACCCCACCTTCAAAACATTTCTCCAAAAATATACTGATCGAAATGTTCCCAATGAATCCACCTCACGCAAATATAATGTTTCTAAGTGCTATACGAAAGCAGTAGAACGCCTTAGAAGCTATCTTTCAAATCAGTACCTATGAATAAGAGTCGACGAAACTGTCGATATATTAGAACGCTGTGTGGTAAATGTTGTAGCTGGAGTACTACATCCAACTATTCCATATAACGCATATGTAATAGCAACAAAAGTTATAAACACAGTTGATGCGGAAACACTAGCTAAAACCATTTACGAGAATATGCATTCGGACGACAGGTGCAAAGAAAAAATACTTTTACTTGTCAGTGAGAGTGCTAAAAACAGGCAACAGGCAGGCTATTAAAGGAAACATATCGTAATATGCTGCATATTACTTGTGTAGCACACGCTCTCCACAAAATCTGTATATATATCAGACACCTTTCCGGAAGTTGTTTCCGGACTTGTATTCGCTTTTAAAAGTTTTCAGAAAAGCACCATTGAGAGAGCTCTTTACAGAGAAAAACTTCCATCTTTGTCACTACCTCCCTCTCCAGTAATAACTAGATTGGGAAACATGGTTGGAAGCTACTAGTTTTTATGCAGAGAATTTCGATAGTTTACAAAATTTCGTTACAAATTTAAATGACGAGCTAGAAGAATTTCTGAATGCAAGGAACTCATAAAAATTCCAAATTTAAAAAAGCAGTTGTACTTTCTTCAGTAACACTTTTGAAATTTGCCAAAACTTATTTTGAAAATCAAAATCTCAAATTAGATGATGGATTAACCGCATTAGATGTGGCTATTAATAATTTGAAAAATATTTCAAGTAACTTCGGCAAAAGTTAGACGCAGTTTTTAATAGAAATCCAGATTTAATAACATTGCGGCAATTGTGTATGGGGACAATGCCTCAAAATCTAACTGCTAAATACGCTGAAATAAAAGAATCTTTCCAGTATGCACCTATAACCAGTTGCGATGTAGAAAGGACGTTTTCTATCTATAAGGATATATTTCATTCCCAGACAACATTTTACAGATGAGAATCTTGAGAAGGTATTGGTGGTTAATATTAATGCTCGTTTACTCAAATGGAACTACAAAATGAACAAATAAAAATGTATTTCGTATTTTATAGATCACCACCCGTTTGTTTAAATAAAATTAAAAACTCTTTAAAATTACAAATTTTCAGTAGTACGCCAGTGGCCAATGAGTCATCGGCCTCTCGTGTCCGGTCACTCGTTATTACCGTAAATTTCAATCAAATCTCGAAGCCGCGTCGAATTCCGTTGTAAAATCACGAATATTCCGCCCGAGTATCAATGTGGACGCGGTGTAACGGAAAGTACACAAAAATCATAGTTTTGTTCATATCAAATCAGATTTATTTATACAGGTTAAAATTATAACCTAAGTTATTTTGCTTTGTTTAAGATTTGTATAATGAATTTCTTTAATAGTCTACATATGCCCGCTTTGGTATACTATAAATGGATAAAAAATTAACGAATGAATAGCAGAATATCTAATTGCTAAATTTAATCAATTAGAAGATTCGTTCATTTGGAAGCCATGATATTCAAATCCGATTTAATTTTATTTACGATGGGAAGAATAATAAAAGTACGTACTTCTCATCAATTTGGAACTCATTTACCGCATACTGCCGATAAGAGTCCCGTCCTTTAAGCTCCAACCGCCGTCTTTGAAGCAAATAATGTGCCTTCAAAAACTTTCCTCATTATAGTAGACTGTTTTCAAATAATTAAGTAATCAAAGATTGATGAACATGCGAAGCTTCAGAAAACTTCAAATTCTGACATTTGTCATACACAAATTCAAATTATAAACGCTTATATTTTTTAAATTATTTTATTATAATGTTGGAGCTACAACATAAAATATTATTGTTCGAGGTTACTATAGAACTGGCCAAAAATTAGAAAATGGAGAATGAGTTTATTCCACTAATCAGTGCTTACAGGATTTCCGGCAACAGTATCCTAATCTGTCAGTTATTTATGCACAACTGCAAAAATATATTCAAGCTTGTGTTAATAAATTTGGTGAAACAAGGGCAATAACCGTCGGTGGAGCACCTAGAAAACGAAGATCAAGTTGCATAGAGGATATTCGACGTCGAATGGATTGTTACGAGAACATTTAAACAAGCAAAATATGAGAATTTGGTCTGCAGAAAACCCTCATGAATTTGTGGAAACTACGCTACATCCACAAAAAATAGGCGTCTGGCTAGCAGTTTCAAGAAGACGAATTATTGGGTCTATATTTTTTAACCAAACCATCATAACAATTGAAATATATCGAAATGAATTATTAGAGCAGTTTATTAATGAACTTTATGATGACGAACTTACGGAAGGATATTTCCGGCAAAATAATGCACCAGCGCACTGCACTAATCTCGAGAAACAATAGCTTTTTCGCAAGAATTTTTCGATACAAGAATTATTAATTTTCCTCCAAGATCTCGAGATTTCACTATTTTAGACTATTTTATTTTTCCATATTTATAGAATATCATTTTCAAGACAGACATCACACAATCGAAGAGTTTCGAAATTCTATTGTGAATTCTTCTTCAACTTTGTCTTCAAAATAATGGTCAACATTTCCACCACCTGTTTTAGTATTATTTTCTTTTAATTTTGACTATTGTAATAAAAAATTTTAAAAAACTATATTACTAATTATTACACACATTTATATAACCAAACTATTAAAATTATACGCTTGTGACAGAATACGTGCACTGTCACCAACCATTAAAAGGAAGCATGGCCATCTCTAATGAGAAAAGTTTTTGAAGGCACGTTATGAAAGCTAACTTTGTTGAATTATTCAAGGAGCCTATGATTTTATTATTATATTTAGAATAATTAATACACGTAAGTAATTGGCAACAAAAATTAGTACAATTAAAAGTTACTATATCCAGTTAGTAAATCCAGATAGATATGTATGCTTGACTGAATTAAACAATAATTTATTATTTTGTAAAATAACAAATAGTAAAATTTTGTCAAGTGCCAATGCGACCCAGCAATGACAAGTACGTCGTTATAAAATAAATTCAAATACTGCATACTTGAAAAGTATAAGCTTAAGTTGTTTAAATTTACTTTACGTCTTTTACAACCATATCTTAAGGAGTAACATCAAATTGAAATATTGTAGCAAAAGTATTTTAACAATTGGTTTAATAAAGATTTCTTGTACGTATCATGCTTATTTTTAACAGTATGCTTATTTAGTTTTACTATATGGGAAAAACGTTTTAATTATACCTTTGTTCAAAGCTCTAGATCAACCATTTAAATATTAGAACGCAGTATCAGAACGTTTTATCAATCCCTCATATCAAAATACTAATATTTACTTATATAATAACAAGAAATATTTCTGTTGCTAACGGTATCTCTTTAGATGTTAAAGACGTTGTTGCATTTAACACGCACTGCATACAATTTTTTCATGTCTCACGAATAGGTAAAGTTCTCCGACATGCCGAGCTTCACGTAACAAGTCAAACAACTTGTTAACAAGGCTCGCATTTCTGAGGAAAACACCCCTTTGTATGCAAATAAGTTTCCAGAAAGAAAAAAAAAGTCGAAGCAATTACGCTGAGCTCCGAGTTTATTTCGAAGTGGATGAAGTGAAGGAATATAAAGTTAAAGTATGTAAGCTATGTTTGCGAAAATAGCGGCGTCTCCGACGAAAGAAACCTATGTAATGCATGTCCTGAAGATGAACAACATCATAGAGCTTTAAAAGGCTGCGATGCAACTAAAATGTTCAGAAGGTATTGGAAAAAAAATAGGAAAAGTCCACTCAACGGCTGTATTTCCTATAATCAAATAATCCTTTTGGCAAAATCAAACATATTGATTATATATACAGAAGTGGGTATGAATCAATAAATGCCATATTTTTCAATTACTTCTGTACATGGGAAGATTTTTTTTTAATTACATAGCAGACACGCGAAAGTATATATTAATTATTATTTTATATAGTCACTCCTTTCTATAATTACATTTTAAATTCACTTTGATTTATTTATGAGAACGATTCGGTAATTAGTAAGTCTGATAAAAGAGGGCGGCACTAAAAAAATCTCATTTGTTTTTCAAATTGTTGATCTACCAAAACTTTCTCCGAAAAATATACAGAAAGCCTAAGTAATCATCCCAACAGAATCCATCAGAAGGCGTAGACTTAAACTTAAAAAGTTAAATCCTACTGATCTACTTAAGACATTTTATTTAATCTTCTAGAAGCACCAATATATATAATGTTTGATCAAAAAGTCTTTGGATCGAGATAGCCATGAAGTGTAAAAAACCATCCATAGAATTATTTACTTCTGTACTTCTTTACTTTGTACTTTACACATAAGTCACAAATAAAATAGACTTTAGGTTATGGTAATTAGTTGCATTTTATGTATATTTTATAACAGCTGACTTGAAAGTTGTCAAGTAAATGTAAAAACTAATTGAAATAAATAATTTCATAGATATCTCGAAAATTCCACGGCAATAGCGATCCAAAGACTTTTTGATCATACGTTATATATATATATATATATATATATATATATATATATATATATTGAAGTGTGATTGATTATGTAATTTATGTAATACATGTAATTATAGTAAGATATTTATAATTACCTGGTTGCTCTTATTTATCAGCCATGTTGTCATGGATTTTTCCCCGAAGAAAGAATTAAACGAAACCATAAAAGACAATATATTTATGTACATTTTATTTCAGAAGGATATTTATAGAGTTGATATTTTATATTAAAAATTTATTATAATGTGTATTTTTGTCCACAACTGTAGAACGTACGGGTCTATGGGATATTTGCAGTTCGCGCCTATGTGGAAGTTATAATAATATAAATATATATATTGTCGCTGTTTTGATTTATATTTATGTTAGGTAGGAGTATCTTGCTGTTTCCTGGATGCTGATGTTGAGAGAGATTTGGTAGTTTTTGTGCAGATAGGTCGTGTTTTTATTTGTAATTGGATAGAACTTAATTTTATTCAATTTAAACTGTGGATAATTACGGTGTGTGATTTTGATTGTGTATTGATGTGTTAAATTAATTCTCGTTTGATTACAGTCCTATCTGAGGAGAAAAAAATCTCTCGTTTTAGTGAATTGGATACATTAATTAATGTATGTATATTTTTCTTAACATATTTTAAGTATTTATAAGAGCTCAATAATTCAGTAATTTTAGATTTGTAAGATTGTTGTAATCAGAGAAAATATCAAGAAAAGTTATCAGAGTGTTTTTTTTTTGAGAGTAGTTTTTGTTCATATAAATTATTTTAGTACGTTAGAAGGCGGGTAAAGTTATTTGCTTCATGCATGTGTTTGCGCATGATTAATTTTGGATGCGTGCGAAAATAGATAAATTTCTATTTGACGTTTGATGTGTTGGGTTAACGTAATTGTTGACATCTGATAAATTTTGTTTATATTTTAATTTGAAAATCTTTGTTCGCGGTCAATTATATTATTGAGGTTTTCCTCTTTTACAGTCACATTGTATCAAAGTTTCCTCAATACTGAGATTTGTATCAGTTCGACGTTACACTTTGTAAAGTCGATTTTTTTTTATTTTTCTTTTTTTTATTAAAAAATAAGGGGGGAAATGTTTGTTTAATTGTCTTACACCTATTCTTTTAATTACATTACATTTATCCATCTGGATAAACTCTGAGGATAAAGGAGCTCTACGAAGGCGCACCAGACTGAACTTAGCAGGGAATCTAGTTTGCAGTGTGAATTGAAATTAAATAAGCAATTAACATCACAATCCACTGCAATATGTATATTGGGTTCAAAAATCCACTGATAATGTCGCTTTCTCATTAAAAAAAAACTAATTCAATATATATTTGAAATTTAAAGATCAAACAACAGTTCACCGTGTAAATATGCCATTTTCTTTATTAGATCTGACAAATATATATATTCAATGCTACTGTAAACAGATGTCTATTAAGTTCAAAATTGCATATTATGCATATATTTATTTTCGTATGTACATAACCTAACAACGTGCAATTTTAAAGTAGTTGTTTATCTAAATTAGGTCATTAAGCTTATAAATACTGATGATAGGTATTAATTAGCAATAAAAATATAATCAAATTTGATTTTTGTAGTGGTAAATACTGAAATAATTTACTTTTCTCCCGACCGAGAATAAAGTGTCATCTTATACATCTGACAATTGACATATATTAGACTACTTTATTCTCTAGGGAATAAAATATTCGATTTTCCCTAGGGAATAAAGTGAATACTGTAGTGAATGACTTTTGGTTCATTTATTTAAGTCAAAATTAATTTAACTGTCAGATTGACGAACCATTTAAATATATCAATCAATTTTATTTTGTAATCGTAATAGTAACATTAGATGAGTTTACAATATTTATATATGGACAATCATCTATCTTAACTTGGCGGGTGCTTACAGTAGTGCTTGTGCAAAAATTATCTCCTTCACTGCCATTAATATTCATTTTTGCACAATAACTTAAACGGACTGCGTTTTTTTGGAAAAAAATAAGACACAAACAAACTCGTTTTACCTTAGTAACCAGAAACTATGCACATTTTCATGACAAACCAACTTAATTGAATGACATCAGATCAATCTATCAATGAACTGTCAAACTAATAATGAAATAAATTATTACATTTAAGGTCGGGAGAAAAGTTTTGTATGTAATTCGGGAATAAACGTCTATAATCCCTCAACAGAAAATGCCCTCGCTCTCTTCGGTCGCTCAGGCATTACTTACTGTCTCGGGATTAAAACTGTCGTTTATTCCCTTAATACATAAATATCTATTATTTTTCACTTAAGTATTATTTGTTCATTTCAACTTGGATACGGTTACCATCATATCGCCCTTGGGCGTTATAACAAGGCGATATGGCTCATATCGCCCGCTAATTTATTCATAGTTTTTAATGTTGTGTGAGTATAAATGGACGGCACCGAGTTCGTTCCCAAATCCGCAGGTAACAAAATGATATAGACCGAATTCGTTCCGGGGTCTTAGCCGAATTCGTTCCCAAAGTTGTAGGTGTATACATTAGAGGATTAAAAGATAAGGACGAAGGCGTTTTTAAAAATACTCAAACCATAGCAAACATGTATGTATTCAAATACAATATACAAAAATATTTACAAATATACATATTATAACAAATATATACACACGTGCAATCTCGTGGTTATTGTCGGTTACACATATTTTAAGTGCATATCACTTTTTAAAATAGTCAAACATTCAAATACATTATATGTACATATTATACAACAAATATATACAACGTCCAAAATTATGTCAAAATATTTATTACCTTTATTCACTTTTCGTTAATATTATGCACATTTGCATGTATTTTAAATCTGTGTGAAATAGACTGCACAAATTGAAACCTATTAATTTTTCCATTTGTAAAATCTTTAATTTTCGTATCTACAAACTCCGTTCTTTTTATTAGTGAATGATCGATCATACACTGGTTTCACAACGGCGCTACTTTTTTGTTTTATATACGAATCAATTTGAACATTTTTTAATACACTAAGAAATTGGTGAATGTTAGGATGTGGTGTGTAGAAGCATGAGTTGTATTTAGCGTGAAAAGATTCGCACGCATTTGTGGTTTTTTGTATCGACGACGACATTTCTGCCCAAATTTGTGGTGGAAAAGTAGCATCCTCAGAAATATATGTATCAACTAAATAGTCTAAAAATGATATTACACTTGCGTTGTCTGGTCGCAACGACATGAAATTTTCAATAAAACATTCTTCAACGTCCTTGGGGTTTAAAAAGGGAA
Source organism: Melolontha melolontha (assembly GCA_935421215.2). Taxonomy (NCBI): domain Eukaryota; kingdom Metazoa; phylum Arthropoda; class Insecta; order Coleoptera; family Scarabaeidae; genus Melolontha; species Melolontha melolontha. The sequence continues at coordinate 110,159,412 of OW285238.1, forward strand.
GACCAAATACGTAGGTTAAAAAATGTGATGTTTCTGAGCCTTTATTCCGAAATTCAGTGGAGAGACCCAATTCTTGAATTTTGCGCCACTTGTCAATAATTGGAAAACATAAATATTAAAATTAATTATTTTAAGAAACCACAATAATTACTTACCAAGACTGACCTAAATGAAAACGGCATCCTTTAATGACAGTTGTTGGAAAAACAGCAGAAATAGCTTTATGAATCGCAATTTCAAAATGTACAGTAAATAGTTTGGGAAAAAAATTATAACCAAGTTTTTGGCATTCTTGCACCAAATAACGAAACGCCGATTGATAAGTTTCAAATCTCTTATTTGGGAGTAAAAAATACGCGAGAGATATATAGTGGTTATTCTTGATTCCATGGATAGTGAATAGTTGTAGAAAGAATCTAGGACAATATTCAAATGTTCCATCTGCATATAATGTTGTTATATTTTCGCACATAAATTCTAAATTTGTTTTACATGAAAACATTATGATGTGATTTTCTTCATCGTTCACATATAAAAATGTTTCCTGTTTATTTGTTTCTATTGGCAGTTGCTTTAACTGTTGATGTATGTCGTAAACATTTTTTGGTAATTTTGGTAAAACTGATTTTCTCGCTTGGTATATATTCTTCCTAATACAGTTCAGGTCATTAACAGTAAGTGTCTCAATGTGCCTATTTTGCAGTTCTTTATGTACAAGTTTCATAGAACGTTCGCACAAATCATCAACTGCTTTACGTTTCAGACCGTTACTTAATATATTTCTATTAATTATTTCAGTTGTAATTTTATCGTGACTATGTATTGCCGACATTTGCACTACACTGTTGTCGGCACCTTCGGTTTTTACAAATGCTTTGCACAAATTTGTTTTACAATGCGACGTACAAGTCCATCTTTTAATACCATTGGCCAACTCTTTATTAAATGTAAATTTATAACCATCCAACACCAGCATTGTTTTTCCTTTTTCACTTTGTTCAAACTGTACAACACTCATGGCTTATTAGTTATTATTACTTCAACTTACAACGTCAAAAGTAAAACTGATTGTTATTGCAAAATATCTTACCAGGTAAACTTTGACAAATTTAGGAGTAATTAGAGGAAGGGATAATAGCACGCAATGTATGCATATTGGTTTCTGATCGGGTAATGAAATTCTCATTATATATACATAGCATTTACTATATCTTATAGTTTTATTATAAATGTGTTACACTTAAAATACCTCATTATCTCTTAATCCTCTTAATGTATACACCGGCAACTTTGGGAACGAATTCGGCTAAGACTCCGGAACGAATTCGGTCTATATCATTTTATTACCTGCGGATTTGGAAACGAACTCGGCTCCGCCGGTATAAATAAGGCCCGAGAAGAAACGATATAATTATACAGAACTAATAATTTGAATTTTTAAGAAAGTCTAATGAAGAAGCAAAAGTTTAGCATTCTTTTTTAAAATTAATATCTAAACATTGACAACTTGAAAACTTCAAAGTGACAACAACTGTCATTTAGAATAAAATTAAGGTTAAATCGTTGATTCAAGGAGTCATGTTAGATGCGTAATGAAACGTAACTACTGCCAACGACCTGACAGTAGACAGAAATCACGGAATTTTTCCAATGTAATTGAATTTTCCGCATAAGAAATTAATTCTTCGTGAAAAATAAAATCTTGTATGAACCACTGTCGTTATTGGAATTATATTGCCCTCGGGCCAGAGGCTCTCGGGCTGAATTACATCGACCTCGGAGCAATATGATACCCATAACGCCCTTGGTGCATAAATAACTATTAACGTACTTTATTCAGTTGTAGGTATGGTGTTTATGCGTTGTGATTTTATTAAAATACCTGACGATAAATACGGCTTGTAGGAAGGTTGAAAGGTGTCTCGAGGATCTGGATGGTGTTTTCTATGTACAAAACCAGGGTTTCAAACAGGATACATCAGGTATTTCTAGACACAAAAACAGGTAAATGGAGATAGCGTTTTTCTAACCTCTATAAGAGATAGATCACATGGGGAATTCTTCTATGAGATCTCAGAGAATTAGCTCTTCACGAGGATATTACTGAGTAAGTTATTTATATAGTTTCTAGTACGTTTTCGAAGATTATTCTAGAGCTAAAATTATTACGTGTTAAGCGTCGCTTCTATATTTTCTTTTCTGGGCTATTTCGTAATTGTATGTATATATTGACAATAATTTAATTAGTTAGTAACCAATAAATTAATTATTATTACTAATTCAAAATTTTTCTAACTGCAGTAAGGTATATCAGTGTGCCGCAAAGTATTCAACATGTTGAGAAATTCCATAAAGCAGGGTCTGTAACTTGACAAGCAGCTTGATAGATCAACAAAATAGATAATTGAAATAATCACAGAATTCACCGAACCAATCCTAAATATTCGCGAGGCAATTACACCATGAAGTTTCAGAAATAGCTTCGAAAACGTGAGGCGAAAATGTTGTTATGTATTCGAAAATGAACGAGTGACTCACTAACATTTATTATAGCTGTCTCTTATAATTAAACTTTTAATTTTTGCAACTTAGATATGCGTTTGCTTGTAAAAAAAAAAACATATCATCTATCAACATTGTCTTAACTCTTAACTCATTTATGGTAGAACTCAAGTTTAAAGAATTAAAGTTTCATCGCTTTCCGGAGTGTAAAAAATGAGCATCATATGGTATAAGTTTCAATTTCTATACTATCTAACTTTCAAAAGCATTTAGTAGATTCGATGAGACATCAGCAACATATATTCTAAGTGTAATAATGGCAGTTTATGCTTATGTTATCGCTAAATGTTTTGCAAAAATAGGATGCCTAAAATACGCGTTCTAATTTAATATATTGATATTTAGTATAAAACTCAGAGAATTGCTTCAATTTGTGACTCTGAAATTTACAGAAGAATAGAGAAAAATTTGAGGAAGATGTCGGTTCAGTTGGTTGTTGATTATATATTTTTTAAACGATTTTATAATTAGATCTTTCTATATCAATTTGCAAACTCCCAAATTTCAAAAAATATTTTATAAAATTACAACACAAGTTGTACTCATAGTAGATAGCTCTTCAAAATGAAAGATTTATACCACTATACAAGTGCTTGTTTTACGGCTTCTCTATGTAATTATTTGTATTTTCCCTCCAACCTTTTATTATACAATATTAAAATAATCACTAGCACGTATTTGACAGTTATTGGCAACTTCTTTGTTTCCTTGCCATTGCGTGCGCGGTTTTCTTTACCAAGTATTTTTCGGTCAACCAACCCGAGGGATATACATGTGGTTTGGTATTAACTCCTTTTTTTATACAGAACGCGTATTCAGACAGAAGAGTTTGCACGAATATTTATACTTCTTTATTATATACACCCATAACAACTAAAAAGTCTGGAGGCAGGTATAAATTTCTTCGAAACAACAATATATATAACTATTAAGTTACATTTTGAAATTGCCGTCGTTTTGTTAAATAAGAAAGTATTCAAAAAACAAAAACATATTTGTGTTCATAAAATAATGGGGTTTACTTGTCGTTCATATTTCTTATTTCCGTTGCCATGGCAACAAGTTTGTTGATAAAAATAGAAACGTTAGCTTTTCTTACTTAATTTGACAGAGATTCACCCTGTGAAAAATGGTTTTGACGTTAAACAATCGTATTGTTCAGTGCTACTATGAATGTGCAAGATGTTTAGTAGCGGGTATAAGAAAATTCAGAAGAAACAATAACTTGAGAAATAGCTCGTGTAGTTTACAGGCTTACCGCAAGCTAGTCCACAAAATAAACCAAAGTCTGGAAGACCTAAAGTAGCGAATAATATTACTGCTGCTGAAATTTTACGTGAGACTGAAGAAATAGCCGGAAATAATAACTACGGAGCGCTAATCAAGTTGCAAAACGTCTCCAAATAAGTTACAACATGGTCTGGCGAATTTTCAGAAGACATCCCATGTATCCGTATAAAATGCAAGTTTTATTTGAACTTAAAGAAACAGATAAACCTGTTAGGTATGATTTTGCTCTTCGAGTATTAACACAAATTCAACAAACTCCGCAGTGGCTGGATAACGTTTTATGAACTGACGAGGTGCATTTTCAACTGAGTGAGGGTGTCAATACATACAATTGTAGGATTTGATCGGAAAATCATCCGCATACTGTAATTCAGCAAGGGATTCATAATTTGAAAGTAACCGTGTGGATTGGGTTCACATCCCGATTAATTTTAGAACCATACTTTTTTGAGGAAAATCAAAATGGACAATTAAAAGTTACAGTTACTGGAGAACGATATTTTACCATGCTGCAAAATTATGTTATCCCAAGATTGCACTATTACGATATTAAAAATATCTTTGTGCAAGATGGCGCATCCCCCCACCCATATTTACACTGCAGTAAAAATCTGTTAATTAACACTTTTGGCAATCATATCATGAGCAGAAACTTTCCCAATCCTTGGCGAGATATTAATCCGGCAGATTATTGGCTATGGCGCTATCTTAAAGAAAAGGTTCTTTAAAGTCATCCTACAACCCTTAGGCAGATCAAACAAACAATTTCACAACAAGTAACAGCTATTCCAGTTAATTTACTCCATGATGTTGTCCACAGTATAGAAGAAAAGTTGCTTCTTGTTGAAGAACAAGATATCGTACATATTCAAAATTTGCGCTGAAGTTATTTGCTTTATAAACCCCATTGTTTTGCCAATAAAGACCTGTTTTTAATTAGCGTGTACTTTAAAGGAAATTACATCAGTTTCAAAATGTACTTCTCGCGATAAATAAACCATTTTTAATACTTGTTTGCAAATGAAAAGGAGCTACATCGTTAAAAATAATGTTTCTAAAAAAATGTCATTCACTGTTTAGTTTTCCGTCAGCCGGTTACCGAATTTTCTCTGTTGAAAATGGTCTCGTGGTTTGAGCTTCTGAGTTAACTGAACTGCGTAAAGATGGAGGTGAAGGTTTTTAGTGAGAATTCGCTGCAAACTGGTTCTGTAAATGATCAATTGTTGAGGACGATAACGTGTTCACATTCCTGAACACAGGGCGAGGATGCGATACAGTTAGTTTGGCCATAAGAGAATCAATTTCTTCAAATGTTTAAATGAGTTGTGGAACAGTGGACTCGTTAAGTGAAATATGGATAGGTATCAACAATTCTACGCACTTTTCGAGCAGTTCCGCAAAACTTTCGCCAAATTTGTAATGTGTTTTAACGATAACAGTATGTTGTTTTTTTTTTGTATAGCAATCCATTTTTAATAACCTCAACCATTGCAGATGACATGTCAAACATTAGGGTTGCAGACTTATACCGGGTGTTCCACAAAAATTTCCAAAGGCTATAACGTCTTTATTTATTTTCTGATTTTAATGATCTATACATCAAATTAAACGGTTTCGGAAAGACTACATACAACAATGTGAATTATCTTTTTATCACATATAATTTACCAGAAATGTAAGTCATCTTTTCCCGTTCAAATTGAATTTTTTCAAATTTTTACAAAAGAAAATTTTCTACCGATTCCAGTAACGTTCTTTTTGCAAACTTCTGTCACAGCAGGCCACGAGACACTGTAGGCAGCTGCCTACTGACAACGTTAAATTGACTAAATAGGTACATATTTACTTGCTGTAATTCTCAGTCATAAAGAAGAAAGACAGAAAAATTAACTAAATATGAAAAATAAATACAATAAAATAAACATTCCTTATTGTCTTATTTAAAAAAAAAGCAAATAAAAAATAGAAACGCTGACCTATAAATATTGCTCGAACTGGGCACCATTTCGACAAATGCATAGTCTACACCTCTTTTTTACAAAAATTGCATTTAATATGTTGATGGGCGGTATTTGCCGGCAAGCATTAATAATTCTATATCGGTAGATCATCTACATTTTCAAGTTGTGTTACATAAACAATTTCCCTAATTTGGTTCTATAGGAGGAAGACTAAGGGGGAAAGATCAGGTGAACGGGCGGGCCATCTAATAGGTCCATTAGTGCCTATCCATATTGGGTCAAACTGTCTATTTAAGAATTCTGTTTATTACAGCATTATGTGAAGCAGCTCCAACTTGTTGGAAGTGTAGTTGTGCATACTGATTAACAGGTAATTCTTCTAAACCACCAAACATTTAAAGTAAATCTTCTCTGGATATTATTTTTAAAAACAAATCTAGGATCCTCGTCGCTCCAATACCTATGGTTGTTTCTATTAAACACGGCATTATTGGTAAAGGTGCACTTGTCCGACCACATAATTTTAGAATAAATTAGATCTTCCTGTAATTTGTTTAAATAAAAAATGCAAAATTGCATTCTCCGCGAATAATCGTCTTCCAGCAAATGATGGATCGTTTGAGGTATGTACGGTCTCAGTTTGTGTTTTTTCAAAATACAATGTACGGTTGTACTGGAAGTTCCAACGTTGCTAGCTATCTCTCTAACGGACGTCCTGGGATTTTCTTGTACGCTTAACAACACGGTTAAACTTAAATTTTCATCTACGGTACTCCTTTCTTTGGTTTTTTAAAAGATCCAAAATCCTCAAATTAGCTTCCAATTGCGCAAATTTCTTATGATGCGGTGATTCCCTATCAGGCATACGTTCCTGATATATTCTAATAGCGTAATAAGGTCTTTTACGACATTCAAAATAAACTAGAAGCATATCCGTTGAATATTCAAAATTCATATTTTATATACATTAATAATAAGCAAAATAAAGAAATCTTTCGCAGGCACTAATAGGCACTAATGGACCTATTAGATGGCCCGCCCGTTCACCTGATCTTTCCCCCTTAGTCTTCCTAAGATATTTATTATTTTCATTGGTTGACTTCGCAGATATTTCTTGGTGAAACATTCTTGTAATAACTTGATTAATTATTCGAAAATAAAACACTTGGCTTAGTTTCACGACTTCTTTATTAGATATACTAACAATTGTTTCGGCTATTAGGCCATTATCAAAGAGCTATCTAAAACTAAACTTACTCTACTTAAGGTTAACTTATATACCTGTGTTCATTATGGGTGGGAGAATGTGGGTAATTGATATTTAAAATTGCATCGATATAGGGGGTATTTATGAATTCTAATTGCGTGTTTGTGATAACTCGATTTTGTTTTTGGGCTTTTTTAATTTCAAAAATCTCTAATATATTTAACTTTTTACTTTTTACTACATTATGAATGAGGTTACAGCTATTTATATCGGGTAAGTGGTTCTGGTCTATACAATGTTCTGCGAACCCTGTGTGTTTAACACTATATTTTATATCTCTAATATGTTCTGTTAACCGTTTATTAATACATCTGCCACTCTGTCCGATATAAATAGCTTCACAATTCTGGCATTTTATGGAATATACTCCTGATTTATCTAAGTTATCTATTTTATCTTTAGTATTATTCAACCTACCTATTGTACCTAAATTTACTTTATTTATCCACACTATGTTAATGTTGAGTTTCTTTAGTAATTTGTTTATTTTCTGTGTTATGGGAGGGATATAAGTGATTACATGCCAACTAGGTTTCTTTAATTCGGTTATTTCTGGGTATAAATACTTCAAAAATTGTTATACCCAGAAATAACCGAATTAAAGAAACCTAGTTGGCATGTAATCACTTATATCCCTCCCATAACACAGAAAATAAACAAATTACTAAAGAAACTCAACATTAACATAGTGTGGATAAATAAAGTAAATTTAGGTACAATAGGTAGGTTGAATAATACTAAAGATAAAATAGATAACTTAGATAAATCAGGAGTATATTCCATAAAATGCCAGAATTGTGAAGCTATTTATATCGGACAGAGTGGCAGATGTATTAATAAACGGTTAACAGAACATATTAGAGATATAAAATATAGTGTTAAACACACAGGGTTCGCAGAACATTGTATAGACCAGAACCACTTAACCGATATAAATAGCTGTAACCTCATTCATAATGTAGTAAAAAGTAAAAAGTTAAATATATTAGAGATTTTTGAAATTAAAAAAGCCCAAAAACAAAATCGAGTTATCACAAACACGCAATTAGAATTCATAAATACCCCCTATATCGATGCAATTTTAAATATCAATTACCCACATTCTCCCACCCATAATGAACACAGGTATATAAGTTAACCTTAAGTAGAGTAAGTTTAGTTTTAGATAGCTCTTTGATAATGGCCTAATAGCCGAAACAATTGTTAGTATATCTAATAAATAAGTCGTGAAACTAAGCCAAGTGTTTTATTTTCGAATAATTAGTCAAGTTATTTATTATTACCGTTAATAGCGTTTTTGAATAACGCTATAAGATTCACGCAAGCTGACAGTGACAGTAAATGATTAATACCTAGGCGTTGTCAGTGTGCAACTACCTACACCAACTCATGGGCCACTATGAGTGACAAAAAATTGCAAAAAAACTAATTTTCTTGAATTTTTATTTATTCAAGTATGTGTTTTTATTACGATACTGGAATAGGTAGAAAATTTTCTTTTGTAAAAATTTAAAAAAAAAATCATTTTGAAAGGAAAAAAATGACTAACATTTCTGGTAAATTACATGTGACAAAAAGATAATTCGCATTGCTGTATGTAGTCTTTCTGAAACCGTTTAATTTGATGTACAGATCATTAAAATCAGATAATAAATAAAGACGGTATAGCCTTTGGAAATTTTTGTGGAACATCCGGTATATTAAATAAATGATGGTAAATTTAAATCCCCTTAAATTGTTTTCAAAGTCAATTCTAAAAATTAAAATAAAAAATATCAAAAATAAATTTAAAATTAGATGATAAATAATAGCAACGCATACGTTTACTTTCTTTTATACTCTAAGACGCTTGGCAAATTCTGGTGATATGTTAAGATCCGATTTTTTGCCGTCATTGCTATAAATCTACTATCGACTTTAGTTGTCGCTCGCGGCTGTCCACTTCACATCTGATCACGAAATTGTCTGGCCTCTCTTTTTCAAGTCAGAGTGTAATGGTAAAGTACTGCCGCTATATAACAAAGACCCCCTAATAATATATTTTTTTGATAAAACGTTAATAGAAGATGATTATTCCCCAATTATCTCATTAGATTTTCGACTTTTTCTACCGCATTTTAAAATTCGCGAACGCATATCTGCTTTTCAACTATTCATCAATAATGTGAATTTTATACTTATGTGTAAAATATAATCACAATATTCTTCATTCGCGTCTGTTACTTTAAGAACACCTGTACACAAATATGAATATGTGGGTACATTTCTCTCAAGGTGCTAGTAAGTATTTTTCGATAGATAATAAGACATTCTAACGTAGCACAGGTGTTATTGCAGCTGCTCCTACGTTGTTGTACTATCATCAATATATTCAGTAGTTGAAGAAAATAATACGCAGGTGTGTGGAAAAAGTAGAGCCTTATCTTCATATTGCTAAAGTAATTAAATACATTTCACATATGAATGCAGTTTTGTCAAATTTGAGATAAAGATTGGTGTTGGACTTTATTGGACATATAAAATATAAGTTTTATATTTTATATTCCTTGATAAAGGTATCATTTGCCGAAACATGTAGGGTTGTTTTAAATATATATCTTTTAAAGTAAAACCAGACCTTAAATCGACAACAAATTGAATTTACTATATATATATATATATATATATATATATATATATATATATATATATGTATATACATATATGTATATATAAATTCATTAGTATTTGGGTTATCTGTCTGTTTACATTAAAACTCAAATGTTCTTTCTCAATATTTCGTAATTTATTAATGACTTCATCAGGAGAACCTATAAAATTGCAATATACTATTTACCCTTATACTAATAAATTCAAAAAAGAAAACTTACAGCTAGAGCTAAATGTTGGCAGTCTTATTAATTAATTTACACATAATTGTCACTAGCAACTCACAAATAAAACATGAACATTGCAATTTTAAACAACTAAAATGAATATTGAACGAAGATAGGGAAAGCGACTACAAGCTGCTGAAATGAAGTATTTAAGGAAAATACAAGGTTTAAGGAGAATAGAAAGGAAAAGACAAGAATACATTAGGCAGGAACTGAAAATAAAATCCGGCTATTGTTAATATACTTCCAACTTTCCGTATCTTGAAAAAACTTTTGGAATAATTAAAGGACCTCAAAGGAACTAGTTTGCCTTATAAACTAATAGAGGGAAACATACTCTTAGCCCCCCCCCCCCAAACAAAAAAAAACAGAAAACAATTTAACTAACTTTATAGCATAAATACTTTAAAGTGAGTTTAAATTAAACATTGGCACATATAAATAACACGATCATCTGAAATTTGGCGTGTTTTGGATTGATAATATACAAAATTAAAGCTTCAATTTTTTTTTTTTTTTGGCTAAGTGGACATTTTCCAATTAGTTTATAAGGCACATTAGTTCCTTTAAGGCCCTTTAATGACTCCAAAAGTTTTTTTCAAGATACGGGAGATTGGAAGGATCTTAACAAGAGCCTAAAATCCTTAAAATAAAAATTGAGAAAAAGAAATTAAAATGTATTGGTCAAATACTTCGAAAAAATAAAAATATACAGTTAAGTAAGATATGGAATGCAAAAAAACTGAAAAAAAAATCGAGAAAAACATGGAACAATAGCATAAGCGAGGTTCTTGAGGCAAGAGGAAAATCATGGACAGAAGCCAAGAAATTACCCAAGAATTAAAAGGAGTAGTGTAAATTTGTAGAAGGAAATTGACGATTTGCGACATCTATCGGTAATGGAGATCATTGATTTTTATTTCTACAATTTATTTCGTTTTTCTGGTAAAATGTATAATCTGACAGTTGAAAACTAATAGCAAATTAAAACATAAAACTTCTCTATTTGTACAAGTAATTCGAAAAAGCTTATTATTTGCCATATTCCTGCGAATATCTTACGTAATTCAATCAGTCATCAGCATTTTAAATAATGCGATATATTTTACATGAATAGAAGGGACGGTAACATTTATATCGCATTACTATGCATATTATAGAACTACGAATTATAAGTGATACATAGCAATATATCAATCCTTCAAAGGAATATATACATTTACAAAGTATGACGAATTCGTGTCATTCTTACAAATCATTCGTACATATTGCCTTTTTAAATGAACATTATGTTCATAAGAAAACTTAATCATTTTGATTTAGTAGTAATGACTAACTGAATGATTGAAATTGACATTCAGAATAGGGTTTCATTTTTTCCTACACCAAAGCTAATTCAGAGCTTATTGTGTCCCCTGATGTTTAGTTATTGGTCACACAGCTCGCAGGCGTGATCAAGTTAATTAACGATTTCATTAAATTTTGATTGGGATATACTTTATTAGGGTTCTAATTCCTAAACTGAGCGTAGCTCCAATATAGGGCTCCACATTTGAAAGTAATAGAAGTGACACAATCCAACAAATTGTTTTACGCCTATCGTATGTATGTACCTTTTATCCAAAAAGAAACCGAATTGTTTAATATAGAAAAAACTTGTGAAGTAAGTCCTTGTATCTCTTTGTTGTTCAAAGCAATAACCTTCATTTGTTCCATTACAAGCCAAGCTAGATATAGCGCCGAGAATGTATGTGTCTTTTGATAAACGGTCGCAGAATGAGTTTCAAACAAAGTGATGCAATCAACATGTGTTAAACGTGGAAAAAGTTTTGTCCAAATTAAGCAATCTCAAAGTTATTCTTGATCACCTGAAGACAGGCTGTCCAAAGTTGACGTCAAAAAACTTAAACGTCTGAAGTCGAAGAACATGGACTGTCGTAGTAAAGTAGGCTGTTTCATCAAAGAGAAAATGCAACATGAGATTGATTGAAGATTCCTAAATTAATTATGCACATACATTTTTAGCGAAAAGTTGGCCTTATAAATTGAATTCCAGATTTATTTATCACGAATTGACCGATAAACGAAGAAATAAATAGATTTGGAAAGTTTTAGAGCAATAACCAAGTTTGAGAGTTCGCTCGCACTGTATTCATCTGATTTAGTATTCTGTGACTTCTTTATGAATATAATGAAAGACGAATGCCTGTAAACGTTCAAGCGGTAGTAACATCACTATTAATTAACTAACTGTAACAAATAAAAGCTGACGAAGCGTAGATTAATTGAAATAAATGATTTAAACAAAGTTCATTCAATTGTGTCTTATTTCTCATTAAAAGTTTGGTTTCTTTTGAGGGAGAGGATAAATTTCCTTAGAACACCGTTGCTCAAGCTATTTTAAGAATACCTCAACGTAATTTTCAGTATTCCGTTATAGGCTAATTTCTAGATAATTTCAGCAGAATTATTTTTAATAGCTTGACCTCTACTTGATCCATTATATATAATTAACCCACTTCATCCAAATATTTGTTTGCGTCACAATAAATACCTGTTGAATTTTCATCCATATAAGAAACCAGTTGCGTTCGATGATTTCACAAGGGATGTCTTTTATGATTTGCACACCTGAACATAGAGGGCGCACTAATTAAATGTCATTTTTTGGTTGGTTTGTTGCTTTCTGTTAGCGGTAATAAAGCACCACAATTTCTCTTGGTATGGAGAATTCAAACGTGGACGGCTTAGTCTTAGCGACGATCCAAGAGCAGGTACACCAAAAACGGCAGTCTCTCAGGAAAACGTGGATGCTGTGCGCAAGCTCATCAATGAAGATCGACATGTGACATATCGCTAAATTGAGGCATCATTGGGGATTTCAAAGACCTCAATTCAACAAATTTTGCATGAAAAATTGTAAAAAAATTGTTTCAGCAAAAAACAGCACAGGTAGGGTAAATTGGTGTCAAAAAACACTATAACGCTTCAACGCAGCAAACTGTAAAAACGTGTACAACATCGTGAGTGGTGATGAATCTTGGATTTACTCCTACGAGCCAAATAAACTACAGTCATCTGTTTGGGTGTTCCAACGTCAAGAAGAGTCGACAAAAGCGTTCCGTTCTTGAAGTGTCTCCAAAAATTAGGTCGCGGCATTTGTCTCAAAAGCAGGTCATGTAGCAACAATTTTTCTACAAAAAACTGTTACTGCCGATTAGTATATATCCATTTGTTTGCCGCAAGTAATCACTGTGCTCCGAAAAACCAACCCAAAATGACGAATCATCCTCCACCAAGACAATGCAAGTTCGCACACAACTTGCAAGACAATTGGATTTTTAACGCAACAAAACGTCGAATTGTTAGACCATCCTCCGTACAGTTCCGATCTAAGTTCCAACGATTTCTTTACCTTTCCGAAAATCAAGGATTGACTGCGTGGTCAAAGGTTTCAGTCGTCAGAAGGATTGGACGATTGGTATATAACAATTTGTTTGCCGCAAGTAATCACTGTGCTCCGAAAAACCAACCCAAAATGACGAATCATCCTCCACCAAGACAATGCAAGTTCGCACACAACTTGCAAGACAATTAGATTTTTAACGGAACAAAGCGTCGAATTGTTAAAGCATCCTCCGTACAGTCCCGATCTAAGTCCCAACGATTTCTTTACCTTTCCGAAAATCAAGGATTGACTGCGTGGTCAAAGGTTTCAGTCGTCAGAAGGAGCAGTGGATGCCTGCAAAATTGCAATTTTGACTGTACCAACAATCGAGTGGTATAACTGCTTCTAGAGTTGGTTCGAGCGCATGCAAAAGTGCATTAATCTTCGTGGAGAATACTTCAAAAAACAATAGTCTTTAAAAGCTATCTACTGTTTTATATGCTCTATATGCAAAATATAAAAGACAACCACCGTACCACTTATAAGTTCAGTTTCTATTAACGGAGTTAATCCCTTCTTGGCAAATAGGTCTATTTTCTCTTTTCCAACTACTTCCTTATGCTAGGCATCTAGTTCAAAATATTTATATTGTGTTTTGTAAAAGTTTTAGCCGCATCTTCCAGTTAAACGCAACTCGATATTAAATACTATAAACATTCTTTAGTAGAAGTCCAAATAACAAATTCCTAATATATTGAATAAAGTAGGCGTCGAGGAATTCTCAAAGGAGTATTTTTACTTCAAATTTTGGTGAGTGATCTATAACCATGTAATTAAGATTTAAATTAACTTGGAAAGTCCATTAAAAAAATGCTTTTGAAATTTTGTAGGTTACAAAACTTACAAATTCATATACAATGAGGTCCTTAGAGATTGAAACAAAAGTTTTTTCCCTTTTATACATTAAGTTTTGTTCGTAAATTTCTTTAATGAAACGTTTTAAAGCTTTTACGTTTTAGATGAAGTCTTTGATGCCTTTTATACCCTTAACTGTTACATACAATAAGTATAACTAAATGTCAAAATACTTTCATAATTAGCATAAATTTTAGATGCGAGTAAACTTCGGAAAGGTAAAGGAGCAACTGCCACGAATTGCTTTGTTATTCTCAACAAAAGTTCGTATAAGGTAATAAAAATTCTTGAAATTTCGAGACGTAGCAAATTACGTTTGTGAATTTTAAAAATAAAAATTCTCTAAATAGTTGTTCGAAAGTTGTATAATTATTCGTTTTTGAAAAATAATTGAAGACAGAAAAAAGAACAAGCTATAATTATGAAAATGTACAAAACAAAATTTGTAAGTAGTGCAAGTCGTTTTTAACTTTTTAACTCCAATTAAAATATGTTTATAATAATGTTCAGATTCACAGAAGTAGATTTCAACTTTATAATTTTAAAAGGAATTGTATATTTCTCAAATTATTTTCAGATTATACTTCTAACTTTGATCAAACAATTCTATATCCAATAGTTAGAACGACTTTGATTTTTTTTTGTAATTTGACAAATTTTATATCGCAAACAATAAGTACAGATGACACTAACATTAGTAAAACTTAATTTTTTAACATGAACTGCAATGATATAGAGTCGCAAAAGATTTTACGACTTATTTTTAACTTTAAAAAATTAAATTCCAAACCGCTTAGGTTTGGAATTTATGCGGCATTCCAATAAGAATAAGAATTTTATGCAGGCAAAATCAAATTTATTTTATTGTGTCAAATTTTCTTTTACTGTCAATACTTACCTGTATTTTTGTCAGTGCTAACCAATTGCATGTTTTAGTAGTTGCTTATTGTGCTATTTATTATTAATATTCGTTAAAAATAGTTCTTTATTGATATTATAAAGTGAAAAACTCATTTTCTAAAGATATTTTATCACTTTCATTAATTTCTTTAATTTATATAACCGCAAACGTTTTAGAGCATGGATGACGCAGCTTTGCCAGGTCCATCAAAACATCGTAAAGAAAAATATGTAAAAAGTGGACAGAGGCAAATGGCTTATAATGTGTATTTTAAGAACCAAGCTAATATGTCCAAAAAAGCGACTGTTCGTCAAACTTCAAGGGAAGTAGGGATTAGTAGGAATACTATGTTTGAGATTATTGCGGAAATTGAAATGTCTGGAGTTACACATTCTCCGTTAAGAAAACGAAGTTACCGAGATGCTTACAATAAATTGGATGAAGTATCAAAAAATACGATTAAGAAGGCACATGCATTCATTTTTCTTTAAAAATGAGTTACAGACTTGCACAAAAATAGATGAAGCTATTAAAAGGGATGCCAGTTTACCTCCTTCAAAACGAACAGCACTTTGAAGAATCCTAAAAAAACTAGGATTCAAGCGGGAAAAACGCACACGAAACAACATATAAATTGAACGAAATGATATTATCTTATGAAGACGTCGTTAAAGTTAAAACTTTAATGAAACCATATTTCTGCGAAAAGCAAAAAAAAAAATTAATTGTACGATAGCAGCAATTTATCCCATACATAGCAAAATAGTAAGTATTAATCAGCCATAACTTGGAATAAAGAAACGAACACACGTTTAACCAAATACTGAAACTGGAAAAATGCTTACGTTTTACCTATCTTTGGGCGCTAAACTGCTGTTTTACCCTTTTTAATATGTACTTACTTATTTTTGTAAAATGAAAATATTTTTAAATAAATACCTTTTTTAGATATATAAAAATTTTTATCCAAATTATGTGAAATGATGTGCAGTTAAATGAATTTTCTTATTACTCTCTCATTATAGATACTATTAAAATAACTGTACTTTGTAAAATGCTATATTTGTTAAGCAAGCACTAATGTTAAACGCTACACAAATTCTATGATAATTACAATACACTGTCACCATCAATCCTTTAAATTTATTAGTTTTACATCTACACAATAATTTCGTTCTCTAGTAAAATCAAAGTAGGATGTAAACATTTCTCCTGTGGTAATTTTAACACATTCTCACTGTATTTACGCAAAAATTTATTCTAGATGGAACACCTTTAAACAATAAATAACAGATTAAAAGATATTGATTGAAATATTTTATGTAAGTCTAATACCTTGCATTGGTATATATTTGCCGCTTCTAGCTTGAATAAAATTATAAAAGTCTAAGCTTTCTTAATAATAAATATGTTAGTAAACAAACGTCAAAAAATAATCTTTTATATAGGTTAGTAGGTATATAACTTCACATATGAAATCAACCATACTATCTACTTTTTTGAAATTCCTGTGTAAATTAAACTCAGATTGCAGCGCCATCTGGTCCATTCGTATTTGGAATAGACATTAGTGCTTCTAATTTTGTAATGTTTGAAAGAGTAGGCTTTGTAATTACATATTTACAAAATTTATTTACAGAAAACATCAAATGTCTAACATTGACAGTTGTGAAAATACAAACTTGGTCAATTCCATTAAAAATTCTTTCAGATGAAAAATGTATTAAAGAGAAATAATTTATTTAAGTACAACGTACTTGTCGAAGAAATTTTAACGTTCGCATTAACCTACTTGCTCTACCGTTTCATCATGGGTTAGAAAATTTCAAAATAGTGGGTTAGTTTTAAATAATGAATCGTCAAACTCAAAAAAAGTCCGCTAAGCAATTATTTCTAGTCCTAAAAGAGCTATGGATAGGCATAAAACATATCAGAAACCAATATGCCACGAATGCTTAAAAAACTAACGGATCAGAAGAAATAAAATCGAATTTAATTTTACCACAAATTTTAACGACTTATGAATGCTAATCCTCAATTGGACCATCTCCTGTTTGTGAGCAACTAACCTCTTTTTTATTTATGTGGAGATGTGAACAACCAAATATCCAATACATTCCCAAAAAGTTAGCTTGATGTGCAATATCACCGTCAAGGATTATCGTAAGTAAATGAAAAAAGATAACAAAGACGTCAGAAAAATATTCCAAAATGCTTCATACCGTTCCATGTCTCAAATCAATACTGATATCAGCAAGATGTATCAACATTGCTACGTCAGTGAAAATCCTAGGCATTTCCTAATTTTTGAATTTGAATCAGATTAAAACGAAATAAAAATGACATAATTCAAGATAATAAAAGAACAAGATTTTCAGAACACTGCATAAATAATATTAACTCTCCATATATAGAAGGGGACAAAGTATTGTACAATGTAAATAAAAACAAAAAAACTCGTTGACATAGAAATTTTAGAAATAAAATTGCTATAAACAAAAGTCTGACAAATACGCAGAACCGAGACCATCCCAATTTTTGACAGAATCATAAAATACATATATTAACTGATATATTACATGGTGAGTTGTTCTCCTACATTTAGTTGAATGAGATCCTTCTTTAAGAATGGTAGAAATTACCGAAACAATATTGTCAGATATAATAATCAAACATAGTATAGTTTATTTCAAATTATAAGAATATAACTTTGAACGGCTCTAATGCTTTTATTGCACTACCTTCTGTGATGATAATTATTATACCTGGTGTCCTTATTGAACGGGTATGGTTTAACTATTTGCAACGTATGAATCTAGGGGCCGTATTGACTATAAATTAGGGCCCTATAATATAATAATAAAACGCTGTTAATTTCAAGTATATAATAAAAAATATCTGTACATTGGGTTTATATAAAGAAAAAATTACAAATCGTGTGGCAACATGTGTAGTGGATACATATAGATATATAAAGCTAATTTATTTGTAATACACAATCAAATTTTTATGTGTCACCGCATTTCATAAATCATCTGTGATTGAGTCATCTTGCAAATCGGAGTCTGTGTCTGAATCGTATTCCAAATTTATAATCAAGGGTGCTATTTTGTAAATGCGCATATATTCGCCCTCTTTTGCTATTGCGTGTTTAACAGCATTTTTCCAATTTACAGCAGTTATATGTTCCATAGCATTTGTGTTACACTGCTTTCACTAAATTTCGGTGTTTGATTTGTTCGCTTTATGATATTTTTGAGTTGGGCCCATATCAATTCAATGGGATTGAAAATGCAATGGTGTGGTGGTAAACGCAAAATTGTATGTCTTGCTTCTTTGGCTCTGTTATCCACATAATAATCCTTTAAATATTCTTTTGTCTTCATCACCTCTATTAATTGTTTTTTTGTATAATGATCCTCAAAATATAAATCATTTGCTTCTAAAAATGTTTTAATATCTTTCTTATTATTACATTTTGTAGGAACTTTCGTTTGCTATCGAGAATGATACGGAGCGTTGTCCATCACTATCACACTATCTTTTGGTAAATTTGGCAGCAAAGTGTCACAAAACCATTCTTCAAATAAAGATGAGGTCATATCTTCATGGTAATCTAAACTTGAGGATTTAACATTTTTAGCAGATAATAGCGGCAGTCCGATCCATCCTTTTTCTGACACAGCATGAAGAATGATTATTCTCTTCCTTCTAGAAACGGGCACGTCCAACTGACACATACTTGAACTATCCACCCAACCTTTGCAAATTGTGTCATGGGTGTGATACCACGTCTCGTCTAAATAACATATGAATCGTCCTTCCTGTCTATAGCTTCTAATTGCCGTTAAGTATTCATATCGAAGTTTCTGTAATCTCGGGCTTTCCATAATTGTGCGACGTTTCTCTATAGTGCCAAACTTAAAACCAGCTTTCTTTAACGTCCGCCACAAGGTTGCTTTAGAACACTGAATATTTATAGGCTCATCACTGATTCTTTTATGTAAGCAGTCAAGTGTAGATACAACATTTCCTCTGTAGAAGGAGTATACTTGCTGCCTAATAGCATTAATTTCATACTCTTCAATTTTTCTCGGTGCTCCTTTGTCACTTCTTTGCTTTCGAGGCCCTGCGTTATTCTTAATTATTTTATACATTGTTCCAAAAGGCACCTTGGTTAATTTCGACATTCGTTGAATGTTTTGGGTTTGTAGTTCGTTATTTTCTTCCATCAGGGTATGATAGACATTGAAAATTATCTGTTTTGCATCTTCTAATATATGATTTCTCTGTCGTGCTCCAACTGTATTATCACTATCCACATCATAATCACTAACACTTTCAGCAAAAGGTCGCCACATGTTCGTTAAGTAAAGAGAGAAAAATCAAATATGTATACAGCAGTAAAGATTAACAATAAATGATAAATAGACTCAATAGTAGATGTAATATATACCAACTCTCCTAACTATATTTACTTAAATTTTGTATAATAAATATACGCACTTATTTCATCTAAATTGTAATTTAATGACTATTTAACTATATATAATAACTATTTATTCAAATTAACAACTGTTGGTAGTTATATTATTATTAAATTTTATTTCATCTAAATTGCAGTAATTACAATTTACTTAAATTTTGTCATTACGGACCTCAGCAGTTTGTTTGCGTAAAAGATAATCGTATTGAGCGGCCAAGTAGTTATTGGCGCAGGTGGTGAAATAAAAGCAGTAGAGCCGTTCAAAGTTATATTCTTATAATTTGAAATAAACTATACAGTATGTCCATAGATATAAGGATTTTACGTCAAATAAGAAGAAAATAATTTTCTACTGTGTAAATACTTTAATTAGGCACCCTACGGTGAGGGTTTAGAGAAATGCAAACAGTGAAACCAGAGAAGTATTAAGTATGCAATAAATTTGTATTAAGTTAATTTTTATTCTATTAGGACTAACAATTAGGTGCTTCACGTATATTTTGATAATATAGAAATAATAATTTATATATACATATATGCATTAACCTTCTCCGGAATTCTTAACACTGGTTTCACCACTATTACTTAAATGAATTATAAATCCCTGATTCGTACATGTTCTTTGATAATATACACATTCTATGATAGCTATATGTCAAATACAATTTCTCTAATCTTCCTGTGTGATATTCAGAGCAGCTTTAAAAATTAGTTAATTGAGGGAAAGGAATGTTAATATTTCAAATAGTATTACAATATTCTTTAATACAGTTACAAGTATATATTATCTGTTAAATTACAATTGTTTACTACAGAATAATAAGTTTAAATTGTAAACGGTGGATTATATTAAACGAAACATAATTACTTCTCTACTTAAGAAAATCTAGTTTCTCCTAATACGGAGAAACCGAATTTTTTAATATAGTTTTTATAAAACTTATCAAGAGTATTTTATAATTTGTATTAAGTATATCTAAATACATACAAATATAAGCACAACCTTATCCCATCATATAACTAAAGCCTCCATCTTGTTCATTAGCTATCCATTATTTTCACATCAGTGAGTTAAGTATGTTCAATAATAATGAATCGTGCAATGTATTTTTTAAATTAATCAAGCAAAAAATCGTTCAAAACCTGAAACCGATTTGGGGTATGTGATTGATGTTTTCAATGAAAAGCATTTCGGATAAAACTACGTTTCCAAATCTAACCAAGCCCAAATGAAATATTTTCAGCAGCATAAACGACTTGTGGAACACAGCACAACAGCAAGGACGACCTTTGTGAATAACAATTAGATGCGATTAATCACACGAACGAATATACGCTGCCCTCCACGAAACAGTACAGAAACGAACGTGACAGATGTGTAATTAAAACAATTGCTGGAGCGGTTCAGAATGTCAAACGTTTGTTACGACACCAGCGCCTACTTGATGATGCGGTTTTCGAAAAAGGAACGGACACACGGGCGAAAATATAGAACGAAATAGAACCGACGACGGATGAAAAGAAAAATAAGAAGAAACTCATTACGTGTGGCGGGTGTTACATTACCGAAAACAGAAGCGGATAATTTGTTAACTCCGATGCTGAATAATTAACGTCTGAATAAATTACCGCTGTGAGACAGGTTTTCCGATATGACGGAGTCGTTTAAAATTTCTTTTTAAATGAGAAACAAGCCGCTTCAACAGCAATATATAAGTCCTTGAATTTTTAATGGAAAACTTTGGCAATTTATTTGACACCACGGCTAAACAGGAGACAATATTTCTTGTGAAAATATGAACTGCAAAATGCTTTGCACTAGAATTACTTAATTGCTATACAAACAAAGACAGAGTCCATATTTTTTCTCAAGATAAGTACATCTTATTGTTCTACAAAAACCACTGTAAACCACTGTTTTAATTAATAATAAATAATTCCTTTTCAATAAATAAGTATATGGTGAAAATACAACTATACAGAAAAATAGCATATCGATGTGTGAACACATCAAGTGTATACAAATTATATAACACATCTATATCTGTGCACATGGACATATGCCATATGAAACCTATTTAACCAATGGCCACTTCAACTGCAGATGCATGTGTTTCTATCTAGCGATATCATCAGTACAGATCAATGAAGTGATGTCTTAAGATTCACTCTCCCAAGAAAAGCACCCCTTAACTGACAAGAGCAGATATCAGTTGATGGGATGTTTGTGATTCTCTTGTGAGAGCGAATCTTAAACGCTCAGTTGAAAAAAGAAATTGCATCGCAGAGAATAAGCAGGTAGAGAGTTTGACATAAGTTTTATCTCGAGTACAACGAAATTACATACCCGAGCCAAACTTAATTTGTAAGATAAAATTGAAGTTATTTTTACAGTGTTGCCGAACTTTGAGGATTTACAATAAATTTGGAAAATTAAATAATTAACTCTCCTTCACAATCAATTTCGCAGGCAGTCAATGGATTTAGGAATTTATCTCTAAACGTATGCAAAATACGTATTACTTCAAAATAAAAAGAAAATTTAATAGTAAGATGTGAACAAAGGAGGAAAAAACAAGCTTTAAATTTAACAGGGTTATTTAAAACTCCGGAGTCTGTAGAATTTAGAAAACAAGAACTGAAGAAATGGAGAATCGTGTGTCTACAAATGAAACAGTAAGACGAACGGATGAAACTCGACGACGAAAATGATTATTTCTATGGCTACCGCTAAAAAAAAAAGAAAAAAGCAACTTCCAAAGTAGTGGAGTGAAGAAATACAGAAGGCAGTTGGATAACGAGATATGAGAAGAGATGGCATACGATCGTTAAACGTAGGGTTTGGGGATGGGAAAACTACGCCTAGCTGTGTGATTATTTTATTTTTTGTAACGTACACTATTCATCTCAAATGTGCTGTATTTTTTTAATGTACACGTAGGTACTTCGGCAAACTCTCATGGAATTGTAAAGCCATCTAAAACATTTAGAGAAAATGAAAATTTGATTGATATTTTTTTATTACAATTTTTCAGGTAAAAGCAAATAAACACATTTTGAAAATAATATTGTTTATAAATATGGTTAACACTATAATAAAAAACAATGTTTCAGTTAATTAAAATTTAAAGTCATGGCATTCGAATAAAGCAAAGCATTTTAACGCTTTCCTTTTTAATATTTTTCTTAATCTAAACTATCGTACAAAGTGATAAAAAGATTGGAACTTTATTTTTAACTGAAAATAGTACACAGAAAATAATGACTAGAGTTGTCAGATTTTTCCCTATATTCCAGGATCCTACTCAGTATAAGTTAATATATACGTACGAACGTTTTCAAGACACATCGGGTTTTATAAAGAATACGTGTTCGTATGAATTTACAACTCAGCATTTTTGTTAATATATACAGTCCGATAAGATTTAAATATTAACAAAGAAATTATTTATTGTAAGAGATGCTTACGAAAAGTTTTGTTTTTTTTTACGAGACGCACCCAGTTACAAAAGAAAGATTGCGAATTTGAATATAAGCAAGTTCATTGTATGCGTTGTGTTGAGTCGTGTATGCCGGCCAGATGTTTATATTTTAGTTAAGCGCAAATTCGACGCCTTCTTTACAAAACGCGATGTACATATATTGAAACAATTTGTACTCTGGAATGTGGGGAAAATAACAGCTTTAATAATGACAAATGAAAAAAAAATGTGATAAAAGTTGTAAAGTAACTGATATATTCACAATTATGCGAGCAACACAGGAATACCTCTTAGAGCAAATGTTCGAAATTACCGCCTCTTGCTTGAATACAAACTTATGCTCACCGTATCCATGAATTATAACACACTCGAATATCTCGCCTGCTTATTGTGTCTGCAGCATTTTGAAGACGTATGGTCAATAATTCTTAGATCTTCAATTTCATTATTGCTTTTGTTCACCAAATTTTTCATTGTCCCCATACATACAAGTCCTTGGGGTTCACGTCGGGTGATCTAGGTGGCCATGCAATAGACCCACCTCTACCAATCCATCGCTCACCAAACGCATTATTTAAATGTTCACGCACTTCGTAGCTGTTATGAAGTGGAGCACAATGATGCAAAAAGTACATGTGTTGATGCACGTTTTAAAGGCACCTCTTCTAACTAAAAGTTCTGGTAAATTGTTTCGTAAAAACATTAAGGCCCAGTTTTTCAATCGGAGGTAAATCTGAAGGTTAAGTTTACCTCCAACTGTTGGTTAACTTACAGTTAATCTTCGCAAGTGTATTTCAATATTTATGTAACCGTCAGTAAGTTAACTGGTAGCTTCTCCCTTGCTAAGTACGGTTGGCTAACCTGTGCGAGAGGCATTAAACATACTGTTCATAGTTTTATGGAAAGTGACCGCTGCTGTCGCCGTTAGCTGTCAAGTGTCTGGTCAACCGGTCGCGCTGTGGTACAAGCTAACCTCAAATATTGGTGTGGTTTGGTTGAATTATCAAATTATAATAAAATAATGGAAGGAAGTGACGAGAAAACTGGGAAACGATCCACCAACTTTTCTCACGATGAAGAAATAATTTTAGTAAACTTGGTAGACAAGTACAGAAACGTCGTAGAGTGTAAGAAAAGTGGAGCGGCCACGTGGAAACAGAAGGAGGAAACGTGGAAAAAATCCACGAAGAATTTAGTGCCAGAAGTGGGAAGTTTCCTCCACTAAAAAATTTGAGGGAAAATTATTTAAATGAATTAAATATATCACAATTTTTTAATATTTTTGACATCATGAGAAGATAAACATGTGTGCATATCGATGCTCTCTGAATACAAAAATGATACAGAAAGGGAGTTTATCATTGTCTATTTTTAAAATATATCAAAGATACATGTAATAATGTATTCAATGAACACAAAACAAATATTTATTGTATCTGTATTATTTATGATAATTTTTTGAATCTGCTACTATAATTCTCCTTTGGTTCAATTAAGGTTATGAATTTGAATTACCAATTTCATTTTTAATTGTTTGTAGAAATATATTCTCTTTCATTTCAAATTTTCTTATATTGTTTTAATTGGATTTCCTCTATTTTCTTGTTTGTAATAAAGAAAGGAAATTAATTTATTGGTAGGTACTTATATCCAATATACAAAATAAAATATGAATGTAGAGCCAAACTTAAAACTTATCAACAGTAACATACATATTTTAAAAATTTAATTATTATTTAGAATACATATGATTTAATTTATGTACTGAATTTAAACTTAATGCAAAGAAGAATAAAATACATATCAACTGGAATAAGAAGACTAACTCTGAGTTTACCGGAAGATGGTTTGGCGGTAAGCAAAACTACTAGTTAACCAACAGATGTGGCGGTTACCACCGATTGAAAGACGCATTTCTGCAATTAACTTCCAGTTTTCTTTTAACTGTCGGTTTACCTCCGATTGAAAAACTGGGCCTAAATGATTTCTGGCAAGTAAACGATGTGATAAAACAAATGGTCGATGAGAGTACCATTAACAATTTCTGCCCATAGGTTACTGTGTTGAAAATTGGTTTGGCGAATAGCGTGTGGGTTTGCCATACCCCACAGGTGAGTATTTAGAAAATGTGCTTGAGCCTCTTAAACTCTAAGTTTGAATATCTCTGTTATTTTACAACTTTTATCACAATTTTTTTTTCATTTGTCATTATTTCTTGTATACTGTTTTCAGTTAAAAATAAAGCTCCGATTTTTTATCACCCTGTATAGTATCGCATTAACAGGAAGCTACATTTAGTATTGAGAAGTTAAAATAATTAATGCAATTACAAAAAGATTAATCACAAAATAATTTGAAACATACTTGAAAAGGTAAAAGCTCGCCAAATTTTGTATAAAACAAAAACATTTTTTAATAATATAAATGATGAATATAAGTGATGTTAAAATTAGTCAATGAGCAGCGCTGAATGTTCTTCTACGCTGTATCTTAATAACTTTTTTATACTATACCAATCTTTAAAATGTCATTTATCGTATATATTTCCATGACCTTAAGTGATCTTTTAAATACACCGCTTACTAACACATACTTCGTCCGTTTTAGTCACGGGGTGAACTTAGCAACGTGCGCTTTAATTATGGACTGAAGTTAGCTTTTGATTTTTTAATTGCAAAATATCAAATTAGTTACCCGTGTTCCCTGTCATTAATCTGTTAAAATAACTCGACGTAGCGTAACAAGAGACAAGTAATTTTGTGGGAAAAATGAACCTAAACAAAATTGGAAGTGAAGAAGATGTTTTCATTGGTACTCCACCCGAAATTACTCAAGCAGCGGCATCGGCGACTGCTAGTTTTCTGCAGAAGAAATCAAAAAGTCAGTACGTGCATATAAACTTTTCCAAGATTAGCGTCAAGAAAGCCAAACAAATTCATTATCTGAAAATGTATTACTTGCTCATTCCAAAATCTATCGAAAAAGATGTAACCGTTCTCTTTCCGGGCAATCTATTCAATGCTAAGTATGACAATTAATCTAAACAACAATGTTGATATGAGCAAGTATCCCAAATTGTGTGCGTTTCTGAAGCGTAAATCAGACGGTTACAGACCCAAAAAGTCGAAAATATTGACACTCCAGCAAATTAGAGAATTCTTATCATCTGCTTCAGACAAAGAACACCTATTTACAAAGGTAAAGAATAAAACCAGATTAAATAAAAATAAACATTATAAATATCTTAGGTGGAATTAACTTTTAGAAAAATTAAGGAAAATTCAAACAAGTCATATTTAAGACCTCAACAGTGCCCTTTTAGTTCACATTCATGATACGAAAACAAAAACGGAACGTCAGTTTGTTATTGGAGATAATTTCTACCATATCAGCAAGGAATACATCAAACTTCGACCTCCAAACCTGACCAGTAATACTCGATTTTTCTTAAACTACCAGCGAGGAAAATGTACAAAGCAGCCCATTAGAATTATATTTGACAGGCTCTCTAGCGGAATAGCAAAATTTTTAAAATTGCCTGAACCTGCTATTTGTACTGGCCATTGCCTAAGAAGCTCCTCAGCGACGATTTTGGTGGACTAAGGTGCGGACACTACAGCTTTAAAGCGTCATGGTGGATGGCGATCAACAGCTGTTGCAGAGAGTTATATTGACCTCTCTTTAAACAATAAAATCGAAACAGCTACTAAAATCATGAATACTGTACAAGATAATGAATGCTATGTAAAAGAACACTGAAAATATTGATATTGGCATTGCTCAAAGTTCAAGCTTTGATGAAAATGAAAGTGGATCAAGGATGAGCTTCAATTCAAATCAAGTAAATGAAGCAAATCAATTTGATGGAACAATTTTAAAAGAAAGATTTTGTTTAGCAATTTCCATACTGTTTCTAATGTGACCATCAATATATATAAAAAGTAGAACAATAATTTAATAATTTCGTACTGTTTCCATGTTTATTGATGTGATAATAAATAAAATAATAAACTAATTTCCTATTTTTTTATTTACATATTTGCAGTTGCAGAAAAATTGTAGTATGCAACTCGTTTTATAAACTTGTTAGTCACTCATTTTATTAAACATCCGCTTCGCTACCCTTCGCTCGTGATTAATAAAACTCGTGACTAAAATTGCGTTTATAAAACTTGATGCATAAGATACTATTGTAATGTAGTAACCGTATTATTTATGGTGAAAGAATGTCTCCAGTAGCATGTACTGATGATTCTATAGTAAGATGAAACACGTGTCTGCATGTCTGGAAAGATACTTTCACAGAAATTTGAACTTGTATTGTGCCACACCCAATTTTTAATAATATTCTTATATTATTAAAAAATGTTTTTGTTTTATAAAAAGATTAATATTACATTTGCCTAGATTATATCTTTTTATACATATTTGTACACCAGAGTATATGACCTGTTAGTATTAAAAGCACATTTTACACTTACAAATTGATAACACTTATTAATCTACTAATTACGTTATTTAAACATTGAAATCGTTTTCCATTTTTAATCCGTTAAGATCACTGTCTAGGAATTTATGTGCTACTGGAAATCTATGAAGAGTGCATCGTAAAATGGAACATTTTACACACAAAAATAAAATAAAATTTTATTCCCATTATTTATGTGTTGCATATTGTAATAGTACGAGGGCAGATCAGTAATAAGTTAGTGTGTCTGACGCAAGATGGCAGCTGTAAAAAAAGTTATTTGTTTCTCAAGATGGTAATCATTCAAACATTCAACTGTCAAAATTTGTTATTTAAACATTGAAATCGTTTTCCATTTTTAATCCGTTAAGATCACTGTCTAGGAATTTATGTGCTACTGGAAATCTATGAAGACTGCATCGTAAAATGGAACATTTTACACACAAAAATAAAATAAAATTTTATTCCCATTATTTATGTGTTGCATATTGTAATAGTACGAGGGCAGATCAGTAATAAGTTAGTGTGTCTGACGCAAGATGGCAGCTGTAAAAAAAAGTTATTTGTTTCTCAAGATGGTAATCATTCAAACATTCAACTGTCAAAATTTGTTATTTAAACATTGAAATCGTTTTCCATTTTTAATCCGTTAAGATCACTGTCTAGGAATTTATGTGCTACTGGAAATCTATGAAGAGTGCATCGTAAAATGGAACATTTTACAAAAATAAAATAATAAAAAATTAATAATAAATAATAAAAATAAAATTTTATTCCCATTATTTATGTGTTGCATATTGTAATAGTACGAGGGCAGATCAGTAATAAGTTAGTGTGTCTGACGCAAGATGGCAGCTGTAAAAAAAAGTTATTTGTTTCTCAAGATGGTAATCATTCAAACATTCAACTGTCAAAATTTGCATTCATTTCTATTATATGAGCGCTTGTACATGAAGAAGAATGTCAACTGTTTTTATCTAGTTTTGAAACATCAAAAGGTCGAGTGACTAAGTTCTTTTAATTGAACTTAAACGCGGTCGGACCAGCGTATTTGATGAGCAACGGGGTGGATGCTCACACTCCAAATATTATTAAGAAAATATATCATATGGTGCTAAATGACCGTACCGTCAAATTTAATTGAGCGAAATATCAGAGCCTCTACAATCACATCTCATTTGTTGGCTGTGAATCACATACGCGATCGAGAATGTACTTCAACCCTCAATTTAGATAATAACGGTTCATTAAGCCTGGATACACCATTTATATATCAAAAATGAAACAACAATCGAAACAACGCACCAAGACTGGTATAAGTACTCCGAAGAAGGAAAAGGTTGGAAAGGCTATCGTTATTGTCTTTTAGGACTGCTGTGGGATTCGATAAATTTCTTTAGGAGTACTAAAATCATAACAGGCGAATACTATCCATCCCTTTTCGATCAACAGCACGATGCAATATAACGCAAAAGCACTTGTTCACATTTCCACTGTTCCAATAACAAACTTTTTGGAACTAAATTTCGAACTACTTCTTCGTCCAGCGCAGTCAACAGATTTGGTTGTCGCAACCTAAGAATTTGCCTCAATCGCAAGAGATTTGGGCCGAAGGAGGAGGTAATCACTAAAACTAACACATATTTCCAAATATTTGATAAAGGTTACTTTTCTGAAAGATTGAAAAGACTGGAATATCGGCTATATATAACTAAATGTAATGAGTTACAGAGAAAGTACATTGAAAAATTATTTTTTCTATTTTGCGTTCGTAGTGAACTCATTATGAAACCCAAAACAGTATCGAAACGAGCTTCATTTCGATACGCATTTTTTCATGTTTCAATGTTGGCGTTGTTCGGACACAGAAATAAATATCATTTCTGTCATTTGATTTTAAGAATTTAAGTACATTTGACAGATATGATATATGTACGTAGACTACATAAACAGCGTATATTGTATACAATTGACAACAAGATATATTAGTTTCTATGCCACTCATGTTTATATTTTTAAGTAAAATATCAAGTAATGTTAACGCAAATTAATAAACAATATGTAATATAATATACTTCGCGGATAGCAAGATTTAAATTTGAAAATGTCAAGTATCAATGTGACCAACTGCATACTTTATATAAAAATAAAACCCTGACTTTCAAATTAAATAATTTCAATTTATTAATGTAAAAAAATGCAAAATACAAAAAAATTGTATAAAAAACTTGTTTCATAAGGTTTTTTGTCCCACTAGTTCTTTAGAAAGCTCGTGAGGCAAAATGGTGCCTTATGAAACTTGTGTTTTAATATACTATTTTTATTCCTGAAGCTCAACCGTATTTATATTTTTTATTGACGAATATTTACTTTTCATTTGTTTCATTTCATTAATGGAACAAAAGACTTTTTTAATATTATACAAGGGATGTTTCCAAAGTTCTGTGAATTTAGCTATATTTTTTTATTTTGTCAATTTTCATCAATATTACAATGTAGTATTTCAACATAATCCCCATTTAATTGAATACATTTACTTCAACGATAAATTATTTTTTTAAGCCGTCCTCGAAGAACTTTTTCGGTGTCCCCTCAATCCACCTATTTATGACACTTTTTACGTCAGTTAAACTCTCAAAACGAACACCGCGAAAGGTTTCAAATCTGGGAATAGATGAAAATCACTCGGTGCGAGATCCGTTGAATAAGGTGGATGCTGAAGCAATTGCCATGGTAAATCGTTCAAAACAGGCTTCGTTTTTCTTGCGGTGGGCGGTCTTGCATTATCCTGTTGCAATAACGGACGCTTATGCAACTTCACTGGACGTTTTCTGATAAGTGCCTGCCGCAGTGGGCCGGATAATAAATTCGAATAATATTCTGCGTTAAATGTAGTACCTTTCGCCAGATAATCCACAAAAATAATCCCTTCGCAATCCCAAAATACACTAAGCATTACCTTTGCAACAGACGGAAGTGCACGCGCCTTAAGTGGAGACCCTTTTTCGGGTTTACGCCATTCTTTGGATTGACTTTTGGTCTCAGGATTGAAATAAAGAATCCACGTTTCATCTGTGGTTATTATCCGTTGCCAAAATTCATCACCGTCACGGGCTAACAGCTCTTGAAGTTGACGACAAGTGTCAAGCTTATTGAGTTTCTATTCCGGTCCCAACAACCTTGGCACTCAGCGGGCTGAAACCATGTTTACACCCAAACAATCATGTAAAATCTCATGAACTTGTCGTGTACCTATTCCTAGGCATACACTAATTTGAGAAATAGTCATTCGTCTGTTCTCTTTCGGTAGGTTCTCACGCAGTAATGTTTCTTTCATTTAGTAACGTGCTCCGGCGACCACTGCGTGGATCGTCTTCTACTGATGGTCTACCACTTTCAAAACGATCGATCCACCGATGTACAGAAGATGTGTAGATTCTGCAGACTCACCAAACATTCCTTGCAGACGTTTCACACCTCTTTCCACAGAAAGAAATTATTGCTCTCCGAGATTTAGTCGCATCTTCCATGGTTACACAAATAGTGCTACAAAAATGCGTCTATATCGGTCGAACACTTGAATCAGACTGATAGATATTGGACTAGATAGCTGCATAAACATGTCAAGACTTGTCTATCACCAATAGCATTGCCTATAAGTTCTGTGTAATGAATTAGAGCATAATTCCCAGAACTTTGTGATCATTTCTCGTACATATGATTTGGTACTTACGACTTCTTTTCATGAGATGATTTTTCTTTAAAATTACCAAAATAACATAACTTGAAATTGAATTACCAACATAACATTTTACGATTGAAAGTACGTATGCAAATTATTCCGGAAAATTTAGTACTTAAAAAAGTTTGTTACCACTGTTCTCCAAACAAGATTCAAGCTGCATCTATCTGTATAAATTTAATACCATAGTAAATTTACATCGATAATCAGATCTAAAATGTTAAAAACCTTCTCACTTTCATGGATTTACAAATCGTACCAATGGTAATTTATAGTTCAAAGAAGAAGGTTCTATCGATAGCTTCGACTATCTTTTCAACTTTCATTACTATTACATATAAAAAAAACTGATTTCCGCACGAATCCACTAAAAAAATTGTAATGACAAACCAAACTATCATAAAATATGCCTCTATGAAGACTTGATATGAAACCGATTTCAAATAAAATTATATTCAGGAATCTGATTAACTAGTCTTCTAATCATTTGCTTCCTCCGATCTAATACAAGATATGAGAGTGGGTTGACAATTAATTTTGTTGCTAAAAGAGGATTGCAACAACTGTATCTGTATATGTGGGTCTTCCTTTATCCTTTTTAAAGATGAAACCTTTATGGTTACAAGTCAGTCTAACACAAACTTATTCTTTACAATTGCTTGAACAAGACTTTCAAGTGAAGGTAAAAAATGGATCAAATTGAAATTCGTGGTATGTATGATTTTCTGGAAGAGAATGACGCGAATGAAATTAATAAGAGAATTGCAACTACATTCATTAAGTGACTGGAGCAAATCATCGAAGCCGCACCACATTCTAAGGCTGAGAGTGATCTATTTTAAAGTTTTTTAATGTTTGTATTTACAATTTAACTCATTGTCCTCTTCAATATGCACATTGTCAAAGCACACTGCGTCTCCAACGATTTTTCCATTCCTGGTAACAATTTTGGAAGTCTCATTCCTTCAGGCTGTTCAGAACTTACGTCGTGACTCTTTGGATGTTGTCTATTGTTGCGTAATGGTAACTTTTCAACTTCTGCATAAACGTTGGAAAAAGAAAATAATTACATGGAGCCATGTCTGGACTGTAGAGTGAGTGTGGGAGTACTGGAATGTTTTTCTCTGCCAAAAATTCTCTAACCGACAATGAGGTATGACTGGGACCATTATAGTGATTCCAGATGTAAGAGCTGACAATGTCAAGTCACACACGCAAAAAATCTTTTTCCGCAAACGCTCAAGGACCTCGCTGTAAAAGGTTTGATTCGCTGTCTGGCCCTGTGGTACGAATTTTTTGTAGACAATTCCACGACAATAAAAAAATATGATAAGCATGGACATTAGAGAGATTGGCTCATGCGAGCTTTGTTCGGCCGCGGTGATGATGATGTGTGCCACTCCACGCTTTGTCCTTTTGTTTCAGAATCGTATTTATATATCCATGATTCGTCACCTGTTATCATGATTCGTCACCTGTGCATGAAGTTGGGTTCGGTTGTCAAGCGATTCAACAGTTCTTAGCTAATGGGATAAGCGATTTTCTTTTTGTTCATCAGACTAGTTCTTTGGCACCAGCTTTGCATAATTTTTTCTTATGCCTAATGCCGCCTCTGTCAAAATTTGATGAACAGTGTCCACCATCGTGACCGTTAACAGTTTATCTTGTGCCAGCACAGAACGTACCTTCGACACATTTTCATCGGTTTTCGATATGGATGGCCATCCGAAGTGATGTTCTTCTCCAATGTTATCGCGGCCCTCTTGAAAGTCTTATACTATCTGAAAACTTGTGCTGAAGACAAAGCAGTCTCTCCATATGCTATTCTTAACATTTGAAGTGTCTCTGAAGCAGTTGTTTCCAGTTTAACGCAAAATTTAATTGCATATGGCTGTTCGATATTTGCCTGCATTTTTCGTGTAACACAACTATAAACAAGTAGTGATCACACCGCTAACATTGAACTGAGCAGACTGCACGTTTTCTAGTTACACTCGCATGTAGTGGTCTCCAGAATGATGTAGTGTTGCCCCATTGAGCGTAAAAAATTAATTCTCATTACTTCTGAGAGATTCATCGTATATCAATTTTCATAGTAAATTCAAATCCTTCTGTAATAAAAATAGAGAAAGCTACTTGTATTACTATATTGGGTTAAGAAAATTTTCATTTATTTTCGAGTCTTAAATGTGCGGCGCTGAAAAAATTTACTAATTGCGGATATGTTTTTTCAACAAAGAGTGGCAATCTATACATTTACAAATATTATTTTTATCTTACGATCAATTTGAAGATTACTTTAACCTTTAACTTGAATTACTCCAAAATATATGACATTATCAATTGGATTCTGCCAAATTCCCAAGACGGAATTGACTTGAGGAAAGTTTCGATGTAATAACAAGGCTTCAGCAGGAGGGTACGTACGAAAAGTCTACATTTGGTAGTGACGATGATATCGTAACAATTACGAGCCTTCTTCTGGATGCAAACATTGCCCGTTTCCTAACATCCATTCGTGTACGGGATTGGCAATTCGGGAGAACAAAACCGAAGGGAAATATCCGCCACCTTGGGAATTCGGTGTTTTCTCTATCTCCTCTTTCACCACACAGCGTTGGTAACGTAGAAGTATCATTACCTCTCTCGTTCAATAATACAGCTTCGCCTCGAATAATGGATAGAGGATGTGAATCTAAATTTCATTTCCTCGCTTCTAATGCGTACGTGATTAAAATGTACAAATAATATTTGCGCCGGGGACTGGTTAAGGAGGGGAGTTTACAGGAATAGGAGGCGGGAGCGACATAATGTTTATGATTATGTTTTGTTAATATAAAGTTTGAAGTTGTTGTGCTGACGCAATTATTTGTATTAGTCGTATTTATTATGGCAAAATCGTACTTGCTAAATAAGTGCACGTCTTGCTTTTTAAAATTAGATTTTATGTCCACATGTAGCAAGTAAATATGTATGAGTATGTTACATGTATAGAAAGAAATAATATTAACGTCATACTACAAGTTACAAAATTACCATGACTGCTTTTCGAAATTACGATTTATATTTTGCAAAAGTTAAATTAGTTTAACTTGAATTATAAATGAGAATTTTAAATGTTAACTATTTACATATGCATATATGAACCCTAAGTTAAAAATCACCTTAATAATAAATTCTTCTTTAGTTAATTAAACAATCAAAAATTTAGGTTAAATTTTCATAAGGAATGAGTATTATTAGACCATTAATTGCTTATTCTTGTTTATATAAGAGATTTAATTACTGCCTCCTATACCAGGGATGCCTTTCTAGTGTTATAAAGGGCGCCAGTAATAAAACGTCTGGTGTCGAAATTAATCTCAATTTCTAATCTAAAATTTCATCAAGGTACAACTAATTTAATCATAATTAATTTTTAAAGTGTTTAAGTTGGCCGAACAATAAAATTGAGTCGAGAACTTTCGGAGAGGATTAATTCAACGATATCTGGCCGAGTTGGTTCCTGTTTTGAAGATAAAGCACCATATCAATCGAGAATTTCATGTTAGTAGTGTGAATTCCAACGTGGACGTACCAGTATTAGCGACGAACCCAGGACATGTCCGTCAAGAACAGCAGTCACCCAGAAAAACACCGATGTTGTGCGCCGCCTGATTAATGAAGATAGACATGTGGCATATCGTGAAATTGAAACATCCATTGGTATTTAAAATACATGTACAAAAGGCATGTGAGATAACTAATGCTGTAAGCATTTCAACCGATCCAATACATAATATTTTGCATCGGTAATTAAAAATGAAAAAACTAACCGCAAGATGGATGTCCCGTTTGCTTAGCGTTAAGCTAATGCGAAATTCGTGTTAAAAATCAATTTACAGTATGGCTAAGCTCGAACTAAATCTAAAGAAGTTTCTTCGTCTATATGTCATAGTAGATTAAACTTGAAACATAATTATACACCAGAGACAAAACACAGTTAAAACAATTTGTTCAGCTGAACGTGCTTACCGTTTTTTGGGGAATAAAATTATGGCCACGATTTTCTAAGTCTTAAGAAACTTAATTTTTTTTGCCTATTTACAGGAGACCGGTACAGTAAAACTACCTTTGTATAAAGAGATCTGGGCCAAATTAGATGATAACTGTAACAAATGCCTATTTTGAGGAAATTCTGAAACATTACTTTTAGGCAAACAAAGAAAATTGGAAAATCGACAGGTTATATCTATAGAATTGAATGCGAATTATGTTGAAAAATAAAATTTATTTTTTAACTTAAAGTAGGCATACTTCATTCAAAAATCAACATGTTGTGATGCATGTAATATGGTGGAATAACTTCTTAATAATACCGATTAAAATTTGAATGAGATAGCTTTAGCATTTTGCAAAAGCAGTGGAATAAAAATTACCGACATTTCAAAATCCTAATATATAACAGTAATTAAATATTTAGCAAAAGAAGGTCAAAAACCACAAACTGAATACACTTTGGATAACTTTTATAGACAATTTTCTTCTTTCTTTACTACAGTAGAAAAGTAGCGACAAGGATTTCGTACGAAGCAAATATCTCGGCCAGATTATATAACGGACTATTAATAACGGTCTTTAAACTCCCAGGATATTACTAAAGGAAAACGACCGAACAAATTATTAAAGATGAGATACATCGAACCCGCTCATATGGCAAGTGTTGCGCTACTACCTACATAATAGTCTTAACTAACAAGACTCCAACTAACTATACTTATTCGCCAATCTTAAAGAAACGGTAACGACGTCGTTGCAACATACCCCCAATAGAGCATTTTGTTGCTATACAGGTCGAATGACAAGTCCGTGTGCAGGGATAAACGCTTTTATTTTCTCGAATTTGTTTTTTATATAAAAAGTAATAATAGTTTCCCTTGTTTAAAATTACATTGGACAATTGTGACTTGAATATGTCAAAGCCCCTAAAAAAACAGGCTGAATTTGTTGAGGCAAAATAGGCACTAACTTGTGTTTCTACGTCGTTAGCGTTTATAAATTTGCGTTTTATCATTCTTCAAATTTCGAAACAATTATAACCAGAGGGTGGGTGGGTGTTTCTGTAGCGTCCAAACCAGCTGAGAGATCTTTTCCAGTGTAAAACTTGCTTTATTGGCTGGACAATTGTCTTGTAGAAATTTGACTTTACGATGCTTCCTAGCCGGAATCTTGGCATTGACAAGATCATGAAGGTTCATATAGTATGTTTTGTTGATGGATCTACCCGATTTGATATAGCCAATATGCACGATCCCATCTTTATTCCAGAACACAGTAGCCATGATCTTTTTGAATGTCATTTTGGTACGATCCACTACTGGCGGTGGCTGACAAGGAAGCTGCCATTCGGAAGTTAAATTTTGGGTGTGGTGGCACGTAGTAGACCCAAGTCTCATCGACAGTTAGCAGATTGTCTAATAAATCATCCCATTCAGCACCATATTCGTTTAAAGTTGATTGCGCATCATCAATTTTTTTCTTCTGTTGCTCATTAGACAGCTTGGGCACCCACTTTACCACGACCTTTCTGAACTGAAGACGTGTTTTGGTGATGTGTTGTAGGTATCCTTTTGACTCGCCGAGTTCAGCAGAAAGTAAGGCCAGTGATATTTTGGAAATCTTCACCGTCACCTTCACAGTCGGTGATGGCTTTTAACAATTTCGGAGTAACCGGATTTAAAGGTCGTCCTTCTCTCGTCTGCCTGGCGGCTTCTGTACCAGCTTGTTTGAAATACTGATACCATTTGGAGATAGTGTTGCGATGTGGGCATTCACTGCCATATGCAGCATTCTGGTGGCGTGTCGTTTCCACTAGGCTATCACTAGACTGCGGAACAGACGCTATCCTCTAATGAGTCATGCAGGCGCAGAGACAGAGTCGGTTTCGCTTAATAATAAGATTGATGCAATATTCGCTCGTAGCCCTGATTTTAATGTCCCGAAAGGCTCTTGTAGTAATGTTCAAAATACGGATATCGGTAGATATATTAAATTTAAAGAATATTATTTCTATGCGCCACTCACTAGCTCTGATGTTGAGCGAAGTTTTTCTATATTTAAAGATACACTGTCCAACAAAAGAACGCACTTTACAGAACAAAGTTTAGAATATATTCTAATAATTAATGTGAATAAAAAATGTTTACTGTGGTTCACTTTAATTATAGGTGATATAATTAATTTTTCAAGTTTATACTTTTTCAATATTTTGAATTTTTTCACTGTATAAAGTAAATGCATTATATATATATATTATATATATAGATAGATAGATAATTATTTCGTGACCATTGTATTTTATGGTAAATTCAATTTGTTGGCGATTTAAGGTCTGGTTTTACTTTAAAATATATATATTTAAAATAACCCTACATGTTTCGGCAAATTATGCCTTTATCAAGGAATATAAAATATAAATGACAGTATATTAATGTCATACATATGAGTTGCTATAGATAAAATTTTTCAAAGATACATTCCAAATGAATAATAATTATAATAAATCATGCCTTAGTATTCTAAAATAGATAGACAACAAAAATAGGGAAACACAAGACATGAGTTATTATTATGTATGCGCCCGTGGAGCGTCTTAAGATGTAAAGCTGTCGGCATTCGCCTTAAACGAGAAGGAAAACGACGACAACCTACTCGGACAACCAGACAGGAATCAAAACACGGAACTGTCCGCATGATAAGCAAATGTATATGATATTTAAATATATATGATATTTAAATAACTTAAGATTATATAATTATATAACAGCAACATATATTATGATGCTAAATTGCAGATCGTTACATAATTAAGTTATAGTATATACTGCTTAAATTTTTTATAATTGAATTTTTTTTCCTGTTTAATATTAATCATTTCTTTAATTTCCCTTTTCATTGTGTGTTGTTCTTTATCAATTATCTGTGTGTTTTTAAAATCGAAATGGTGATCGCGTTGTAGTTTGTGTGTAGATGAAGCAGTTTTGTCTGTTTTAGAGTATTTGTGGGCTTGTATTCTTTTGTATAAATATTGTTTAGTTTGGCCTATGTGGTAACTATCGCAATCGCGAACATGGTATTTTATAGATGGCAAGTGTTTTCTATTTTAGGTTTAAGTTTTGAAAATAAATGTTTATTAGTATTACTAAGTTTATATGTTGTGGCTATATCATATTTTTTTAAAGTGTATTTAATTTTTGCCGATAGTTGTGGAACATATGGAATCGTGATATATGTTGTGTCATAGTTTAAATTGTTATTGGTGTATGCAGTGTTGTATAATTGGTGTATTCTTTTTTTAATTGTTTGGTCTATAAGTTGTGGTGGATAATTATTATCTGTTAAGATTGTTTTAATTTTCTTGATGTTATCTTTTCTGTATTGAGTATGTGATAGTTTTACTGCTCTATCAGTCAGATTATTTATAATCATTTTATATCATTTCAAGATATACAGACTGTCCCGTAAAAAACGCCAACATTCATAATTCCGTTATTTATTGTCCGGTTTTATTTAAACAAAAAGTAAATTTAATAGCATCAAAAACACTATAAGATAGCAGTGTTTTATTTGTTTTCAATTGTTTTCATTAATGTCAAACGACAGTCAAGTTTTTTATTTTAAATGGCAACATATATATTTTTGGCTATATTCGGATTGGATTTTTTTTTCTGAATTCAACGATGTATAACATGTTTATTTTTGATAAACGTTTATTGCAAAAAAAAAACTTTATAAATTTCATCTTTGTCTTCCATTATTTATAAATATTCGAATGTGTCATGAAACATTGGAAATGTAAGTATTATAAATATTATTATAAGAAACAAAACACTTTACAATAAATGTTGAAATTGCCCGCCACCTTGTTCAACAGATATCGCACATCTCCTAATTACTCCAAAGGTCGCATTTAAAAGACAAGCGGCAGGTACTTCTTGACAAGTGTTAATAATTCTTTGTCTTAAAATGTCAACATTTTCTGGAGTTGTTAAATAAACTCGATCTTGTAGATAAGCCCACAACCAAAAATCGAGGGGCGTAAGATCCGCTGAACGCGCAGGCCACTCGATAGGACCGGATGTTCCTATCCACCTATTTCCAAATTGGGTGTTCAACAAATCAGTATTTACTCTGGCGTTGTGCGCGGGAGCCCCATCTTGTTGAAAAAATATTCTATTTAAATTTGCCAAAGGTAATTCATCTAAAAAGTTTTGGAGATTTTCGTGTAATAAAGTGTAGTATTTTTCTTGATTTAAGCAACCATCTATGAAAAATGGCCCAATTAATTGATCACCTAAAATGCCACACCTAACATTTACGTTGAAACGTCTTTGAAAATTATTTTCAATTACAAATCTCGGATTGTCTGCACTCCACTGTCGATGTATGTTTCTATTAAAAATACCGTTGTTGCTAAAAGTGCATTCATCAGACCAAATTATCCTTCTGTAAAAATTCGGGTCTTGTTCTAATGCATTTAAATAAAAACGACAAAACTGGATTCTTCGGCCAGGATCATTTTGTTCTAATGCATGAACTTTTCGAGCTATGTACGGTTTGTGTTTTCTTAAAATACCATGAACTGTAGTTTTTGATACCCCAATATTATGTGCAATTTCGCGAATCGAAGTTCGTGAATTTTGCTGTACTGCAAGAACATCTAATTCCTTATCTTCGGAGAATTTCCATTTTTGTGTTTTTGGTTTGGTAAATGATCCATAATTTCTTAAATTCTTTTCAATTCTCTGAAATATTTTCGAACCTGGAACTTCTCTGTCCGGAAAACGAGCACTGTACCGACGAACTGCTTGAAGGCGATTTTTATTACATTCAAAGAACACTTGTAACATGTCCGTTAATTCATTGTTATTCATTTTTAACGAAAATACGCTTTTTGTTGCGGCAAAACGTTCAAACAGGATAATACAGAAAACTTAATAAAGTCAAACTGACACTTAAGGCACATTGACATAATGCTAGTGGACTGGGCCAAGTCTACTATAATGAAAGATGAAATTTATAAAAAAAATTTTTTAATTTTTTTTTATTAGGAGATGTGCGATATGTGTTAAACAAGGTGGCGGGCAATTTCAACATTTATTGTAAAGTGTTTTGTTTCTTATAATAATATTTATAATACTTACATTTCAAATGTTTCATGAGTCATGAAACATTTGAAGAATGGTCCAGAATTGGTCCAGGTTATATATTGGAAGTAAAACAATAAATGTCAATAAAAGTCACTCTTTGATAATTTATAATTTTTAATAAAAAAAAAAGAAAAAATCCCTTTACCGAATGTATAGGGTGCTAAAGCAACATTAACAGTAGCAATTGGAGGAAACACTCTTTGTGAATAATGACTCGCACACAGAGAAAAACACCCTGTGACTCTCGAACAAAAATAAAACTAATGAATACTAGTGAAATTTGTCAAGTTTGACCTCTACTTTAACCCCTACAATCAAATGTCAAAAACAACAAAGTTTTCAAAACCCGCGAAAATTGAATTTTAGTCGTGCGCAAAATAACACGACAAGGTCAACCCACAATAAACAAAAAATCCAACCTTGAATTCAAAACGTTCTAGAATATTATCTTTTAAGAAAAACTCCACTAACAAAAAACATGACAATTTTCTCTAATACCCATATACTAACTTCAAATATCAAAATTATTACAAGAAATACATGAAATATAATAATAATAATAATAATAATAATAATAATAATAATAATAAACGCAGTATCAATTATATAAATTAAATAATTTTATCAAACTTACATAGATCTATGCACTGATAATATAAAAACTACGTGAGAGATATCTTACTTATAAGATCATATTATAATCACAAAACTCTCGCAAAAATCGAATTAACATTTACATGCATCTCAAAAAAATTGCATAAACAAAATACAACTCGATTTTATTAACACAGAGAATAAAATTGAATATCTTATTCTTTAACAACCCGGTCACTGTCGAAGTCTAGATATCTCTAACCAAAATGAAAATTCCAATATCCGCTTGGACATCCCCACCAACTATAAAATCAAAAATATACAGACAATACACATTTTATAATAATACGATATCCGGGGTAGCGGCAACTTTAATCATCTGACCAACTTAAATATACGAGGATGGATCAAAATTTCAAACATATTAAAATTCATCACTTAAAATTAAATATATTTATAACGATCCCCGTCTGAAATAAAATACACATCAAAAAATGAAATAGATAATTTTAATAAATGTACTACACAAAAAAGTTCAATATCGTTCAATCATTTTCCTTTCTAGTCCAAGGAAAAATCCATTGCATATTGTATGTATGTATGTATGTATGATAAATTATGATACATACTCACTCCTCGCTTCTTGAACGCACACATACGTAATACACGTTTGTAGGTGACTATAGGGAAGAGATTTGTACTGTATATTTAAAACAACCCTACATGTTTCGGCAATGATGCCTTTGTCAAGGAAATAAAAAATATAGTTCACTTATATTTTTTATTTCCTTGACAAAGGTATCATTGCCGAAATATGTAGGGTTGTTTTAAATATATATACTTTGAAGTAATAGACCAGACCTTTAATCGCCGACTTATTGGGTTTACCATATCATACCAAGGTCACGAAAATATTATATATATATATATATATATATATATATATATATATATATATCTTGAATTAATTTCAATTCAAGTTAATTTAAATTCATTTAACTTCAGTGTTTTATTTATTTTCATAAAAATAAATTTCCGTATATATATTTCATTGGCTTTATTACGACTCTGGCGAACTATATTTCACACTCCGTCTGTTTGCATTGAAAGACGTACAAACAGACAACTTTTATCAATACTATCGCGCTATAACATTCACATATACTGTTAAGTTGATTAATTATACATTGTCGGCACCGATGAATCACACCCGATACGGGATAGCGCCGGTTCCGCAGTCCAGTTATCACCTAGTTTAACGCAGAACTCAATATTAACACGAATTTTTTCGGAACCATCCATTTTCGAATAAATTTTACGGTTCGAAACAGGCACTGACTTCCAAGCTCCTGAATAAAAACACAAATGAAGTAAACACAGCTGTTCACGAGAACTGTCACTTAGTTCAAATTTCTTCTGCAAGGGGGCTCTGCGCCGGGACTTGTCATTCAACCCAATATCTAAATATTATTTTTATAAAAGTACCTAAATACTTATTAAACGTGTACCAAATTGAAGTAAAAGCAGATTATATCGCAAAATACTAAATTGTTTTTGTATTTCTTTTCCAGTTAGGACGAGAATTTGTGCCACAGGCTGCATATAAATGTATTTACTGATATCACACGCAGTGAAAAAATATATATGTACAATTCCCAACAACAACAGGGAATGATTTCCACATTTACCACGTTTTATAGTCATCCTGAAACTCGACGTGTTTCATTTAAATTTTCTTGCGAAAACCTTTTTCCATATAATTTATAATGTTATGCGTGAATGGTTTTTATACCGACATTAAGGATATATGCGAAATGGCTCTCAGCATTTTGGTAGACGTCCCCTTAAAAAGTGTCGTCATTCAACATCAGCATTTTCTGTATTATCAGCGTTTTTCACATTAGATGAAGTGTGCACTCAAAGTGGAACGTTTATTTAAAATGAGATACGTACGTATGAATGTACCGTGATTTTTAGGGAGAAGTGGAGGTATGTTGTTATCTGTTGGTCGTAAATGGAACGATGGTCCGTACATATACAGGGTGATAGTAAGAGCTTTTATTAAAATTACAGTTACTTGCTTGATGGAAACTCATTTATTGAAGCCCTGTGCCCAGAATTAAATTTAGCTTAAGCTTCAATTATGAAAATTACATCTTTTTGGAACAGGAACATTATTTTGAATGTATCTAATTTAATGTTACAGTTCGTTCTTTCGCAATAACAATAATATTAGCAGTATACATAAAAATATATAAAAATGTTTCTTTAATACAATTTCGATACAAGTAACATCAGAAACGATTGTTGTTACTAA
The DNA here is from genome assembly GCA_935421215.2 of Melolontha melolontha. Lineage (NCBI taxonomy): Eukaryota > Metazoa > Arthropoda > Insecta > Coleoptera > Scarabaeidae > Melolontha > Melolontha melolontha. The sequence continues at coordinate 110,202,849 of OW285238.1, forward strand.
GATTCACAAATCATTATTGTTAGATTATAATAGGCTCTTGCTATTCAATAATTAGATTTTTGTTATTCTATATTAACAAAGTTGAACCATAAATCTCAAGTATTGTACATGTATCTGTATATGTGTATACGAGATAAATACTATTTTCTTGGGAGTAGCGGTCGGGTAATTAAAACAATATTTAATTTGAAGATTCGATGCTATATATATAAATTTATTTAGAAAAAGGACCAACATTAAAATAAATCTACTTAGATGAAATTATTGTGGTATTAACATATTGTGACTATTTGTAAGTAAGACTAAAACTTTTGTATTGCAGGTAGGAATGCTTGATTCGACAGATGTTGGTTTAACTATTAGCGGGCATGTTTTTTTTTCCTTATTTTATTTTTGTGATGCTTATTTATATTGTCGTTATACGGCGAGTGTTTATATAATTGGCAGGTATATTGCTGACAGATTGTCTGAATCTGTTCTGTCATGTATGGAATTTGTATTTTTTTGTATGTGGATGCTTTCTAATATATTTCTTGCTTTGATGTTTTTCACATGTAATTATTGCGATTTTATCGAAATTGAAAGTATGTTTTGTTTGTTTGATATGGTTTTTAAGGGCTGCACTATTTGAAAATTTGTGTCCATTTAAATGTTCTTCCAGATATTGTGTTGTTTGGCTATTGTATACGCCTTCGCGGTCATTGCATGGAATTTCATAAATACCGTGTTTTCTTTAATGTAGGTATTTTTGTCTTTTAATTTTGAGTGTAGGTTGTTCTTATACACTAATGACCGATCGCCTTTTGTTTTCAAGATAAAGGATCTTAAAAGTTTGTTAGAATTTTTTTAAAATTTTGTCCAATTGTGATAACATTATTGAATCAAAATTAGTGTAATGTAGTGTCGAGTATTATTAGAATATTATCATAGTTGGCTAGGTAATTATAACATTTGTCATATTAATTTATTCAAGTTTGTCGTGTTCCTGATTACGGTTGTATTTGGTTTTGCTGTTTGTCGTTTTCTAAAATAAATTCTCTCTACTTTTGAAGAATAAAACGACATGATTATGTGTTATGGTGAAGTTCGATCAAATTCTGCCGAAGCTCAACGTATCTATTGAGAAAGATTCCATTAAGACATGTTCCTAATATAAGAACATTTATTGACGTGCATGTACGTTTGGGAGAAGATAGCTGTTTCAAAAAATCAAAAGTTAATAGTGGGGCTACCAGAAATCATCGTACTGTTGAAAATGAAGAAGCTGTTTTGCAAATAGTAGAAAATAATGCGAAAATAAGCACCAGAAAAATAAGTGCAGCTGTACGGAATGTTAACCGTGTGTGATAACGCAATGCAATTTGTGTGTATGCAAACAATCTCAACCAGGTCACAGCCTCGTTCCCGTAACGCAAGTGTAACGCGTGTTACAAATACGTCCTCGCTCACGCGAGTTGTTTACAAACACAAGCTGCATGTCAGGGTTGTATAATATTCCCTAAGTAGTACGAGGATGATCCGATGGATATATAACGAGAGTAATGCAAGAGACACACATTCTAGATATATTCATATTCACAGTCACATTCACACATTCAGTCTACATACTAGTTAGTAAGAATGTATATAAATGTTAACCATTTCTAAGTGTTATGTATTAAATATATGTTACCCGAACTATGTGTATCATTTAACGGGACAACGATATCAGCGTGAAGGCTCAACGATGTAGCCCTCAGGACCAGGCTAACATCACGTGGCGTCCTGCCACGAAGTGCGCTAAACGGCACTAATACCACATGGCGATTCTGCCTAAGGGCGTAAGGCCCCACCGTTAGCACATGGCGATCCTACCTGTCCACACCACTAGATGGCTCTGCCAGCCATCTAAGGCCGAAAAAGACCAAGTGGAAATTCGGAACGGACCAAGAAAAAAAAAAAAAACCTACAGTTTAGCAGGTCAAAACCAAGAGGATGGCAACAAGGAACGGAGGAAATCATCTCCAACAGAAGCTCCACACGAAAGAAGAAACGCAGGTATTCTTTAAAATAAATTTAACAAAGACAAATATTACGGTGTATAAAAATAAAGTGCAAGACGTTCATGAATTACGTACATTTCGCGAGTGAAAATGTTTATTTGTTTTATAAGAGACAATAATATTGATTTAATCCATGCATACCATGTTATTTATGTCTAATTACGCAAGAATGCAAAAGTTGCAAAGTGCGTACCATACGTTTCTTTATGTAAAGGTCAAGTTTATTTAAAAATTAATATGTACTACGTAACTTAAGATGTTACATTTCGGCCGTACACTTCGCAATTTTGTTAATTAACGCAAAAGTTTAAATATATTTTTTGTTTAGAAGGCGCATATATATATATATACAATATGTTATATTTTTTCATAAGTTTAATTACGTGCATAAAAAATGCATGCGTTGTACTTTTTAATAAGCGCCATATATTGCATAGTTTACAAACAAAATTAAAAACAATAACTTGTATATTCAAACTAATCGCGAGTAAATAAACATCGAATTCAAATTAAATATGTATAGTTTAATAATACTCGAGTCAAGTTCGCTTATAAGAATGCAAACACATCATTTATTTCTAAACGACGATACTTGGCATTGAATATAGTGCCGACGCATTCAAAAGTTCGCAATAAAAGAGAATAATTTTAAATTAATAAAAGAAACCAATATACGCGGAGTAGTGTATTAATTTTATTGGTAAAGATTCCGAAATTTTGTCACAAATGCCTTAGAAGTTGATTCCAATGCCATAATGGTTAGTAACGGCACGATTCGATAGCATCCTAATCACGTCTGGAGCCCTATAAGACAACAGAGACCTATCGATTGTACCTTTACGACACCAACAACAGTGCAACCTACAGGACAGATCATCCTAGAGTTGTGGACTTGGCGATAACGATAACCAACCGAATCAGACGAACTTCTAAAATAGAAGAAAGGCAAAGAAGACTCCAATTCGCCCCTAGGTCGTGACGAAGCAAGCATGCGCTTCCAGGAAGTGATCCTGCACGACAAAAAAATGCTCTCAGAATTTTTTTTTTAGAGACAGTTATAACAAAAGTGTGTTTTGTTAACTGGTCTCAAGTTTTTCTAGATTGAAGAAAAGGCTTACAGCATAAGGGCATATCCGCTGCACGAGCTCCCTTACTGTAGTCAGAATAAGCTTCACAGGATAGTTCTGCGCAGGAACATGACAGACACGAAATATGTGCTGTCCAGGGAAATACACGAAAGAGTGATTTCCAGAATAATTTTTTCCATGGAGGAAAATAGATAGAAAAACGGAGAGTCGATTTATTTTAAAGTATGGTTGGAAGGGAAGCATAAGAATTGGGAGCGCGCAAAATTGAAGACAAACAATCAAGTATAAGGAATCGAAAACGAACAATCAAAGCAAAGAGTTAAGACAAACAAGCGAACATGAAGAATTCAAGACAGAGAATCGAATGCGAAAAATTAGAAATTAGAAGCAAGAATTGCAAATACGAAGTAAGTCAACTATTAGATATATACGAACACATGATATAGGAATAAAATACAAAAAGCAAACAGACTAACAAAGTTGAGACAGTGTACAAATTACGAAGGCCCGATTATTGATTATTAATAATTATTATTTTTTGCAACAATGTAAAAACGTACTATGAAAATTTATTTAAAGTTTTATTGTATTATTATTGTATTATTGTATTGTATTGTATTTTTGTATTGTATTATAATATTGTTAAAATAAGTGTAAATATGTTAGTAGGAAATAAGAAACTTGTATACATGTAATAAATAAGCAACTATTTTTAAGGTTAATAGTATATGTCATATTTTTAGTGATCACCGTACTACAAGAATAAGCAAGGTATAGATTTTAACATAAGAAAAACAAACACCTCAGCGTTATTTTTCTTAACCCCCAGGGAGGGTGGTGTGATAACGCAATGCAATTTGTGTGTATGCAAACAATCTCAACCAGGTCACAGCCTCGTTCCCGTAACGCAAGTGTAACGCGTGTTACAAATACGTCCTCGCTCACGCGAGTTGTTTACAAACACAAGCTGCATGTCAGGGTTGTATAATATTCCCTAAGTAGTACGAGGATGATCCGATGGATATATAACGAGAGTAATGCAAGAGACACACATTCTAGATATATTCATATTCACAGTCACATTCACACATTCAGTCTACATACTAGTTAGTAAGAATGTATATAGAATGTGTGTCTCTTGCATTACTCTCATCAGTTAGACAAGTGCTCAAAGAACAGCTTCTTCACCCGTCTCATTTCCAAAAAGTTCATCACCTATTGGAACAGGATTATTTACCCCGTGTACAATATTGCGAGTGGTTGCTAAATCAAGGGCAAAATTATCTATCATTAATTTTGTTCACCGATGAAGCAGATTTTAGTCGCGGCGGTGTTTTGGATATACATAACATGCACTATTGGAGTGATGAAAACCTTTATCAAACCATAATACGGAATTACCAGTTTGGGTGTTCTATTAATATGTGAGCAGGTATGTTCGACAATTACCCAATGGGTCCATTTCGATTGCCCAATCGATTGACAGGCGAGCTCTATCGACATTTTTTGGAAGATGAACTGAACGATATATTAGAAAATGTCCCGTACATGCATGACGGCGCACCCGCTCACTTTTATCGTAGAGCAAGGGTATTTTTGCAAAGAGGATTTGGAAATAGGTGAATTGGTTGTGGAGGACCTATACCAGAGCCAGGTTGTAGTCCCGAACTTAATCTCCTCGATTTTTCATTTTGGGGGTTTATGAAAACAAAAGTGTATGCCCTAGAAGTAAATAGTGAAGAGCAATTATGGAACAGAATTATGAAGTCTGCTGATAGATTTCGTAATAATCCAGGCATTTATCAAATATGCCTTCAATCATTAACACAAAGATTGGAAAGTGTATCCAAAAACAGGGCCATCAATTTGAACACCTTCAGAGCTAGCTACCTTAACATATTTTTTAAATTTAGTTGGTGTTTTTTTTTTGTTATATTATGTTGTTTTTAAAGCTCCTGTCGACCAAGTAGCTACTGAAGAGAAATAAATTTTCTAAATTAGTAGAATTTATTTTTTTAATCAGCAATACGTCAAATTTTGATAAATAATTGAAATAATTAGCAGCTTTATCATGGGAAGAAATTTTTAAAAAATTCTGACAAACTTTTAGGATCCTGTGTCTTGAAAACAAAAGCCGATCGGACATTAGTATATAAGATTTTTTTCAGTATTTTATGGTCTTCTATCGCATGATACTATGCATTGTATTTTTTTCAATGTTACCTTATATATAATAATTGATATGGTTCCTAGTAACTATTATTTACGTTTCTATTTAAAAAAATCTTAGAGGACATCATTTTCATCTTGCAAATTGAGTTGTAATGCAATATTTTTAGTATAGAATTATTGATTAATCGTTATAATAAATGTATTGAAATTAGTGAAAATTATATTGAAAAATAAAAATTATTATTTCGAAACTTAATTTTTTTCTGCCAGATCAAGAATGCGAGTAGTATATGGCGCTTAGCTCGCACATTCGTGGCTGTATATTTTACCACAAACGCTAAGTTTATTAAAAAAACATGTGCATGTGGTATGAAAATGTAAATACATTTCAATTTATTTTCAGTAAATAAGACACCACACAAGTAAATATTTGCATGTTATTAAGTTATTAGTTATTACTTCTTATTACTATTAGATTGAAATAGAAACGCTTATTTGTTAGGTTGTATCAATTGAATAAACTATTCATGTCTAATCTGAATCATTCATAAGTTTCATAACGCATTCACATTCAAAATGCCATAAGATACATTGTTCGCGCTGATTGTGATATGTAGATTATATGCTACTGCACAGTAAATAATAATTTTAGCCGTTCAAAACAATTCCCCACATTAATTTAACATTAATCTGTTTAATAGAAACAAATTGGTTAGGACGTAAAAATAAATTATCGCAGTCACATTTAAATTATCCGTAACATAATACATACAGTTCAATTATCAAATTCTTATGTTCCAGTCGGCGAATTACAATCACATATGTATATAAATTATTAAGTATTAGAGAGGAATTAATGTTGTTTAGTATGATCCTAAAGTTAATTATTTGATGATATAGACTCGAATAAATTGTTTTGTGATAACACAATTACAATGTTGAACACAAAAGTTCTCTCCATACAATAAATCAGTGTTTTCTGTAATTTGGACCAAAATTAGTATACAGTTGCCGTGCAAATTGCTAAATCAGCCTCATATTTTATGAAAAGATTCTATAGACCACGTCATAAACAATAACAAAAACGGACGCCGTATTTATTACCTGCAAATAGTGTGGGCAATTTATTCTCAATCCCTTCAATATTGCTTGAGTTGTTACTGTGCATCATTATTACTAGTGATCATCTATTCGAATTTTTCGCATTTTCTGTGTAACGTATTAATACGAGGGAAGTCCAGAAAATAGTAGTACCCGTTTACATATAATTAAAAGAAAAATGAAGGAAAGTAAATAATGATTTTATTAAATAAAAGTAATACATTTACTCATTTTTCTATGTAGTCGCCGCCGTTGATGAGACATTTGTCGTATCTTGAAACCAGTTTGTTTATGCTTTCCTCGTAAGCATCTACCGCCAAATTATCCAGCTAATGCTGTACACCAGGGGTGCCCAAACGGTCGATAGCGAGAGTTTTTAGAGTGGATCGCGAAAAAATTAAAAATAATCACTTCATAAATTCGAGTTCTCTCGAACGTCAACTCTAGGCCGTCTCCGTCTTTCATTAGTATTTGCGAGACCCCTGAGGCAAAGCAACTGCGCAACGTTCGGCGACCCTTCCCAATTCTTCTCGAATTACTCAGATTTATTTAAAAATCCGCGAGTCATAACTGAGTATCTGAACGACACGTAATATTTGAAAGGCAAAATGAGTGTGGCGAAAAAAAATAAAACGTACCATTTTAATAACGATTGGGAGGAAGAATTTTTGCTTATTATGGTCAAAGATAAGTATATTTGTCTCGTTTGTCGATCGTCAGTAGCATAGCTCAAACGCGGGAACTCAAAAATGCATGATAAAACTATGCATTAAAACTATGAAAATGATTTTCCGTAAAAAAAATGCGTTAAGAAAACGAAAGGTAGAACATTTGAAAAGTAGTTTAAAGGGAGAGCAATCCATTTTTAATAGGCCAGCGATACAATCAGTAGCTGCAACAATTGCGTCTTTTAAAATTTCCTACATACTGGCGCAACACAAGAAAGCTTTCGAAGATGGAGCGGAAGTAAAAGAATCATTTGTTGAAGCGGCGAATGTATTATTTGATGACTTCAAAAATAAAACACAGATGATATCTGTTATCAAGGATGTTCAATTATCTCGCCAAACTGTTACTAGACGTATCGAAATCATGAACACAGATTTGGAATCCAAACTAAAAATGATATAGAATGTAAATTCTTTTCTTTGCAGTTTGATGAAACCAACGATATAACTGATACTGCTCAATTATGTACTTACATTCGGGTAATATTTTCTGATGTGTCGGCAAAAGAAGAATTGTTAACGTTGCTGCCTATGAAAGAAAGAACTCGCGGAGAACTTCACGCACGAGGTGATGACACTGAGATACTTAAAAATAAAAAATGGCTCCGTGATTTAGCTGCCTGAATATCATTAATTTGGGACTACAGGAAAAAAATAAAACCATTATCGATATGGTTAGCGCAACAAACGCTTTTATAAATAAATTGAAACTATTGGTTAATCAGTTAAACAAAAAGGACTATACAAATTTTCCAGCTTTGAAAGGAAGGGTAAGTTCTCACTCAAATTATGACAACTACGAGACACAACTAAGAAACATTTAGAGTGAATTTGAAAGACGCTTCTCTGATTTTAAGCAACCGACGGATATTGTAACTTTCATGGCTTATCGACGAACATCCTCAGAATGCCTGCAGTTGGCACACAGTAATTACGAACCGTATTTCAATAAGTTTGTGGATGATATGCAGTACCATGCATCAACATCTAAATTCTAAATGAAAGCAGTGACTAAAGAAAATTTCTAACGTTGCAATTTTATTAGATGTTTAACTTAGGCAAGTATAATATACTTGGTATTTATTGCAATAAATCATTTTCATAAATCTGTTTTTTTTTTATTGTAACCAGACCAGTTTTAGTAGTCGGTAGTCGTATGTGTCCATCGCTTGTCACCTAAATATTTTGTAGTAGATCGCAATCCCTAAAAGTCTGAGCACCCCTGCCGTACACCTTCTTTTAAGTCATCATCACTTACTCATTTGATTAAGTTTATGCGCCGATCTTCCCTGATGAAGTCATCGATACGTTTCTTCAGCTCGTTGGTGATAAGGGAAGGACGACCTGACCGCTCTTCATCGTGTACATTATCTCTTCTCTCTTTGAAATTTCGAACCCAGCGCCTGACAGATGACTCATCCATTGTTCCTGTACCGCACGCTTCAGTAATCCCGCGATGAATGAACGGATCACACTTCGCATTTGGCGGAATTTTCTATTATATGCGCCATTGTAGACAGTCACAAAACTCACACCACGGACCGGAGGAACCCGAACTCTTTCGCTGCGCAAAGCTACGATGACACTGTTGACACATGCGTCGCTTTCAAATGGATCAATAGCGCCATCTGTATGAGTAAATTGCTACCTCTTTCTGGATTTCCAAAAACCTTCATCTCGACTAGTAAAAAAGCCTTGTGAACTGTACTTTGCACCTAAAATTGATTATCAAGACAAGTTATAGCCTCCCAATTTTTTTTGCAGTTCGTGTTCGAGAACACTGACAGGGTGGTTGAACGGCATAACTCTATACCGTTCGCAGTTCCAATAGTTTGGAGGGAACCTCAAAACCACGTGGACGATTTGGTTTCTGAAGAATCTCCACCAAGCTGGATTTAGCTACATCCCTATTTCTGATGGTTTTTCTTCTAAACCTGACTTAATCACCCAAGCTAAATTAAATGATATTGCTGGTGACTTGGACCTTCCTAAGAATAAAGCAGAACTGGGATTCCGTCTCCAGCAACGGAACCTTTTATAAAAAGAATCTAAAGTATCATATATAGGAAAAGACAAGCCACTTTAAATATGAAAGGTGAATTGGTGTTTTGTCACGATATACCAGGCCTAAAGCCCGGCGGAACGTAGCTTACCATATAAACCAGAACGGTGACTATTTATAGATTCGTCTAAAATAAGTTTGAAGCCGTTTTATTTTTTGATGGCAACGAACATCCATCGATTCCCATAGGTCACTTAGCAAATATGAAAGAGATAACCTTAACTCATTACTTAAGTGTATAAAGTACGAAAATAACAAATGGAACATATGTTCAGATTTAAAAGTGGTTTGATTATTATTGACAGGGCTGCAAGTAGGATTTACAAAATAATGCTGTTTTTTTGTGTGTGAGCGGGACAGCTGTGCAAGAGATAAACATTATAAAATTAAACATTAGCCTCCACGCAAAACAACTGAGCTAGGTGTTAAAAATGTGGCATGAGAAGCAGTAGTTCAGATGGTAAAAATATTTTTATTCCCACAAGGCCTCATCCAATATTTTGTCAAGGCACTAAATACAGAAGGGGATGCTTTCTTATATTTAAAAAAAGTTTCAACGTATAAGTGAGGTAAAGATCAAAAAGGGAATTTTTCTTGGACCACAAACCAGACAACTGTTTCGAGATGACAACTTTAGGACAATTTTAATTGACACTGAAAGACAAGCGTGGGATGCTTTTGAAAACATTTGCAACTATTTTCTTGGAAAAAATAAATCGGAAAATTACCACAAGCATGTGAAAGAGCTACTCTCGACCTACCACATTATGAGACGCAACATGCCGCTGAATCTCGATTTTCACAATTCAAGATATGCCGGAAAATGCAGCTCAAATGTAATACGAGATCTCATAAAAGGAAAATCACAAGTAAATATTCAGAAAATTAATTTAAAATATGTATATAGTTCTTAAATTTATTGTTAATAAAATATCGAAAACGTATCATTTTTCGTCACGTTTCCGATTATTCGCAACAAATAAATTGGTTAGAAATGGCGTTTTCACTGAGTTTTTATTAATATCAGAATATTTCTACCTCCTTTATCATTGGAGCCTGATATCAAATTCCAAAACCAGAACAGGATTCAGCAAAAGTATTCCAGAGAGGGAAAAAACTTTTCAAATGTTGAACAGTGTAATTAAATAAAATATAAACAAGATTTTGGTAATAAACACTAGAAATTGAATGTATGCATTTATTAGAATATTGAACTCATCAACACTATACCGATTTCTAAACTTCTCACAAGTGAATTACAGTAAAAAAATGGTGAGACAATAATAATGGCCACTGAACAATGATTTTTAAATATTTCGTGAATGTTGGGAAAAATCCAACATGAATTGTTAATTTAAATTACGCAATATAAATTTGTTAAAGTATAATTTTCATACTATTTTTACATGAACGGCACATGAATGAATCATTCTCCACTTCAAAGAAACAAACTTCCTTTATTAAAGGTGTTCATTAGCTTTCCTATGTATACAATATTATTGGGTGAAATACTGAATTTGATGAGTGCAAGTTTCTAGGAATCAAATAAATTCTAGAAAGCTGATAAAAATCATTAACCAAAGTAGTTTGTATCTGCTTAAACACAAAGACTTAAACATCGACAATAATTTCATTAAATAATCCGGATCTCTGGAGTTGATAGTTTTTGGAAGCGATTTTAATATCTTCTGCATTAAAAATTCTTTCTCCTTTAAGGAGACGTTTCATAATTCAATAATAATAGTAATAATAATTTAATAGATTGTCCAACAGGACAAAATTTTCCTAATAACACAATAACAAAAGAATACAGACAGTATAACATATATATGTACAATATTAAAAGGAATTTCTTCTTTTCTTGGCCGTAATTATAATATAAAACAAAAAGTAATTGTTTCATGGGAGTAGCAGACAGGCAATTAAAACAATATTTAATTTATTTTGACGTTTCGGTACTATATATAGTCCCTTTTTCAAAACTGTAACATTTATTGAAGAGTTAAAAATGATACAATGTTAAAATAAAACTACTTACATTAAAATTGTGCCGTTAATGTATTCGTTTTTGGTTACCATTTCTAAATAAAACTAAATTATGTGTGTCTTGCTGGTTTAGACCCTTTTTTATGGGGCATATGTTTATTATCGTTTTGACATGTGAAAATGTTTGTAGGGTCACCCATTTGTGTTGGTGTAAACTTTTCTCGGACATTTTTTTTTAATTTTATTTTTGTAATATTTATAATTGTTATTATACGCGGGAGGGGTATAGAATAGGTGTATATTGTAGAAAACAAGTTATTTGTGTCTGTTCTGTCGTTTTTGGTATCTGTGTTTTTTTTGTATGTGTATGCCTTCTAATATGTTTCTTGTACTGTTTTTTTCGGATGTAATTATTGAGGTTTTATCGAAATTGAAAGTGTGATTGGTATGCTTAATGTGTTTTTTTAGGGCTAAACTGCTGTTTGATAATTTATGTCCATCTAAACGCAGACATTATATTGTTTGGCCGATGGATACACCTTTGCAGTCATTGCATGGGATTTCGTATATAACGTGTGTTTTTTTTAAAACAAGTATTTTGTCTTCTAATTATTTCTTAGAATCCAATGTCAAAATTATGAAGCTTTTCTTTAGCGACTCTGGCTAAATAAATATTTAAAAAAAGATATAAACCGCTAACCGCAGTAATATTCGTATCCTAAACACGTATTTCGACAACTAAATTGTCATCCTTAGTAGCTACGAATATTAATCAGTTAAATGTTAGTTTTGAAAAAGGCACTGTATATATTACCGAAACGTCAACATAAAATTTAATTACCTGACCGCTACTCCCATGAAACAATTACTTTTTATTTTATATATACAGGCTGAGTTTTTTTGAATGTTTAGCATTGGGATCTCAGAAACTACTGGAGATAGAAAAACGCTTAAATGGGGAAGGATGCGCAGTTTTACGAGTTTGATTTAAAACTGCTTTTGTTTCTCCGATAACTTTCATGGCTTATTAGATATTCAAAGAAAACTAAATTTTACGATTTTCTTTAAACATGCTTAGCATCGTTAATAGTAATTTTAGAGAAAAAGTGTTCAGACAAAAGTTTTAGATATGTTTACGCCAAATAAAACTATGTAGCTAATATTTCTTTTTCGTTCACCATTATCGAGTTATGACACAAACTTGTGTTTTTTTAAATGGAAACCATAGTTGGTTTTGACATCATTAAAAAGCTTATTTTTTGCTGATTACAATGATATAAGGTTTGATATGGTTATTTTAAAAAATAAAGAGGATATAGACATTTCTATGATTGTTCACTTTATAAGATAAAAACTTAAAAAAAAATGTTTGGTGTTTTGTAATTCAAAAAACGAAAAATCTGAGTTACAATAGTGTTCGTTGGAGCAGTCGAGATAAATATACTAACATTGCTTTCACGTTGAGTCACAGAAGTGAGAGCTGTTAATTTTTACGTTTAAGTCAAGTTAATTGTCAAACATTGACAATTAACTATTAATTAATTTAATTGTAACTTAACTATAAGCGGTGCAAACGGCCGTTAATCATAAGTTTGCATTGGCTATGGAATTTTCTAACGTAGAAAAGCGTGATATGGTTGAATGTTACATTCAGTGCCAGAAAAATTCTACTAGAGCTGCTGAAGTTTATTTTGAAAATTATTTTGATTGACGTCAGCCGTCGCTACCTACTTTTAAGAGATTATGGGATAATTTAGCAGATTATGGTTCGTTCGTTAAACCAAAATAAAAAAAAGGGATGGATGAAGATAGAGAAATAAACATATTAGCAAGTGTCGCTCAGAATCCATCTACATCGACCCGACAAATTTCAACAGAAATGGGCTCCTCTCAACGCACTATTGTCAGAGTGTTGAAGAAGCATAAATTTCGTCCCTACAAATTATCAGTATCACAAACTTTACATGAAGGTGATAACATCAGACGAATAGCTTTTTGTAGATGGTTTAAAGATCAGTGTCAAAGCGATCCACACTTTTCAATGAAAATATTATGGACTGATGAATCTCGTTTCACAAATTGTGGAACGTTTAATAGGCACAATGAGCACATATGGTCTCAAACAAATCCACTTCACGTTGAACATAGGAGACCACAAATTAAATTTGGGTTTAATGTTTGGTGTGGTGTTATAGGATCAACTGTTCTTCCTCCTTTTATTTTTGATGGATCACTAACTGGAAATCGTTATCTTAATTTTTTATAACAAGATTTCGAGGAAATGTTAGATAATTTAAATTTAAGAACCTGAGCAATGCTGCTGCAATGGTTTCAACATGACGGAGCGCCTCCGCACAATCAACTGAATGTTAGAAATTATTTAAATTTGAACTTTCCTAATCAATGGATAGGACGAAATGCACCCATTGAATGGCCGGCTAGATCCCCTGATTTATCAGTTTTGGATTTTTTCTTAATTAAAACAATATTTAATCCAAAGTTACGTTTGGGTAATATGTATAGTACCTTTTTCGAATTGTAATTTTTATTAATTTAAATTAGTGAAAGTACAATGTTTATATTGATTTATCTGCTTACATTAAATATTATTCTGCTAAAATAAAATTGCACTGTATACCACATATTAAAATTTAGATGTGAATATTATTATATATCTAAATTTTAATATGTAATTTTATAATGGTGTTAACAGAGTTTAACTGTATTTTATAAAACTTTAAATTCTAATATATTATTGGGAAGCTACATAAAAAATCTATAATATTATAAATCAGAACATTTAGATTACATTTATACACTAACATTTCTCAGCATAAGGTTCAAATATTAAATAAACAAAAATATGTAGATAAATAAAATGTGTTTTTTGGTAATAAAAATGATGAACTTTCAAATTAGGAAACTTTTTTTATAAATATCACACTTAGAATGTTTTGTACTTTGAACACTAAAAATTAATCGATCCAAACAGAAATTTTAAAAAGCTTTCTTTAAAGCAAGTTAATTAATTTTTAAAATTATTTCTTTTACTCTAAAGTGAAAAAAAATCAAAGTTATTTTCTAAAGACATAAGCAATTCATGAGAAAGTCCTTTTACTTGGCAGAGCGAGAAAAAGTCGAAGTGAAAATAGGTTGAACAAAAAGAAGCGGAAACCAATTCAATTCTTGCAGATCGGGCCGATTTAGAAGATCCTTTGTTCAAAAAAAGTTCATCATTAAAACTTACTCTTTTGGATCGTACGCCTTGAAACGCGACCAAAGGATTGAGTTTAAATAGAGCCAACTTAACATTTGCAATATCTATCGAACTTCTATTCTAAAAAATGATTTAAAAGAATAAATTCAAAAACTTAATTTTACACTGAAATAGATAATATAAAGCATTATTACATAATAGTAAGTTATTACTAAATTATCTAAAATAAACTGGCACTTTTAACAGGAACTAATACAGTTTTAAAAGGTAATTATTTCTTCGAATCTAATGTCAAAATTATGAAGCCTTTCTTTGGCGACGGTGGCTAAATAAATATTTAAAAAAAAGATATAAAGCTCTTACCGCATTAATATTCGTATCCTAAACACGTATTTCGACAACTAAATTGTCATCCTCAGTAGCTACAAATATTAATCAGTGTTGAACATAACGCACAGTAAAGCTACGTGGACGTCTTGTAAAGTAGCTTTACTGTGCCCCACGTTTAACACTGAGATTATTAATTTTACCTATTGAGGATGACAACTTAGTTGTTGAAATACGTACTAAGAATACTAATATTAATGTGGTAAAGGGTTTATACCCTTTTTTTGTCAAAATTAAATATAAGAATAAAAGTTTCTTAATTCTACGATTGTTCTTTTAATTTACCAGTTCTGCCAAATGCTTATTTATAACTAGAACAGATGTAGAGGTTTTATTCGCTAAAAAAGCAATGAATAAATGTCAATGTAATTAAAATATTAGTTGAATATATAAACACTGCTACACAATGAATTTAGATTTGTGTATTTACTTTTGATGAATTTTGAGAAAAATATAGTAGAGAGAATCAAATACTTGTAGAGAATGTATTGTAGAAATATACATTGTAACTATATTTTAATAAACATAACGAGTATTAAGTCCATCTAGAATAAAAGTATGTATTAGAATAGTATATTAAAAAACAAGTTTCATAAGGCACCACTTTGCCGCACGAGATCAGTTTAGAAAACGAGCCGCGATAGCGGCGAGTTTTCTAAAGAGCGAGTGCGGCAAAAGGCCTTATGAAACGAGTTTTTTATTCTATTTTTTCTATTTTGCATTTTTTACATTAATAAATTGGAATTATTTAATTTGGAAGTTCAGAGTTTAATTTTTATATAAAGGATGCAGTTGGTCACATTGATACTTGACATTGTCAAATTTAAATCTTGCTATCCGCGAAGTATATTATATTACATATTATTTACTAATTTTCGTTAACATTACTTGATATTTTATTTAAAAATATAAACATGAGTGACTTAGAAACTAATATATCTTGTTGGCAATTGTATACAATATACGTTGTTTGTGTAGAGTACGAACATATATCATATCTGTCAAATGTACTTAAATTATTAAAATCAAATGACAGCAATGATACTTATTTCTGTATTCGAACAACGCCAACATTGAAAAATGAAAAAAAGCGTATCGAAATGAAGCTCATTTCGATACTGTTTTGGGTTTCCTAATGAGTTCATTTCGAACGCAAAATAGAAAAACAATTTTTTGGAGTTTAGTATTGTGGTAGTACTACTTTGTACTCTGATTTACCCATTCCTACATGAATGGGTAAATCAGCAGCGATACATGTATCATATAATATATTTGACAGTAAATAATACACCAGTAAAAGTGTAGCCAAGATATTGACACCAAAAGGTAAAAGAGAGATAATAAAATACAGAAAGAAAGATTATTTATTTATACATAGTAGGTACTATTTTTGTACTTCTACTCTACGAATTTCTACGCCATATAGTATCTTCTTGATCACAACTTATTTTACAACTGCATTCTAGAAGCAACCATTTTAAGAAACCACAATAACGTATTTTTTATTACACTTCGATAACTATCACTATAGTAACTATCGCTTTAGTATTGAGTGAGCCACAAAAAAAAAATTTTCAGAGTATGCCATGGGTTAAATCAGTTATGTCATAGATCGATTAAGTCATTTAACCAACATGTCGTACTACTAAAAATAGGTTAAATCGTTAAATAAAAGTTAAATAGAAGTGACATTCATTAAGCTAACCTAATATTTAAGTCTACGGAATTGAATTTCAGTGAAGAAACGGTTATTTGAAAGTTTTGGTTGTTGAAATGTGGAAACTACAATGATTTATTATAAAAAAGAATATAGTTTTTTTTTTGAGTGCTGTCGAAATAAACTTTGGAAACTAACATCAAAAACTAAATCAGATTAAACGAACATTATGTATGTAAAATCTCATAATATTCAGAATAAAGATAAATTCATAATGAAAGTAGAACAGCAACTTATTAATGCAGTATACAAAACAAGCAAGTATGACATTGAAGCAATCATTAATTTTTTTCTTTTAACACAAATGTGTTGGTTCTGAAAGGAAACGTTTTCTTATTGGAGAAATTAATCTTCATCTGTGAGATCATTCATTGGAGTTTGCCGTGTGGAGTTTTGATGACCCGTTTACCATATTGTTTAAATCAAAAGAAGAACAAAACACAATCTATTACGTAAAAATATTCATTAAATAAAGTGCGTAATATGTCCACCGCCTTCATCTCTACAGCGTAAAGTTCTTCGCTTAACAGAGTTAATAACATTTTTTATAATCCAAGGTGAATTATTAATTTCTACGATCTTATTAGTGATCCTTTATTGCAGATCATTAAGATCAAAAACAGGTGTTACAAAAATAGAATTCTTTTAAGTACGGCCATAAAAATAAATCGCACGGTGTTAAATCGCAGGAATGAGGTGGCCAAATTGTGTTTGTATTTAAACTAATAATTCGATCTCCAAAAAATTCTCTCAGAAAATCAAGTTTTCAATGGTAATATGTACATGAGCTCAATCCTGTTGGAAGTAGCCTTCCTGTAATTCATTATCGTGTAACATATTTAGAAATGATATCAAGATTTCCAGTCAGTAATGCACACCGTTTAATATTTCTAGAAGGTGCAAGCATTTTTTAGCTACTGTTGCATTTTGTATTTTTAATCGACATACCTTAAAAAAATATATGTTCTATAATCCTTCTCTGATAAACAGCTGCCCAAACTCCAATTTTCTGTGAATGCAGTGGTACTACCACAAAAAAGTATGGATTATTTGCGCTCCACATCCTCATGTTTTGATAATTTACATAGCCAGAGAGATAAAACCAGGATTCATCAGTAAACATAGCCTTTTCAATGCCTCTATCATTAAAAACAAAATTGTCTATAAATCTTTGACAAAATTCCTGTCGTTTCAGTCTGTCCAAGTCATGAGTCGCAGGGGTGTAAATGTAGATTATGCTTAGGATACGTCTGCAAGTGCTATAAAAAAGATCTAATTCTTGGTGTAAATGTCGCACAGAAAGCTGAGAACGATCTTCAACCAATTGCCTTGCCGCTTCAACATTTTCCTCATTTCTAACTGTTAGTCTGCCACCGCCCTTTTTGCGATCCACGTTTCCTGTTTCCCTGAATAATTGCACAAAACGGCGAATGCATATGAAAAGCTGTTTATATGGGATATCAATTTCTGGAAATTTGTCTAACAAATCCTGAAATGCATCCCTGATTGAATAAAACCAGTCACCATTAATTTTACTACCGTTTCTAAAATAAATTTCAACCACGTGCCGTTTATGTTGTCTGTTAAATTAAAAATATATAGAATAAGGATATCTTGTCAATTTGACTTATGATTATTTACAAATGACACTTCGTGAACTCTCTAAGCTCAGACGTGACTTATACTATCTATCTCATTCATTCATGGCCTGCCTACCTAGGATACAAATTTTGTGGCTCGCTTGATATCGTGTGTACTATCGTTTGTAGTATCACACATTACAATTACAATTGTAGTAACCTATACTATATATTTTTTCTCAGTGTAGCGTCAATAACCTTGGTCTGAAGATAATCGATATTAAGAAATTTTTCCCGTTTCAAAAATTCATAGCATAAATATTTTCTATATCAGTTGTTTTTTAAATTCAATGCATAATTTAATCTTTTCATTAGTAGCTTATGCTTTTGATATTTTACCTGTTGTATACGTAACAGAAAAGGATATATTCAATCACACAGCGAAGTAACAATTAGATAAAACTAGTTAGTCTAAAATAAACCACGAAAAGTGTTAATAAATAAAATATACCAAGCCAGCGGAAAAATTTTACCATCCACTTAGTACTAAAGTTTTGATTGCATGGTAAAATATCTTTTAAAATCATGACAAGGTAACTTTCAGATAAAACTGGTTAGCTCGAAACATATCACAGAAAATATTATCAATGAATAATAAATTATTCATTTGTTTTCAATCATTTTGAGCTGTTTCGATACTTGCCCTTTTAAATTTATTTATTACAGAAATTAACGACTTGATCCAAAATGATAAATAAACTACTTTGCACAAAGTGTCGTGGTTTTATTTAGGAGATTTTCAAGAGCTTATAAACATATTATACTTACAATAACTAATCTTCTTATATCATATATACTGTCTTACCTTCAAATTGTGTCAAAAAATATGTTAATTTTAAAGTAACACAGCATGTATAATATAATAAGATTGATTATTGTATTATTTTACTGCACCTGAAAGTCCACGAAACATTCTGCAAAACAATTTTATTTTTAACGTAATATTTTTTAAAAAATCGAAGCGACTCAAAAAGACTGAAATACTATTTAAGAATTAGTAACGAAACGGTCAAAAAAAGAAAATAAATAAATAATAAAATATATTATATTATCAAATTATTACTAAAATATTGACAATAAGTAAAAAATTCTAATAAGACTTTTAAACCAAATGAAAACAGTCAATGAAGATGTAATGTTGTAATATTTAATGTATTTTGATTGTATAAATTTGAATAAATCTTGTAAAAATTGTAGTCCGGTAAAGTATTTTAATGCTGTAAAGTTTCATTTTCCGTACTGAAATTAGTGTGGGAAATCAAAGAATGTTACACAGGATGAAATAAAATCTTTCGCTATATGTACTTGAGAAACATTCACTTGCAAAAATCATAGAATATGTAAAACTATTTCGGCTGTAATTAAGCTTTTGTTCGTTTCAGATTCTATAAAATCCTTATTGAAAACAACATTATATATATATATATATATATATATATATATATATATATATATATATATATATATATATATATGATGTCCTTGAAATAAAGAGACAGCGTTTGAAAAATTGAAATATGTAATTATATAGAATATAAATCCAAAATATTTTCCTAAAATTCTCTCTCATAAGCGTGATAAAAAAATGAGATATTAAAAAAAATTGTCACGCGACTGTGCGACCGACTATATCATAAAGAGTACCGAAGACGATATTTAAAGCTGACCGACAATAACAAAAAGAGTAGTTATTGTACGTCAGCTTTAAATATCGTCTCTAATTCAGTCTGTCATGTTATAATAATAATAGTGAAAAAACATAAAAATGTTCTAATACATGAATGGAATTAATTAAATAATAAAAAAAATTTTTACTTGTTTACTTGTTATTTTGTATTTTCTAACATTTTTGTATATTGTTTCAATATTTTTAAAACATCACCCTAAAATATACTAATAGAAAATAAAACTTTTTTATCTATACATATTTATTTTTGAGTATTTTATTTATAAGAATATTGAAACGTAATTTTTTATTAATTTATTTAACCCACAGGCGAAGCGCACCCTGTACGGGGTTGCTCATCGCAACTAAGGGAACACTCTTAGTGGCTACCTCGGTCGACGATGGTCACACTTATGCCATCTTAACGTTTTCCGCCGAAGCGGGGGCATAGCACACACGTCGATCGTGTGTGTGCTGTTAACGGCAGCCTAGCCAGGTTGTCGCCCAGGACCGGTCCTAGTGGTGTGTGCATTGCGCGGCGACGAGATAGCGCCGCGTAGCATGGTTCCTCACTCTTGCTGGAAAGGCGGAATGGCACCTGACTGCCCAACGGGCAGACCCCCCTAGAGTTTTGTAGCGCATATGCTAGGCTGCAACCCAGTGGCGGCCCTACGCAACGGCTGGTTATCCGACCTCTCTAAATTCATGCGACCGATCACTAAACACACGCACGAACGCACCGACATACAAAACCCTACACTTACGCTCTCACACAAAACCACACACCCATAGAGAGACGCAAGCTGCCAGCAGCAACCAACACACAAGTTCATACCCAGAAGGAGACACAAATTGCTAGCAGCGAACAACACATATTTTCACACCTTGTTATCTATTTTTTGGAATACTAAGGCATGATTTATTATTATTACTAGAATGTATCTTTGAATAATTTAAACCATAGCAACTTAATTACTTGACATTTATATCCTGTCATTCATATTTTGTATTCTCTTGAAAAAGGCGTATACAGCCGAAACATGTAGAGTTTTTTAAATACATATATTTTGAAGTAATATACAGACCTTTAATCGCCTACTGTTAGGTTTACCATATCATACCAAGGTCACGAAGTTATTATATTTATATATATATATATATATATATATATATATATATATATATATAGTAGATTCAATTAGTCGGCGATTTAAGGTCTCTTTTACTTTAATATGTATATATTTAAAATAATCTTTGTTTAAACATGTTTCGGTGCATAATGCCTTTTTCAAAGAAATTTAAAATATCATGAATGTCATATTTATATACATATGACATTAATATACTGTCACTTATAAAATATCAAATAAGCTTCATTTCGATACGCTTTTTTTTCATTTTTCAATGTTGGCATTGTTCGAACACAGAAATAAATATCATTGCTGTCATTTGATTTTAAGAATTTAATACATTTGACAGAAACGATCTACGCAGAAAAGAAAAATGCTACACAAACAACGTATATTGTACACATACATAGAATATTTTGTATAAATATCCATGACATATGGCTAAAATTACTTGCTTGACTTTTGCGTTGTCGATTTTTGACAAATTTAAATTTAACCATCAGGCATGTCAACATAAGTTGCAAAATTATTGTCAGCTTAAGAAAAGAAAATTCATTTATAGTTATTTGTTATAATATTTTTATTAATAAATTAAGTGAATTCAACGTCTTTAGAAATCACAAATTCTGCCAAGTACGAATGTCAATTCTAACAATTCTCGCTTCAATATTTGTCATTTATTAAAAATTCAACTTTTTCTATTTTGCATTCGTAATGAAATTATTATGAAACCCAAAACGGTATCGAAATGAGCTTTATTTCAAGCTTATTTTAGTTTTTCAATGTTGGCATTGTTCGAACACAGAAATAAATATCTTATTGCTGTCATTTGATTTAAAAAATTTAAGTACATTTATTTAGACGTAGAAAAGAAAAATGCTACACAAACAACGTATATTAGGGTGGAGTACAATATATATTAGTTTCTATGTCACTCATGTTTATTTTTTTATGTAAAATATCAAGTAATGTTAACGAAAATTTAGAAATAATATTTCGGGGATAGCGATATTTAAGTTTGAAAATGTTAAGCATCAATGTGACCAACTGCATACTTTGTACCTATGAAAGTAAAACTGAACTTTTAAATGAAATAATTTCAATTTATTAATGTAAAAAGTGCAAAATACAAAAAATAGTATAGAAAACTCATTTCATAAAGCCTTTAATCGCACTCGTTCTTTAAAAAACTCGTTTTCTAAACATGAACTCTGGCGACAAAATGGTGCCTTATGATACTTGTTTGTTAATATAGGTACTACTGCAGTACCAATTTGATTTATATTGCAATAATATAATGACGCATCGGTAAATATTAGGGACTTGTGCCTTAACAATAATTATTGTTTATTAAGATTATAATCTTTTAAAATCACAAGATGGTAACGTTTAGAAATACTGATTAGTCCAAAACATAGCATAAGTTTCGTCAACAAATAATAAATTCTTAATTCGTTTTGCTTTCTTTTCGGTCATTATTTTTTAATATTCCATTCAAAATAAAAAGCTGTTTTGCACGACATTTAGTTTATTTACTAAACTTTCTTATTGTTCTACCTTAATATTATGTGTTAAGGCTTATGTCGTCCAAGACAGCTTTTAATACCATATGATAAAATAAATTTACCCTGTAGTTAGCCATGAAATTATTTATTCATAATATGTTGGTAGAGGCAAATAAAATACATCTGTCATTATGTGTACTGTATTGGTTAAACTTATACTGCCAATGTAAGTTTAAAGAAGAAAACTTTCATGGCCTTCTAGAGGGTAGAAATATTTAGCCATATTATATTTTTTATTAAAAAAAGACCAAAGCAGTCCAAAAAGAGAGAAAAACAAATAAAGGATTAGTAACTAAACAGTAAAAAAAAGGAAATAAATAAATAATAAAAAAATAAAATATATCAAATCAGGAAAAAAATCTACCATTAACTTTTTAATAAAATGTGGGCTATCACCCAAAACCTCCTTATAGGTACTTATAGGTACCTATTAGTAATAGGCTATTACTGAAATAGTGATGATAAGCAAAAATTTCAATTCTAATAAGATTTTTTTAGATCATAAAGTAACTCTTAAATAAGATAATAGCCCAAAACATTCCATGTTCCAAAACAAAAATGTTGATAATATATAATAAAGTACTAATAAAATAGATCAGGTCGGCAAAAAATCTGTTATTAATATTTATTAATCTTCTACTAAAATATTAACGAGAAGCAAAAACTTTTAAAAAGATTTTTTTTAAATTACACCCGATAACTTTTAAATAAAATTAGTTTAGTTAAGCATATTAGTAAATTATTTATTATAAGTAAAAATTGTTTATAAGTGTCTTAAAATCTATGTTATTAATATGAATTTCTCAATAATTTCTTGTTAGAAATTATTAACGGCTTAAAACCGGCGGTTTTTATTTTTTTTTAAATAAATTAGTAACGACAATTTAGATCGATATAAAGCTATGTTATTATTAGTGATTAAGAAAATCTTATATATTAATATATTCTTATCGTTCAGAAAGTTCTAGACTATTATAATGCAAAAAGTTGATAGAATTCTATTAATCAATAATGTTTCTAGTATATTCAAGGAAACTAAATTTGTCGGCGAAAGCATAAGAATAAGATTGGCATTGTATAATCGAACGTTATGTTTATTAAATTATATTTATATTACATACATTTTTTCCCTTTAAATCATACACAAATAAGTTTAAATATTTTTCTCGATTTTTAAAAGTCAAACATTATGAAGTTTAATAATATAAAGAAAGAAATTAAAGAATTTAATTCAAATTATTAAAATAAAACACTTGTTAAGTTCTGACAATATTGTTTGGCTAATTTCTACAATTTTCAAAGAAAGCTCTTATTCAACTAAATGTAGGGGCACAATGGTAGAAATTCTGGAAACAATATTGTGAGATCAATAAATTAAAATAGTGAGACTTATCAAGCGTTTTTTTATTTATATAATTTGTATTAAATATGTATATCTAAATAGAATGTTTCACCAAGCAACATCCATTAACAAGAATAAGATAATGATATTTTGTTTTAAATATAAAAGTTATTGTAAATGAAATGAATTTTGGGTTTTTTAATAACAAATCACTTTACATTCTAGTAAAGAAGTAACAAATTTTTAGAAAAATATCTGAACTGTTATTTTATTTTAAAAACGTAAAAAAAAAACTTGATTAAAATTTAATAATAAAGTGATAAAATATTTAAGTAATTCATGATCATATTCATGATACAATAAATTTTGAAACTTAACATAATGAAGATACTTGTTCTAATTCTATTTTGCTATTGTTTAAAAAAATGGAGATTATAATGAAATTGCAAAATGCAAAATTCATTATATTAAACTTAGAAATTATTAAACGTATTCAAAATTCTGATTCTAACGACATGCTTAATTTTTTAATTTTAAAGGACTTACTCAAAAAAAAACGCACAGATACCCACATAAGTATGTAGTTTGAAGTTTATAGAGAATCTATTTACACAACAAATAATTAGTAACAATATTTGCAATAATCGAACTAGATTATAACATCAAAAAGTACATACTAATTACTTCTAGTGATGTATTAATGAATTTGAAGAAATTTATACAAAATTGTATTACAAAAATATATATTTGTATGTTATATTATGAAGTAAAAACAGGCAAATTAAATTGTTTGAATAAATAACTGTTTAAAGTGACAATTTACAATATCTATTTTGTCTGTAAATATCTAGCATACTTAAATAAACGGACAGTTTTTTAAATATTTAATGTCGTTTATCCATGATTAATTTACTTATACACGATTAATTTCTCAACTTTTAAGCTTAAGATTTGTACAGCCATATTATATGATTTTGACAGATGGTTAAACTTCTTGAATTTCTCGCAAATTTTAACACCAACCGGCCGTCAACAAACCCATGCAGATTCGGTTTCCAGTTGAACTGGTGTGTAATAATATGTGTAGGCGACCTGTTTTATACTACAAGTCTCTTGGCCTACCTTATTTTCATTTCTTCCGAAAACAAGAAACAACGTAACGTTACATGTATTGAAGAAACACAACAAACAGATAAACGACGTTAAAAAAAGCAAATGTAACATAAAAATCAATGTTGCTACGTATTGTCCCTTATTTAAATAATACATGTAACCCCGGTTAAAAAAGGGTTGTCTCTGCGATGGGAAAACATGGTTGAAACGTTGAAAAAAATACACTTACCGTTACAGTGTTTGAAATCCCGACAGTGCCGAGGAATATCCCTACGATAACCGCTGAAAACCCCGACATTTTATCTGTTAATATTTTCTCAGCTGGTTGTCTGAGTTGATAGCTAGAATATCACCCGAAAGCACTGCACCAAACACGACTTAGCTCCTCCTGGGTGTATTCGAAACTGAATGCAGCTCCACCTATTAGGAAGAGACTGCGCAATCGTAGGATTAGTCATACATCGTCTATCTATCTCATGTTGTAACCTGCATTTAATAAAGGAAAGAAATACTAAGCGACACACAAATGCTCTCGAAGATAAACGTAAGTTAAACGTCTAGACGTACGTTACACTTGCGATCTCTTCCCTGACTTCCTTATCCTCCTTATCAATCGGGTTGCCAGACAGGGGTGGATGTATGAGAACGTAACGCAATTGATACCTACAGAGGGCGCTCGTGCGAATATCATTTTTTTTCGTTCCCCTATGTTGTATATGTGTTCGAGGGTTTTTGTATGCGTGCGTGCGTATTGCGTGTGCAAGTATGTGTGTACGTATACGTTCGTTAGAATCCCCTTTAATTTGCGAAAGAAAACAAATAATTTGGGGTTTATTGCTGTGGAACTGGCGCAATGTGGGACTTGACAGCATTGGAGCCGGAGTCCGCAAAATGCAAATGAAAATAATTTCTGTTAATTAAATTATCTTTTACGTGCTTTTTGAAATTAAAATTGTATGGCATAAAAACAGAAGTAGCTAATGATTAATACAAGTATACCCTTGTATTAATTTTAAATATTCTATTTACAATTTCGGAAAAATGTAAACATTAATATAAAATCAAATAACTTTATCATAATATGGTTTGGAGTTTTAAATGAACATTTTACTACCTACTAAAGATGTTAATGTTTAAAAAAGGTGGGTTAAATGTTTTAATTACATTAGATTCATTAGATTATTAATAATTGTACATACAGGAACATTTCTCGGCACAAAGCATATTACGTAAATTACGGAATGCTAATATTAATATTATTAAACGATGTAAGAGTAATATTGTCTTTCTAAATTTAATTGACATTAAAGTGTTGAAAAATTGTAAAACCACCAAATGAACTCAGCTGACAAATGAAATATGAGCATAGCAAAAAAAAGTACTTTAGAATAACATACGAGGGTGGATCAAATGTAAGCCAGACTTTCTTTATTGCTCGCTGGGCGAAGCGGGTAACGCGGTTGTTTAGTTCGTGTTGGGTTGTGACGTCAAGAGGGAGAGAGTTCACCGCCTCGCGACGCCAGAGCTAATTAGCCGTTCATAGAAAAAATAAACGGTAAAAAGAATACCTACTTAATAAATCAAAATTTATAATACGATTGCGGCGCACAACTGGAAGTGCTAAAGCATAAAGGCATTATATTTAAGTACTTTAAATACAATTTCGTTATAACAATAATATCAGCTTTTAATGTGAAATTGAAGAAACCTTAATTGATAATATTTATCATTTTCATAGTTGAAAAGTCTTTCTCTGATGACTTAAAAAAGATATAAAACTCCTTACCACTTTCATATTTATATCACGTGGACGTCTTGTAAAGTGTTTCGCGATTTTTGTGTTAGCTTTACTGTTCCCCATATTCAACACCTACCTACTGAGGATGGCAACCTAGTTGTCGAATACGTATTTAGGATACGAATATTAATGTGATAAGGTGTTTTATATCTTTTTAAGTTCTTTTTTCATCATTCTTATCTTCATCCATGGTATTCAGTGTTATTCAGGTTAGTTCAAATTTGCCACCATACTAAATTATTTAAATGTTGAAATAATCAATCTCTGTATATGTATTAAAAAAACGCGATGTTCGTACAGGTACCGTATGTCTGAAAGAATTTTAAAAATCGCGCATGTAATAAGTTCACTCGCCTCGCGCCTGATAACCTGGGATTCCCCGGCAATAAGAATAAGTCTGCGCTTCCATTAAGCAAAGAAAATACGGACAGAGTATATAAATAAAACGATTCAAATATAAAAAAGACGCATGGTAGAAACATAAGCAGAAATAAAAAAATATAAATTGTTTCTTAAAAACAAAAGAAAAAAGAATCCTTACGTGTAAACTGAAATAAAATTATAATTACAAGTAATCAAGTAAGTAAAGTAGAACTTCTGAGTATAAAACAGAAAATAATACATTCAAAAATAAATTAATGCAGAGAAACGAAGTTTTCTTCTACATAAAACTTTGTCTCAGTTAAATAATTTAAATTGTTTTTTTTTTAGAAGGTGCTCGAACAGACCACCTTCTCCCGTTAAACAATATGCGCTAAACAAAATTCATGACGCGGCGCAACTCATGACCTCTTCGTTTTCATCATTATTGTCTATCTTTAGGGATACGACTCTATCGCGATATGAACATTTCTTGCACGATTGTGAACAATCATATTTTTCGAAATGGTTTATCAAATAACGAATAGAACTAGATGGTACTTCGCGTTCAAATGCTGTTAGAAACAAGCCACTTATTTCATTCAATGTGCTGCAACGGTGATGCCATTGTAGATTTCTTTTCCTCTAAAGTTAAGTTCATGATAAACGATTAATTTAATCAATCGGTCCAAATTTTTCTAAAGTTAGTCTAGAACTGAGACCCGAACGCAGTGTTGCCAGGTGAAAAGAATTGGTTTCACTAGATGTAAGCGTAAAAAATCACTAGATTTCACTAGACTTTTTCCGCAGTTATAAATTATGCACTTGCATTAAATAGGTACATATACCAGTACTATATATATACCATCTTAGTTTTTGTTAATAAAGAATGAACTATTGAAATTTAAAAAAATGTAAAGCAATAGGTAAATCATACTTTATTTGTTAATGGTAATTACAAAAGTATTAGTTTTCAGTTCATACTGCCCAAGTCTGGACCGCAAATTGTACTTTATCTCTTTCTAACACAGATGAATACGCGCTGTAATACTACAACGTTTGTCATTTTAAGTTAAGACGTACATCTTTGAAATATTATATTAAATAAAAAGGATAGGTTGTCTAGGAGATAATCTTATGATATTCGACTAGTTGTCAAATTATTTCAATATTTTTGTTTATTGACTTTGTTTCTGGCATTCTGACTTCTAGGTTAAGCATTCTTCTAATTTGAATATTTAGTTTATCAAAAATTACAAAATCTGTTCTTTTGAGAACAATACTGATAATAAATAGTAATATCAATTAGTGGCAATAAGTACGAAATTATTTGATTATCACTTTGACATTTCTAACCTATTTATTTTACAAAATATTTCTTAGATGCCTGGTAAAGTTCTGGATTCTCAAGCTCAGCAGCTTGTATTAAATCTTACAGCGTATTTTTAACGGGAAAAAGAGAATGGTGGACCATTTATGTCCATCGACCGTGTTCATGAGGTAATTCACATAATCAGTTAGATAAGGCAGTGTTATAAAATAAGTTATTTTTGAGGGTAGCAGAAGCCCTTAATATTTCTGGTAGAACGGTCTACACTATTAAACATCGTAGCATTCAGAATCCAGTCTTATCGTCTCCTGGCAAAAAAAAAGATCTTGTAAGAATCCAAAAACTAAGGACTTACTAGAAGCAACTAAAATGGAAGTTCGAAATACTGGTTATGACTAGAGAACGGACACGCTTACCACCCAGTGCAGTACTGGCGAAAGGCTGTATTTCTAAAATATTTAATTTTATTTATATAATTGGAAAACAAACGGGTCGTGATCTATAAAATTACCAAATTCATATGTATTTGTTGAAAAGTTGTATTTTTAAAGTTTTTAATTTTATTTCTATAATTGGAACATTTTTATTTGTTCATTTTGTCGTTCAAGTTGAGTAAAGGAGTATTAATATTGACTAGCAATAGTTTCTCAAGGTTTTCTTCTGTCAATTTTGTTCTCTTTGAATTAAGTACATCCTTATAAATAGAAAACGTCCTTTCTACATCGCAACTGGTTATAGGTGCATACTGGAAATATTCTTTTATTTCTTCATATTTAGCCGTTAGATTTTGTGGAATTGTCTCCATACATAATTGCTGCAATGTAATTAAATCTGGATTTCTATTAAGAATTGCTTCAAACTTTTGCCGAAGGCCACATCCGAAGTCACTTGGAATACTTTTCAAATTATTAACAGCCACATCTAATGTGGTTAATCCGTCATTTAATTTGAGATTTCGATTTTCAAAATAAGTGATTAGTTTTGGCAATTTTCCAAAGTGTTCGTGAAGAAAGTACAACTGATTTTTTAAATTTGGGATTTGTGTGAGCTCCTTGCACTCACCAATACTTCTAGCACCTATACTTCTCCTTTAGCAGTGTTACGAAATGTTGACCATCGAAATTCTCAGCATAATAACTAGTAGCTTCCAGCCATGTTCCCCATCTAGTTATTACTGGAGTGGGAGGCAGTGACAGAGATGGAATTTTTTACCTGAAAAGAGCTACTCTCAATGGTGCTTTTCTCAAAACTTTTTTAAAAGCTGATACAAGTCTATCAACTTCCGGAAAAGTGTCTCTGATATATTCACAGATTCTGTGGAGAGCATGTGCTGCACAAGTAATATGCAGCATATTAGGATATGTTTTCTTCAAAGTCTGCCTGTTTTTAACATATGCGCAGCACTATCACTGACAAATAAAAGTATTTTTTCTTTGTACGTGGCGTCCGAATGAAGCATTTTTTGCATATTCGCCTTAATGGTTTCAGCAACTGTTTCCGCATCAACTCTATTTATAACACTTGTTGCTATTACATATGAGTTATAGGGAATAGTTGGATGTAGTACACCAGCTACAACATTTACCACACAGCGTCCTAACATATCCACCGTTTCGTCGGCGCTTATCCATATGTATTGATTTAAAAGATGGCTTCTAATGCGTTCTACTGTTCTCGTATAGCATCTAGAAACATAATATTTGCGTAAAGTTGATTCATCAGGAACATTTCGACTAGTATATTTTTTCAGAAATATTTTTAAAGTAGGATTGCTAAGTTTATTTAATGGAATATTAGCCGCCATAAAAGTTTTACAGAGTTCAGATGTGTTTGCGATCCTAAGTGACGAATTTTTGACGATATTTTACGGATTTTGTAATAAATTTTGGAATCACTGACAATGGACATACAATCAGTATGACCGTCAATCCAACTCGCCATTGTTTTACAATGCCGTTCTCGACATTCTTCCATATCATGTCTGAAAAAGTAACTTAAACAATGCTCTAGATCTAAATAAATGAAAACTAAAAATGTGTGCGTAAGTTATTGAAACTGAACGAAATTCAATGCACACTCTTACGTCGAAATAATTGGTAGAAATAGATTCAATCAAACGATATTAAACAGGATCTATCACAAAAAAATACGATGTAATTAACAGTTAAAACTATGAAAACAAGAAACTTACTCACAGCACTTTATTTATCTTACGAAATATAAACTAATAAATAATACATTATAAAAACCCCGCTTCTATCTACGCTCATGAAAACACTTTAAAAAACACTATATTCTTCGAATACAATAGCTGGCTTGTCCATTGTTATCGCGGCGAGACCAGGTGTCCGAGTAAGTCAAACAAATACTTCATTGAATTACGCCGGGATGTACTGAGCGACGTTATACACAATTCCAATTGCCGATTGCGTTTTATGGAAATTGCGTCCGTTCTCTAGTTATGACATGTATAAAGAATTTTTTTTTAATATATTGTAAACATTTATTATATCTTCAAATTTTTCAGAAAAACATCTTACCTTAAAAACTCTAAGCAATGTTCTGGCTATGAAAGAATTTGTTCATACAAGTACAACTACTTTAGCAATATTGCTTAAAGATATTGATTTTAAATATAAGGAAGAGTGTAACAGGAGGGCCCTCACAGAGAAATTAAATATAGTCTGCATGAGAAAAGTGTTTTTAAGGGAATATATCAATAACTTAAATTCAACTTCATGGTAGGTCATGTTCCGTGATGAAACTTGGATCTTTTTTGAATGGGAATAGAATGACATCCTGGCAAAATAATAATATAAGAAGTGTTAGAAAACCGAAAGGCTGTGATGGTAAATGGTTTATTATTATACATGCTGGCACAGAAAATGGCAACACTAAAGGAGCTAGTCTGATATTTCCATCAAAAACAATCACTGGTGATTACCATGGAGAAATGAATGGGGACTCCAATGGGTAAATGATCAGCTTATTTACCATCACTTATAATAATGGATAATGCTCCTTATCATAGTGCTACAAAAACACGTTTATGAAGCGATAATGCAAGTAACAATTGATGAGAGTGGTGGAATGTAACCATATGTACACAAAATAATATCGCATTGGCAATCGTATCATCCAGAATTGCGGCTACTCTTTTGGATGGTTGTTGAACACCACGTTCAGCACTTGAATTCCCATTGAATACACAAAACAGTGAAATACCAACTTGCAACATTTCGAAAACATCACGAATGACTAAAGTACTCCAGCAATGCGGGATAATTATATGGGATGAATGCACAATGGCTCATAAAAAATCGTTGGAAGCATTCGATCTAATATTGCAAGATTTACGTATAAATGACCGGCCATTCAGTTGTGTGCTAATATTTTTACTAGGTGATTTTCGACTTATTCCACGTTCAACACCAGCTGATGAACTAAATGCGTGTTTAAAAGCACTATATTTGTGGAGATATGTAATAACTCTCCATTGATGACAAACATGTGTTAAATTACAAAACGATCCTTCTGCAGAGTATTTTGCGATACAATTATTAATTGGGAAAATTACAATTGAGGAAACAACAGGTTGCATTAATAATACTAAACAGTTTTTACTGTATCAGTCACTCACAAGTACACACCAAAGTTACAGTATCACTTCCTGGCCTCATGCGGACCAAATCCATCTTATTGAAAAAACCTTGTATTTATTTCTGTAAAAGATAGAACGTCTAAAAAAATAGAGTGTTTTCAGAAAGTAACTGATAGTATTTACAAAAATATTGCCCTACTACTGAGAAGAAAATTGAGAAGAATCTTCTTTGGAAATTTTTTTCAACACTAATTCTCGGATTTTCCCGACTCTACTGCCGATTAATGTTTCTGTTAAAAACGTCATTGTTAGTAAAGCTGCCTTCATCGTTCAAATAATTTTTTTATAGAAAATTGTATCGCGTTGTAACATCTTTAAATGAAAGTTACAAAATCAATCTCTCCTACCTTTATCATGTTCCCCGTTTATTTGCAATTTTTGAGGAATATGTGACTTATATTTAGGAATTAAATTTACAATTCGACCATTCGATATTCACTTCAAATATATCGGCGAGATAATCATTGTTATTCATTGTTATTCATTTGCGGTGGTACCATTATTTTATAAAAAATATTACTTTAAAATTGCAATCTACAATAATTTTCGAACTGATATTTGAAAGACAAATTTGTCATTATTTGCGTTCCATTATTTTTTAGATTCAGAAAAAATCCTTGCAATATTAAATCAAAACAAACACAGGTATACATTAAATAAAATTGTCAATCGGTATGTATTGTGGAGATGTGGATGATGTACCAATGTTATGGTTGATGTTGGCTCGTGGACCAAATGTTTGCGATGACTCCGGTTTCTGGCGGTGATGCTGGCGGTTGATGGCGGTCAACGTCATTTACTAGAATCGCGACCCCTCTATTGCTTCACCATGTAGAGGTTGTAAAACTGTATACACTTTACTTTTTAAATCTTCGGCGACTGTTAAACGAATAAATGGACCTTCATCTAAATATATTTATTCATACTATATATATTTATTTTGGATCTACAACGACTCATACTAACATAAAGCTGCAGTTGAGACTGGTGTCTCTTGTTAAAAAATTGATTGTTATGTTAATACTGTGTTTTAGTTCATACTGTTCAGTCTCTTGTTGCTAGTATGAGACTGAATGATACTGATCTATTTTGTTATGTTTTGTAAGTAGGTAAAAATATACCACTACCCCTATTACATATTAAAATCATATAGGTGGGAAAATGTATTGTTTGACATCATAATGGGAAATTGTGTGTGATTTAATTCGGGGAAATTATACCTATAAGCAATAATAGCCCAGGTTTACGATGATATCTACCTATTCTAATCTTAAGTAATAGATACATCATAAAATTTCATTACTAATTAAGTATTAGTAGGTGTCATAAACCTGAGTAGCTTTCCGGATCGTCCCTTGTTAGAGTAATAAAATTTATTATACATATCTAAGAAAGGAAATCTTCACAATGAATATCCAAATTAAAGCTTTTGTTCACTAATGGATTTTTATGGTACAAATTTAGGAATCGTGAGCCTATTATACATATTTAGTTTACAATGTGTGATCATATTAAGGGTCTGTTGAAATCGTTCACTAATGACCCTAGGCAATAAATACATTTGCAAATGTAAACGATATCGCTTTCTTACAATTTAAAGAACGTTTTTATAATTTGCTCATTAAAAGTATGTTATACAGTGGTTTAAACTCTAAAATGAACTTTAAATATTTTATAAAATTGATAATGATATTAAAGGATATTAAATGTATCCTCAACACGCTAAATATTTAAAATAACGTTGAAAAAATTGGGATCATGCCATTTTATAAAGTTGGTAAAGCCATTTCTCTACTATTTTATTTATTGAAATATTCTGATCAATATCATAATTATAAGCATTTAAATCGTTAAATATTTCATGCACGTTACGAAGAATTTGATTAATAGCTTATGAGGTTGTAAGAAATTAAATATTCATAAAACTCTTTGGCTAAAAAAATATTTTACGTAAAAGCACATAAAAGGATTAGGCATTTAGGATTTATTTTCCTTTAAGAATTAAAATTTTATTTCATTTTATTCTTAGCTCTTCGCTAAAACGGTTGAAGATTCGAGAAACGTATTTAAAAACATATCCGATATAAATAGCTATGTTCACAATTTTAGTGCTTAGATTGTATTCCTTTGTGTAAGATCCAAAATGTAATATCCCTTTTGTTAACTATTTAAAGAGGAACACATGCTAAAAGTTTCAATGTTTTTTTTTCTTAAATGAATTAATAAACATTATTCCAATTACTTACCGGTAACACTTGAGTAGTTGACTAATAGTCATCGAAGCCATGGATGTTAAGCTGCTCTAGAACGACAATTAGCAAACGCCGAAAGTATAATATAAACGATTCAATAATAATTTACGATTGTATTAGACTACTTAAAATAGTATATTAGAGCTCTCCTTTTTAAAAGAAGGATCCTGATTGTCGTGAAAAACATATTAAACTAAATAAAATAGTTGGATCGATTCAGCTATTACTTGATGAAGATTCATAAATTAAAATAGAAATTAAACTAATAGTTAAAATCTTCACTTTATTAATATGTGATCGTAAAATGACAATTGTTTCGTCAACACAGTGGTTTCGTCAGGTACGTACCATATTTAAAAATATAAAAGGCCTAATATTAAATACTAAAAAGTTTAGAAATTCATAAATTAAAACAACAGATTTTCACTATTATTTCTATTTTAAATAAAATAATCCCGTGCTACTTTATATCTAAAATTACATAAATGTTTTATTAGTTATTATTCATCTACATATTCAACTTTGAACATTTTCTATGGTTGAATAACAGTTAAGAGATATATACAGAGTGGTGATAAAGTTTGGAACAAAATTCACAAGAG
The DNA here is from genome assembly GCA_935421215.2 of Melolontha melolontha. Lineage (NCBI taxonomy): Eukaryota > Metazoa > Arthropoda > Insecta > Coleoptera > Scarabaeidae > Melolontha > Melolontha melolontha. The sequence continues at coordinate 110,237,808 of OW285238.1, forward strand.
CGTTCTATAATGTTTTTAAGTAAAATCGCTCTGACAATTTTTGTTTTTAAAATGGCGTCATTTGGGAAATTTTTTTTGAATGACATTAATTTTTATGATGTCATTACCTTTTTTTTTAATGACAACCTTCACTTTCTTTTTCTATTTTTGATGGAATTGTTACTGTTTAAACGATGATGTAAAAGATTGATACTTTACATAACAATTTCTTTGAATAAATGACACATTTACTTCAAAACTTAACACTGGTTATACTTAACTGGTTATAATTTAGTAAAAATAATAATCGAAAAACAAACATACAAAGAATATTAAAGAAATTAATCAACAAAACTTAACGCAAATGTTCAAAGTGCCCCCCTTCAACTATTTGGAGCTACATCAGTAAAAAATCAATTAAAAAATTTTTAAAAATTTAAAGTATTTTGCACTTGATGTTAGCTAAACATCATTATGCTATCTTTTACATGGTATATTGGAGACATCTAGGCTACAAGTAGTAGGTTACACATTTAAACGTATGGTTTTCCTTCTAATACGTAGCTCTCGTACCTTAGCTACCCATGGATGCCGTTGCCGACGTGTCTCTCTTGGTCATCAGATGTCCTGAAATGCTTTCTCATATCATATTAGTAGCAACGAATGCATTTGGTATGCTTCTTTTACTCTTACACTGACGAGAGCTTACATGAGTTCGAAACACCTATCTATATGTAGAAGTTACACCAATGCGAAATAAGTATACGTTGTTGTATATCCCTGTGTACATATACAGATATGTTTTTTAACATCTGCTGTATAATGTGATAATTAAGTCTCAAACTCAATTTGATTATGATGCTGCTAAAGAAAGCATTTTATTTTGTTTCAAAAGGTCTCTTTTTGTATAAGTTTTAAGTATTACAATAAATTTTTCTCTAAAAGAGATTGTTGAATAAAATATTTAAAATAGATGACATGTACATTCCTTGTAAAATATTGACTAAAGTTTAAAAGAAATTGTTATGTGATAAAGTAGTAACTAAAGTAAAGTAACTAACGAGTTAATTGTATTACCTTCGATTTTAACTATTGTAAGTATATGGTGTATTTGATGGGAACGTGAATTTTAAACGAAAAACTATGTTGTACTTAATGCATGTGATAATTAGTAATTATTAAAATCTCATTTTACACGCATTTGTCGTTTAATTTGTTGCGTTAATGTTACGAAGTACAGAAATTAAAGTCATGTCCATTTCCAAATATCATTTACTGATAAGTTCTAATGAGAACGAAACGATAGTATATACCCGTTTCGAGATAGACAAACGTGGCTTTCATATATTTTCGAAAAACTATTTTTGGTACAAAACAAAAATTTATTCTAGTCTACATAATCAGCCGATAAGTGCATAAATTTTATGATATTCCAATTTTTTTATTGCTTCCAAACAATAAGACTTTTGAAACTAGTTCGTCGCTAAAACAGACGTCTGTTTTAGCGATGAGCTCCTCTTTCACTGCGACCCTACACCCGTTAACTCATTTCTTCCGGTTCGGAAGTAAAAAAAATCACAGGGGGGCAGATCAGACAAATATAGGAAATGAGATAGCTATTTGAAATGTAATTCAACCAATTAAGCGGTTACAATTGCAGACGAATGAGCTGGTGTATTATCATAGTGTAACATTTTTTCTTAGTATAGATGTTTACAACCTAAGCTTCTTCATGAACTTTCGTTCGATAATTTTTAACACCTTATCACAAGACTTTGTTAATCATTTACTCGTTCGTTACTTTAAACGAAGGACCTGGGCGCTTAGTGTTATCCGTGCTCATATAATCAGAACGAAATACAGCGAACCATTTCATGCGAAGGGATAGGATACGCATAATACTTTTTCAACAGGCGCCTGTTTTAGCGATGAGCTCCTCGTTCAATACGACTCTACACCCGTTAACACATTTCTAAAATTAAAAAAATCACAGGGGGGCAGATCAGACAAATATAGGAAATGAGATAGGCATTTTAAATGTAATTCAACCAATTAAGCGGTTACAATTGTAGGCGAATGAGCTGGTGTATATCATAGTGTAACATTTTTTCTAAGTATAGATGTTTACAACCTAAGGTACTTCATGAACTTTCCTTCGATAATTTTTAACACCTTATCACAAGACTTTGTTAATAATTTACTCGTTCGTTACTGTAAACGAAGGACCTGGGCGCTTAGTGATATCCGTGCTCATATAACCAGAACGAAATACGGCGAAGCATTTCATACAAAGGGATAAGCATAATACTTTTTCAAGTTTTCTTAATTATTTTAATGGTCTTTCTACGCAAAATGTAGTGTTTTGTCGACACACGATATTAATGAGTTACCATGAATTCTTGGGAATCTTTTACATCAGATTATTGCAGGTTGCTTGTGGGATCCATGCCAGACAGAGTGAAAGCTGTAGGTGATGTGACTTCGTTTTAAATCATGTTATAAATGATCGTCCGAGCATTAAGTTGTCAATGTAATTTATTCATTTATTAATTTGTTAAGCTTCTATGCAGTTTGAGTTTGAGTAAAATCTATTCTTTTAATAAATATAATCTTTCATTGTGTGCCAAAGCTAAATATGTGAATATTAAATCAAATCACATACTCTCAAATAGAAAATCAGAATGTATGTCTAAAAATTAGTATCGTCCGAACATTAAGTTGTTAGGGCTCGTATTTTTGAAAAATGTGATTCAATTTGTTGAACAAAATCCTTGTTTCTGTACCAACTAATAGATAAGCTCCACTTAACAATAAATATCTTCTTTTAACCTTTCCTACATCTTGTCTACAACTTTCCTACGAACTCTCGTAGAAAACTGAAAAATCTGCTACATTTACTCCCATATAAATTTTCAGCTGTTAATGGCATTCACCCATTTGATTTTTTTACAAAGAATCCAGTTTAGTTAATGGTATAATGATCATCTGTATAATAATATTACGTAGTACTTTCTATTCCGATAAAGCATGGTTTCACTTGTCTAGTTATGCGCAGAATTATAGAATTTGTTAGGAAGATAATCCACACAATTTAATGCACACTCTTAAAATTAGTGTTTAAATGTCAATGTCAAGACAACGAATTATTGACCCAATATTCTTTCAAACAGAAACAGGTGACGGCTAAAGATTAGAAACCTTTATTTTAGAGGCATTTATAAACAATTGGATAACATAGAATTGACTAATGGTTATTTCCAACAGGATTCAGCCACGCCACCTACCCCGAATTATTTCCAGTAACTTTTTCAAGACCGCTTTATCCCGAATTATTTACAGTAACTTTTTCCAGACCGTTTTATGGGAGTAGGTTTATGAGCAAGTAAATTACCTGATTCATCGCTGGATTTCTTTTTATTCCCTTATTTATAAAAGGTAATATTCCGGCATCCCGTAAACAATTTGCAGGCAGTTGAAGAGGCAATTGCAAATATCTAATTTATTACGACGAGTTCAGTGCTGTTTACAAATAGGAGAGTAGGGGGCCAACATTTTTAGCATTTTCTTTGAATGATTTTTTTTTACATAATTGTATTATTTGAAGTATAGGTTCGTAAAATTTATCTCAACTATCATTAGGTTTGTATAAATCCACATCTGATATCAGCTAATATTGATTTGCTGTAATTTGCTGGTGAATTAAATATTTGCTTGAATCATTTATTGTCACTCGGTACATTTTTTCATATTCACAATAAACTATGAACTTCTAATAGTATATTAACACACAAGATTCATAAGGCACCATTTTGTTGAATGAGTTCGTGTTTAGAAAACGAGTTGTCTTAAGAACGAGTGCGACAAAAGGCCTAATGAAATGAATTTTTTATTTCGCATTTTTTAGGTTAATAAATTTAAGTTTTTTAATTTAAATTTTTAATTAAAAGTTCATAGTTTTGTTTTTATATAAGGTTTGTTACAACTACAGGTTTCGTTACGGCACGAGTATCGTTTCGTGATCTTTCTGTACGAAAGTGTTAGTTTTGCAGTGCTTTTGGACCAGTGATTGTTATGAAGTTGGAACGTATTTCTGATCGTTTGGTTATCAATTTGTTTTGAAGTACTGCCAACAGTAGTATCTGAAATAATCAACTTTGTTCTGTCCTATTATATTGTATGATATTGGTATTGCCAACTGTAGTACTGTAGTTCGCAAGTGAATGAAGTTATTTAATGCGCATGTCAATACAAATGGTATATGCTTCAGTCCGTGAACTGTTTCGACCGTGCTGTAACTGGTTTGTGTACGAGGGCCACTGCTAAAATTAGCGGAAAATTGTGAAATTATACAAATCACGCTATGTAAATCGCCTTACTGTTTCTAAAAATACTCCCCTTTAAGATATATACACTTTTGAATCCTATAAAACCAATCTTCAAAACACTTTTTTCCATTCTGAGCGAGGTACCTCCAAAACCAGTGATTTAAATTCTTCAACAACCCCTTCAGGCGATGAAAACCGCTTTCCACGCGTTTTCTTTGATGTTTCGGAATAAGAAGAAGTCATTTGGCGCTAAATCGGACGAATATAGGCAATGAGTCATTAATTCAATGTTTCTGTTGGTCAAAAACTCGACAGTTTGTCGTGCTGGGTAAGCGCTTGCATAGTCATGATAAACAATGATTCGTCCATTTATGTTGTATTTTCTGACTTCATCGATAACTTCCGGCAAACAAATTGACGTATACCAGTCAACATTAACTGTTCGTCGATCCTCTAATACAACAGTTGCAACATGACCCGTTTTTCCGAAGAAACAAGCAATGATTCTTTTCGAAACGCTTCGTGACCGGAACACTTTTGTTGGTTTAGGTTCATTTTGTAACACCCATACAGTCGATTGCTCTTTAGTTTGAGGCTCATATGAATATATCCATGATTCGTCACCCGTTACAATGTTATATACAGAATTTGAACGACCACAATCAAATTTTTTTGCACTTGCACTTGACACGTGCCTGTTTTTGCTCGTATTTTAAATTTTGAGGGATCCAACGACTGGAAAGCTTCCTGACATGTAAATAATCGTGCAAAATCGTATGTATTTATTTCGCCGCAATGCCTAAGTACGCCTCTATCTCACTGTATGTCACATGTCGATCTGATAAAATCATTTTACGCATAGCATCGATATTTTTCGCAACAACAGAGGTGCATGGACGCCCTTCACTGCTTGAATTTTGCAAGCATAGTTTTGGATGAAGCTGCATTTCCAAATACCGAACTGAGCTTTTCCACACATTGCTTTGGTGTAAAACCGTATCGAAAATCGTAAAAAATCATCACTCGAAAATCACGATTCAAAATTTCCATTTTTGACACAACTATTACTTTGTTAAATTCTGCTGAGACAAAATCGAAGTGTCAACTGAATTATAGGTTAAAAATGTCAAATTTTATGAATGTGATAATTGTGGAACGCTGGCAATTCAAGGAGTACTTGATTCTGCGAATTTTAGCAGTATCCCTCGTATGATCAAAATTAAGTTGGAACACTTTTGATATCGTTCAATGTACAGTCAAAAATGAAGTTGAAGTGCTTTTTCTGCAGTGCGCATATACCGGACCGTCGCCGTACGGTTTTCTTAGCGAGTTGGAACAAATCTATTAAGTATGCAGTTGGCCACATTGATACTTGACATTTTCAAATTTAAATATTGCTATGCGTGAAATATCACACTTAATTTTCGTTAAGATTACTTAATATTTTATTCAAAAATATAATCATGAGCGACATTGAAGCTAATACAGGGTGCAGCATAATTATTTAGACGATTTAAAATTGACGCCTGGAACATATGCCGGTATAAAGCTTGGTTAAAAGCATTCAGTCGTCATGGAGCGTTGGACTAGGGAGCATCGTGCGTTTGCAGTTGAGTGTTTTTTTAAATGGTGATTCGGCTACGTTAACTCAACGTATCTTTCGTCGTCATTTTAACCTAGAATGAACTGGACAAGTACCAATACGCCATACAATTTTAAATTGGATAGGAAACTTTAGGTTGACCGCTTCTCCATTGCCAAAAAAAGAATCCTGGTCGTCTACGAACAGTTCGTACCCCGAGGTGTGGAGAGAGTGAGCTTTACTGCGAAGTCCACAACGTTCTGTTCGACGACATTCTATGGCACTAAACTTATCAAATCAAGGTTTTGCATTTTCATCCCTTTAAAATTTAAGCGGTTCAACAATTACTGCCTGAAGATTTTAATCACCGAATGGACCTTTGCACACAATTGTTAGAAATTATTTAAGCACAACTAGAATTTTTATCTCATCTTATTATGTCAGGTGAGGCCCATTTCCATTTAAGTGGTTATGTCAGTAAGTTGAACTTTAGATATTGGGGACAGAAAAACAATCGTTTAATACATCAACGTCCTTTGCATAGGGAGAAAGTAACATTTTGGTGTGAAGTGAGTTCATTTGGGATTTTTGGGACATACGTTTTCCAAGGTGGCAACGGAGGTGCTATAACGGTAACATCTAAGCGTTACGTGGCCATGCTGAGCGATTTTCTCTTACCAATGCTTCGATAAAAAAACGCGGAATTACATCTCAATGGAAACTATACGCCGCTTGTTTTCCGGAAAAATGATCTCTCGCTTTGGCGACATAACAGGGCCTTCGCGCTCATCTGATTTCACGCAATACGACTATTTTTTATGGGGGTATTTAAAACATAATGTCGTCCATAGGGAATCTCACAGCATAGACGATTTAAAAGAATCAATCACAACCGAGATTCGACAGATTCCATTACAAATCCTGACGAATACTATGGATTCATTCAGACGACGTACAGAGATGTGCATTCAGATAAATGTAGCCCATCTTAGTCATGTTATAAATGTTTAAACAATACTACTCAAATAATAGTATATTATGCAACAAGCACAAAATGATGCACATTTTGCACGAGTTTCAAAGTTTGCAACACGAGCCGAAGCTCTATTTGCTATTTTGTGCGCGTTGCATTCTATACTTTTTCTACGACAACGACAATTATAAAAATAGATACAAATAAATATGAAAATATTTTATTTATTGCTTTGGATCCATGAAAATACGAAATTACCTATTCATTAGCAGAGCCTGGACAGTGCCCAACCATTTAAGAAGAAGAACTATGAAATAACTTCCTACTTACGTATTTTATTTATTGTTAAAGTTAAATGTGCAATTATTGAAAATCATTTTTGGAGAACTTGTGGAATGCTGGATACTAAAATTTTCTTGATATTGACAATTTTCCATTGTCGAAGTAGATGGCATTTCACGATTTCCTATTCCTGAAGTCGATGGTATATTTGAAATGCTCTGTATTGCATTTACAATTTTATTAGCTGTGTCAAATTTATTTTTCTCCGATTTATCGATATATCCCTCGGCGACTGTCGTGGACTTCCAGCCACCGTGACGCTTCAAACTAGTTATGTCACCACCAGCATCAACAAGAATTGTTGCTGAAGATCGACGAAAGCAGTGTCCGGTGTATAATTCGTAGTTTGGCAAATTTAAATATTTAGCAATCTCTTTTCCCATGCCTCCAAGCTTATTCACGCCTATTCTTTGGACGGTACATTTTCCGTTTTGATAATTAATGAAGAACCATGTACCATTTACATTTGAAGGGCGGAGGTTTGCATATTTTTTGTAAATTTCATAATAAGGACTAGTTACAGTAAAACTTCGTATAGTTTTGTTTTTAGTGTATGTTATAGTTATTAAAACAGATGAACCCAAATCATTGAAATTAGTAATTTTCATTTGATGTAATTCATGTCTTCTACATGCACCCATTATGCCCATAATTAATGCGACCTAAAATATAGATTAAATATATATTTCATTATATGGCTATATAAAACTTACTTTTGTCGCTAAATAGATCTCATCTGGGGCTTCTTTAATAAATTTATTGATGTCATTTGATGTAAAGATCTTCGACTTTTTGGGTTTATAGCCGTCGGACTGTCGCTTAAGAAATGCTTTCAGTTTTAAGTATTTTGCAATATCTATATTATTATGAATACTGAGAGTCGTTCGAAGCATTGAGTATTGTGTCCATAATGTGGAACTTTTGAATTTTTTTGCCAAGTCGCCAAAATACGCCATTAAGACGTTCTTGGAAAACGATTTGGCGTTCCGATCTCCTTTCCACTTCAAAAATAGGTTATAAGTCCGTTTGTACATTTTCTTCGATGTTTCCGGCAATAAATTTAGTGTTGTTAAATTTGCTGCTTCTGTTATACTTGGAGGTGTTAATTCCAAGTCACTATCACTATCACTTTCCATATTAATTATCTGGTTTCTTTGAAATAACTACGAAATTATTTGTAATGCACAAACTGTAACAAACTGATGACATTTGTCGTTCGGCGTTATATTCTCTAAGCCACCTTACTTTTTGTTATCAAAAACAGCAGACCGAACACGAAATATTTCAAATTGCATTTGTTGTCTAGCAACTTGCCTAGCAACTGATGCAAAATGAAATTCAGTACAAAATGTAGCTTCTTATGATTCAATTTACACTCTTGATATGAACATTTTTCGATGTTGTCGTAGAAAAAATACTTTTTCTATGTACTTTCCAATTACGTATGTTTTACAATGTACACAATAAAATAAATTACTTACTTTACCACCTAAAATCGTCTAAATAATTATTCCGCACCCTGTATATCTTATACTCCACCCCAGTTCCGTGAAGTAGCTAAGAAAACAATTAAGAATTAAGATATTTAGTTCTGTGTTCATACAATGCCATGATTGAAAAATGAAAAAAAACGTTTCGGGTTTCATAATGAGTTCATTGCGAACCCAAAATAGAGAATAACTACTTTATTTACATGGAATTTTATATGTAACTTTGCTAGAGCAAAAATGTGTAAATGATCCTGATCCTCTCTATCAACAAGTGACGGTCAAACGGACCTCGTATATGTATGGCTGATAGGTACAATTATTTATATTACTATTATCAACACCAAATTTCTGAAAACTTAGATTTCATAATTTACAATACTTTTTAATTTAACTGCATACTGTGTAACTGCAAAGTGTGTAAATGGAACTTCTCCATTAGTTAACGACCAATTTTCGATCAAATATGGTTCTTTCGGAGTTGATGCAACTGTATGGAAACGACAGCTTGTCACGGATTGAAAATGTTCAATATTTCCCATCACAAATTAATAGATTTTTTTTAACTCAAAACTACTATAAAACCGTGAGTGGTTGAGATCGGTTTCACACATAGATTTGCAATTCCCATTTCGATTTTTAAACGCTTTACTCCAACTACGTGGTAAAATATGTTTGTACTTTAGATTTATCTTCAAATACTACGCAATGTTTTTTGTACTAGTAAATGAAATTACTTTAGCAGGTTATTAAAATATTACATTTTTTGTTGGGAAAATATATTGTTATTATATTGCGTTTAACAGTAACAAATAAAATAATTTAGAAGAAATATTATAATTTATGAGAAGATCGTCGTTTGAAGGTGAAAGAACTATCACCAACGTCTAACATTTCTGATGAAGTTAGTGAAAGATGAATTTGTCAGTATCGTATTGAGTATGCGCATTCGTTTTTAAACAAGAATAGAGACGATCCAAAACCAATTTTGGAGTCCATTGCCATAAAATATGAACGTGGCTCGAAAGGAGCCTACACCATCAGGGAATTGTGCTTGCAGGTTTCATTGGCATAGAGACAGATAATACTTCAACGTCTTCCATTATTCCATTTTAAAGACATCGAAAAATAAAGAGCACCGCGGGTCCATAACATGCTGCGTAACAGAGTAGTACATGCACAATTGCAAAACAAAACGATCTCCAGGAGGACAACGAAAGGGTATTCTCAAGGAAGAGTATGGCCACCGATACTATGGAGTCTAGTAGTAAATAATCTCATCAGGGCATTAAATGACTAAGTAATATAGACGCAGGGGTTCGCCGATGACACTGTCATTGTGTCCCAATTGCGGAGAGATGGTGCGTTGAGGAGTAACTAATTGTCAATCCTCAAAAAAACATGTTGGTAGCCTTTACCAACATGAGAAAACTAAATGATCTGGGCAGCGTAAAGCTATTTGGATAAGAGTTAGAACTAACCAATGAAGTGAAGTATCTAGGAATAAAACTTGAAGCGAAACTGAATTGGAACAAACACCTAATCAAAGTAGCAGACAGGGTTACGCAGCTCTTCTGGAGATGCAGAAGAGCTGCTGGCAAGACCTGGGGCTAGAACCAAATGTGGTACACTGGTTATACACAGCAGTAGTAAGACGATTACCTATGGAACAGTTGTCTGGTGGAGGAGGACGGAGCGGACATCGTCGGTGGGGCTCCTCACGACTCTCCAGTGACAGGCTCTGTTGGGGAACACGGGGGTTATGAATTGCAGAGGAACCGCCTCCATGGAGGCCATCGCAGGTCTCCCTCCGCTGGAACTATTTGTAAAGGCGGAGGCAATAGCTTCGATCCTGAGGCTGAAGGCCAATTATGTATGGTGTCCTAATAAGGTTGTAGAGGGTCATACAGATTTCACAGGAACTGTACTGGAGGAGTCGATATTTCAAATGCCGGCGGACAGTATGGCACCTGAAATTATATTTACATCTAAGCTGAACATATTTATACCGACCAGGGAACAGTCAAAAAGTCGTCCGAGCGATTGTGGTGCCGGCACCTGGTACACTGATAGATAACAATGTAGTCAGGGGGCAGGTGCAGACATATGAGGAATGTGCCCTAGAAGGAAGATATCGATATGTCTGGGGAAACATACAACTGTTTTTAAGGCCGAATTGTTTGCAGTTGCAGCCTGCGCCGAGGAAATTCGGGAAGCCGGAAGGCAGCTAATAAAGCCATTATGAATTAATTTACCAGATCTAAGCTGGTGAAATATTGTAAACAGGTCCGCAATAAACTGGCACAATACAATACTGTGTCGCTGATATGGGTGCCAGGACATGGGGAAATTAAAGGCAATGAAATAGCCGACGAACTGACCAAACAAGGTACTAATAGGAACTTCATAGGACCAGAACCTGTATGTGGAATCGATAAGGATTCCGCTAAAAGGGGATCTGGTTATGGCTAGAAAAAGAACATAAAAATAAATGGAGGTTAACGGAAGGTCACCTCCATACCGAAACACTACTAAGGGAGTTGGACGGAAAGTTTTCGGCCAACCTAATTCGTAGTTACAAAAAAGAAATTAAAATAATTACCGGGTTAATAACCGGACATTGTCATTTAAGGAAGCATTTGTACAGCACGGACTTGGTTAGCGAGCCCTGGTGTAGGAGATGTGAAAAACAGGAGGAAACTAGCCTTCATGTAATATGCACGTGTGAGGAACTGAAGGAACTCAGACACAAATATTTCGGGAGAGATCTATTGGATCCTTAGAGTGTACTCAAACTTCTCCGGAGGATAGTGGCTTTTATCGAGGACACAAGGCTAACAGAGTGGTTCTGAGAGATCTATTGGGTCTCGTGCAAAAAGCAGTGTGCTGAAGTGCCTGGACGTTCTGGCGTTCAAACCAAAACTGAAGAAGAAGAAAAAGAAGAAGAGAACAGCCAAGCTACCGGCAGATGGAAGACCTAGATGAAACCAATACGGAGTCGGGGAAAAAAGGCCGATATAGACGAAAGGAGATACTATATTAGTTAAAATGCAGGGCCAGTCCTATGCTAACCTGCTGAGAACGATTAAGCAAAAAATTAACCCTAGCGAAATCGGAGTTGATCTAACAAATATTCGACAAACAAGAAAGAGAGAATTGCTTCTTACTGTACAAAACGGAGCCTATAAAGCCGAGACGTTAAAAAGAGAAATAAACGACAAACTGCCGGCAACCACAACAACTAGCCTAGTAGAAGAAAAGGTCCTTCACATCAAAGGCCTGGATGATATAACGACAGCAGAAGAAGTTACAAATGCAATCGCTAAGTTAATATCAGCCAATATTGACACCTTTGAAGTCAGAGCTTTAAGACCTGCCTTCGGTAGCAAGCAAAATGCCATAATATCGGCGGTGAATGCTAAAAAATTAATAGGAATGGAAAAGATTAAGATTGGTTGGTTGAAATGCAGAATACTTGAAAGACAGAAGGAGACCAAATGCTAGAAATGTTGGGAGTATGGACAAGTCAAACTGCTGGAGCCGGACAGAGGAAAAGTTATACCTGAAGTGTGGCAAAGAAGGGCACAAGGCGATTGAATGCCAAAATAAACCGTATTATGTGCACTGCGGGACCGACGGCCACCAGTCCGGTAGTATAAGGTGTACTAGCAGGAGCAAGAGCAGAAGAACCGACTCGTTGTCTAAGAGAGGGGGCAATTCCATTCAAAATCCTCCAAATAAACACCAATAGAAGCCGGCCAATGCAGGATCTCGCATTATCTAGTGCAAGACGAGTCGGTGCCGTCGTCATCCCGGTGTCAGAATGCAACAACAATTCCATTCGAAACAGGAAGGATTGGATACATGATGAAAGATTGGACGCAACGATCAAGATACTCGATAATAACATCGAAATTAAATCAATAAGGCTATGTATCTATTGAATTTGGCAGCATTACATTCTGCAGCTGCTACAACTCGGAAAACGAAGATATCGACAACCTAATAGGAATACTAGAGGAAATAGGCCAGCAGATTAGAATTGCGAGCCGCGGCGCTAAGTAACTGGCTATTTCAATACAAAATCTCCCAAGTGGTGCATGAATACCACCGATACAAGAAGCCGGATAGTTTTGGAATGGTTGGCCGAGAACGATATGACCATCGTGAACCAAGGAAATACCCCTACATTTCAGAGACGTGTTCAGTCCTCAATCACAGACTTGACACTAGCAACCAACGACATAAAGGCCAAAATAATCAACTGGGACGTTAGCCAGGAAGAGACGCTCAGCGACCACAGCTACATAATTTTCGAAGCAGGAGAGAAAGGCGGGGTCACAGAGAGCCGACCAGAAGGCAATCGCTGGCAAGTGAGTAAGCTAAATATGCAGAGGCTAAAGCAATCTATCAAAGAAGTCAATTATAAAAGATCTATTTCGCCGGGAGAAGACTTCTGTAGTTAACTATTAGTTCTAGTTCTCTAGTTCTAGTTCTCTATTAACGACAATCTGTGGTAAAGCCATGCCGAAGGGGAGGTACTTAACCCGGGGGAAGCCCGCGTATTGGTGGTCCGAAAAGATTGCGGAAGCCCGCCTAGAATGTGCCCGAAGGAGAAGAGTGTACACGAGAAGCTGGAGAAGAGAACATCCACAAGACTGCATACAACGGTGGTAAGATTACAAAGAAAGCAAGCATCAATTAAAGATAAAAATCAAGGTTGCAAGAGTGACGAGTGGAAATCTCTATGTGACAGCGTAGATGATCACATTCGGAGAGATGGCTATAAAATATTAATGAAGGGAATGCTAGGATACCCCCCAAAGGTTAATCTGACAATGCTCAAGACACTTAAGATTGCGAGACATCTGTTTCCTGTGCATCGGCAGCGTACCACTGACAGTAGTTTTGTCAATTTTACAGCTGAAGAAATGCGAGCAAAAGGCTTAAAAACAAGAGCTCCAGGACCTGGAAATGTACCAGTGGAGGTGGTGAAGCAGGTTGCTGCAGACTGCCCGGGATACGTGCTGGCTGTTGTGAATGAGCTGAGGAGTAGACCTACATTCCCAGCTGCATATAAGAGGGCGCGGCTGGTATTATGCAGGAAAGGTCACAAGCCCATTGACAGACCAAACTCCTTTAGGTCCATATGTCTACTGGATGTGGAGGTCAAGCTGTTTAAGCAGCTCCTACTAGCCAGATTAAAGGGAGAGCTAGTACGTAGTGGAGATCTGTCAGAGCGACAGTATGGATTTAAAGAGGGTAGACGCCATACGCGAAGTCTGTAAAATCGCGGACGAAGCCTCTAGAGTCCCACATAAACACAGAAGACTGTGCGCCGTTATCACCCTTGATGTCAGGAAGGCGTTCATGGCAGCTAATACTCCAGCAATTAAGAGCCAGACATATTAAGGAGAACCTGATTAGCACTATAGCCTCCTACCTAAATAAAAGAGAGATTATACTCGAGGCAGATGGTAGAACTCAAATAACGCAAATAAATAGTGGAGTCTCTCAGGGCTCGGTCCTGGGTCCTACTCTATGGAATATCCTTTATGACAGGTTGTTCAGAACGGAGCTTCCAGAGGGAACAAGAACTGTAGGCTTTGCTGATGACATCGCCCTAGTTATCACCGCAAAAGGAGAGAACAATTTAATGAACGTGGCGCTAATACGGCAATATTAAGAATCGTCGAGCGATTGAAGACGACACAGTTAGAACTTGCGTCCGAAAAGACAGAGGCTGTCGTATTAACAACAAGACGAAATATTGCGCCTATCGAATTTGGGTTGAAGGATTTACAGTACGTCATAGGGAACTAAAATACCTTGGTGTGTGGCTGGTTACCGAGTGCTTTTGCTGACCACATCAGGCACGTCGTGACGAAACCTGAAAGAACTATTGCGGCCCTGTTGGGCTTGATACTAAACATTGGTGGACCAGCGGCATCCTAGAGGAAATTGCTGGGAGGCGTTGCAAACTCAACAATGCTGTACGCAGCGCCGGGTCAGAGCTGTAAAAACCAGAAGCTGGCCGCAAAGTTAAGTCCAACGTCTGACGAGCATCAGAATAACCAGTGCTTATAGAACTATTTCGACGGAGGGGGTTGGTGTAATTGCGGGCATCCCTTCGGTAACCCTGTTAATCAAGGAGAGAGAGGAGAGATATGTTGGAGTCGCAAAACTTGCCGCCAGAGAACAATTGCTTGAAAGATGGCAGGAAGCATGGAACAACGGCAAAAATGCAGCATGGACACGAAGGCTAATCCCGGAAGTTAAGAAGTGGGAACAAAGACCTTACGTGAAGATAAACTATTTTATTACGCAGGCGCTGTCTGGCCTAGGCGGCTT
This sequence comes from Melolontha melolontha, assembly GCA_935421215.2. Classification (NCBI taxonomy): domain Eukaryota; kingdom Metazoa; phylum Arthropoda; class Insecta; order Coleoptera; family Scarabaeidae; genus Melolontha; species Melolontha melolontha. Next base: position 110,252,847 of record OW285238.1, read on the forward strand.
CCGCAGCTATCTGTACAGCAGAAAAAGAGCGACCACTGATGCGTGCGATTATTCTGAAGGTATTGATGATACGGAGCACACACTCTTCACTCTTCGTGTGTCCAAAGTGGGAGAACTTTCGAAATGATTATACTGCAGAAACGGGAAAAACTTTTAATGAAGACAATATAGTCAAGAACAAAGATCCAAAGATCAATGGCTGTTAATATACAAGACTATACGAAGTATCATAGCAACTAAGGAGCATGACCAAAGATAGAAGACTAAAGATGAATATGTAGACAACGCCAGTACCGAAGTAATAAGCAAGTTTCGGTGCGAGGTGTGCAAGACGACTGGAGAAGGAGTTTTTAGTCGATATAATCCGACACTACCCACGATCAACATCTCTGTGGGTGTCTTAATATAAGATTTTCCCTCCTCGGTAAAATTTAAAGAAACATACATAGATAGGTAGATAGATAGATAGATAGATAGATAGATAGATAGATCGATAGATAGATAGTTAAGTTAGATAGATAAATTATATTCTTCTACCATAAACGTATAGAATATTTTGTATATATAGTAGTAAAATTCAAATTTCGTATCTTTGTTCAAGATCTTTTTCTTTCGTCCTACATTCATAACGAATTTTCCGTAATAACATACCGATTATAAATCAAAAATTTGCTTTTGAAACACAAATTATAATAACATGTCGAAAGTTCTTCATTATGCACGACGTCGTCTCTGCAAATCCATTATTTTACTCCACATAATCGAGATTTTAGTGCGCGACAGTGCAGTATTTTATTAGTCTCGCGGACGATATTATATTATCGATCTATGTATCTCGACACTTAATATAAGTCTGTCGTCTCTTTGTCTATGGACATTACGGCGGCGAGAGCGCATTCTCTACTTGTGGTTTAGCGATTTTTATACACCTATTCCAGCATAAGGTAACAGCGTCTGCTGTTACAGGTCAAGAAATATGATCGCAGATTAATATTTCACAAAGGTTAATCTACCTTGTCTAGAACAAAAAATACATTCAATAATTTCAGGAATTTAAGATTAACTTATGGTCTAGAGACAAAGAATTGCGTATTTACCAATTGATAAATATATTTTGTATTAATAGTCAACTAAATTAAGACACTAATACAAAATTTATGTACGTGATATGTGAATTAATGATAATTATTTTAATAATCCATCAATTACTATTTTTCAACTCTCATTTTGCCCTTAAACAATAATAATAATAAGTTCTATATTGTTGTCAACTTTGAAAATACGTAAATAGAAAGTTTTATCAAATTTAATTGAATGTTCAATTAAGTTTGATAAAGAACAAGAATAATGGGAAAATTTGATAAAAAACATGATAAAACGATGGATGAAGGAAGAATAGAAGAAGTAGATAAATATAAATACTTGAGAGTATTAATAATTAAAAAAACGGGAACAATTAGATCATTGAAACAATCACTGTTACTAATAAACTTTGATATCAAATAAAATCCAATATCAAATAATATTAAATCCAACTTTTTAAAGACTTTAGAGAAACTTCTTTCTTCTCCTCTTCGAAGGCTGATTATCATCATGGCGATTCGTACTTTGGACGTTGCAGCCTTGAACAGCTCAACGGAACTTCATTTATATCACTGTCGTCAGTTACTCGACCAGGAATGCGTCTTCTTCCTCTAGTTCTCTCCTCAAGTATTTTCCCTAATATTTTGTAGAAATAAACATTTTTCTCAGCCCATTACATGTCTTAAAATACTATAGCTTTCATATTTTTAACTGTATTTAAAGGTCCTTTTTCCCCATTCTTCTGAGAACTTCATTGTAGATTACTTTTTCTACGCAGCTTATTTTCAATATCCTTCTGTAGGTTCATATAACAAATTCTTTCAATTGGTCACTGATATTTTTCTGCAAACCCTAAGCCTCTATTCGTAAAATGCAACGGAGAACAGATAACATCTCAGCTTCAAAAGAGAAACTGCGTTTTATTTAACCATCCTGATACTTTTTTATGACAATAGTATACATCCTTTTTGTTAACTATAGTACTTTTCAAAAATAATCAAGATATCGTATCAATATATATATATTGATATATTGTGCAATGATATAATAATGCCGCGTTGCGTGGAAGAGAAGGTTATTACTACGATTAATAATAAATACGAATTGTATAAATGGTTATTACATAACAATGGTTCGATATACGTTGTGCCTTTTGAACTGTACACTGTCAGACAATGGATAATTACAGATCGATTAATTATAATAACAAGCATGTAGCACATAATACATAAATTAATAATAAACACAATCTTTGGTATATAAATATATATTTTATTACTTGAACAATAAATGGTTAGTATTGCATATCATTGGTTCCTATCTATTTCCGGCAAGCAGGTTCCATCTATACTTAGGAGATGTCGCATGGAATGGTGAATACCTAGTTTTATTACATAAATTCCGACTAATTTCAAAACTAGTGCGTAAAGTACTAGAGTTTAGGGTATCTCAGTCGTATTAGATTACTTAATTTAATTGTTGTTTTTCTTAAACATGAATTGCTTGTTTGATGGGCTACAGGAGTCGATTTTGTAGTAACCAGATCTTAGTTTTAATTACACAGACAACAATCAAACTTACTAAATTGCAAATAAAACAAAACTAAAGTATTTTTAACTATAGAATAGAAATAAAACTGTCAGATTCAGGCAGTGAATAACAATTTAATATTTCCACATTAATATATCAAACTATATAAAACATGGTGATCTGATGACAATTACATTACGAGATTACGCGACTAACATTGGCATATGGTAATGGTGAAATTAAAATATACAAAATTGTTTAACAGGGGAAATATGTTACTTATGGTGCTAAAATGATATTTAATAGGAACCGTTTATTACTAGGTAGGTATATATTGACTAATATTCTATGATTTTAATTTTAAAATCTATCTGAAACTGTCTGACATGTTAATATGAATTTTGAATATTTTTCTTATAGATAAAGGTGGCTTATATACTTATATTTTATACTGGGATGGTTCGGAGGATGTACAGGAACATTTTCATACTGGAGAGCGGGATTGGAGTCTTTTCATCGGGTCTTGGATGATGGAAAGGCATGTAGTTTTATTATGAAGTATTATGAAAATGTAAAACTATATATTTGACTTCGCTGCGATATAAATTGCCGGTGAGTATTTATGTTTTCCTGTTTTTCTCTGATTTTAAAATTTGAACTTCCGAAAAAGACGCATTTTTTTTACCAGTTTATTAAAAGGACGCTAACTATCCATTGTTTCTACATAGGCCTCCATTCATCCAAAATTGTATTGTAATAAGTATTTAATTTAACTTTCCTAATATAATTAATTTAAGTAAAATAAAAATTACATAGCCTTTAAAATTAATCATATTAATTTAGAAATGACATTTAGGTTAGTTTCAATTTGTATTAATTTCATATGCGCATAAATACAAACATCGAATTCCTGCGGTAACGACATTCAAAAACATTACAGTCGGTACAAAAATTTCCATATAAAGTTAATATTATTGAATAAGTTAAATATTTTCGGAAATCCAAATTTATAAATAAATATTATTACAAAAATATGACAAAATGATTTTTATAAAAATTCTTAAACAAATTGCACAATTAAATACGCGCTATTAACTTATTTGATAAATTACACTTGTAATGTACGGTTTGGGTTTTGTCATAACTTAAATCTACACTATGTTTGCATATTTTAATTCTTTTTCCCCTTGTTTCCAGTTACCAGTATTTCGTCTCATAACAATATATATATATATATATATATATAATGTGTGTAACACACATTATGTTTAATGATAAAAAATTCACCAATACTTTCGATGATAAAGTATGTAATTTTATATATATATATATATATATATATATATATATATATATATATATATATATATATATAGATATAGATTTAATTAGTTGGCGATTTAAGGTCTGGTTTTACTTAAAAATGCATATATTTAAAACAATCTTACATGTTTCGGCAAATGATGCCTTTCTAAAAGAGTTTAAAATATAAATGACAGGCTTATACATTTGTAGTTGTCATGGATAAAATTATTCAAAGATACATTTGATGATTTTCATTTTCATACTACATGTATATATACGAACTGTAATGAACTTCATGTGTTTGCACATTCCGGGCGGATATGTTTTTCACAAATTTTTCATATATATATGGTAAATTCAATTTGTTGGCGATTTAAGGTCTGGTTTTACTTAAAATGTATATGTTTAAAACAATCCTACATGTTTCGGAAAATGATGCCATTTTCAAGGAATGTAAAATATAAATGACAGTATATTAATGTCATACATTTAATGTATAAGTATGACATTAATATACTGTCATTTATATTTTATATTCCTCGAAAAAGGCATCATTTGCCGAAATATGTAGGATTGTTTTAAATATATATATTTTGAAGTAAAACGAGACCTTAAATCGCCAACAAATTGAATTTACCATAACATACAAAGGTCACGAAATAATTATCTTTATATATATATATATATATATATATATATATATATATATATATATTGATGTAGTTCATCTGATGTTCTTTTAATTTCTTTCATTTTTATGTTTTCTTGTATAGAAATGGTATATCTGCAATTTAATGATTTTTAAATATATTATTGAATAGCCAAATTTATGTATTTTCGATGTAAAATTATAATTGGATTTAGAAATATTGATATCGATTAATATTGTAATTTGTATTCATTTTATTTTTATTTCTTGCTCTTAAATTAAATGTTTTCGTGAGGATCTTGGTTTTCTAAATCTAATTTTGATTATAATATATGTTATCATATTTCTATCATCGTATTATTTATTATGACCCTGATTTACTTAAATTCCTAAAACTGTGATTGCGATTACGTGAGTGATGTTAATGTATATTCTGATTAATCTGTCAGAGTTATTTTTATCTTTGGTTTATGAAAGATTTTCTTCAAAGTAACATTTTAAAATTATTCCTTTTTTATTTGTCAAAATGAAATTTGATTTAATTTTTGAATTCAGTGTACATTTTCATAGAAAATCTGAATTATGGAATGTTAATATTTCTTATGGGAGTCTTGACTACCAAAAAACAGAATAATAAATAAGTAGATTTTTGCACAGAAAATTGGTGTATAAACAGAGATATTTAAAGATTTCTCTTCGAATAGTAATTTAATAGTGATATCTTAACATAATCTACTGTAGGAGGTATTTAACTTATGATCAATTGGTATATTTACCTTGCTGAAAGGATTTCTTCGTATGAAAAATAACCTGGAATACTTATATACAATCTATATGTAAAAGCTTCGTTACTAATCCTTATTTATGATAATGCAGCGATATTAAAGGAGTTACCAGTATTGTTATTGAATATATTGGGATAATTTACACCTTTTTCCTGATATTAATAAGTACACATAACCTTGCAGTTTTCTACGAACATCTAGACTTTAAACCGATAAACATTTGGAATTGTCTACAAGCCATATTGGTCCTGTCTATCAAGTTTTTCCACATCTGTAACAGACGGATTGCCCCACAGTCTATATGTCATCCAGAAGGTTACTTTTAGATCAGTTTTAGTCACTACTTATGTTATCTGTACAGGTATTTACCATAGTTTTAATTACCTGTAATAATACGCAAGATATTCCATTTCTTTCAAGTATTAAATACTTTTAATATTACTCACGTATCTCAAAATTAATAATCATTTTACCTTTTAAATTTAATTTATGCATCAGATAAATCTTTAATACTTTGTTTACATTCGCCATTTATATACTGGGTTAGACTAGACAACCCATTACACTTGTTTGTTATAATAATAACATACTCATAAAACCCTAAATTGTATCTTGATTATTTAAAAAAAAAAAGTTTAATTTTCAAATATATTTATTATTACCATTTACATATTTGTTTTATTTTATGTACTTAATCTCCTGATATCTACACATCCGGAACCTGCCTTTAGATCCTGAGATATAAAGTCTTTGCTCTGTTTTATTAATTCTTACTTATTATCTTGAGCTAGCAAAACTTATTTATTTATCTATAATAAATATATCTTTTATATTAATTCATTTACTTTATCCAGTTGTGCGTTATTACATAATTGACACCACAACGTGGGTCTTCTCTTTATTTGGAAGCAACTCAGCATTATTACAAAATTGTCACCACAACGTGGGACAGCTTTCCGTTTTATTACAAAATTGACGCAGAACGTGGGGCAATTCTCCACGACATTCTCTGATTTTTTACAATATATATATATATATATATATATATATATATATATATATATATATAAATTTCGTCGAATGTTTTCGCGGTCGTTTGTTGAAGCGTTGTTCTTCGGGATATTTTGCCGCGTTTTGGTGATTTCGTCCTGAGAAGGACAACTTTCTTCCTGACGTTTCGGTGCACTCTTGCACTCTTGAAGTTTGCAACGAGAAGATCCTCTATAAATAGGTGAAAGTGATGTCACCGAAACGTCAGGAAGAAAGTTGTCCTTCTCAGGACGAAATCATCCAAACGCGGCGAAATATCCCGAAGAACAACGCTTCATATATATATATATATATATATATATATATATACATAATAACTTCGTGACCTTGGTATGATATGGTAAACCTAATCAGTAGGCGATTAAAGGTCTGTATATTACTTCAAAATATATGTATTTAAAAAACTCTACATGTTTCGGCGGTACGCCTTTATCAAGATTATACAAAATATAAATGACAGAATATAAAATTTTATATTCTGTCATTTATATTTTGTATACTCTTGATAAAGGCGTACCGCCGAAACATGTAGAGTTTTTTAAATACATATATTTTGAAGTAATATACAGACCTTTAATCGCCTACTGATTAGGTTTACTATATATATATATATATATATATATATATATATATATATAATGTAATAATACCTCTAATTAAAAGAGTAATAAATAATACGCAAATAGTTCATGTTAAGATTTGATATATTGACTTTTCAAATATTGCACCAATCGATCTAGTGAATTTAGTATGTAGAAGTTATTGTCTTAGTGTTTTTTTCGTTACGAAGTTTTTAAATATGAGTCGATCGATATGTAACAGATTGATAGATCACCTAACCAAATATGATATGTTTATGTGAAATATGAGTTATTTATTTATTTGCAAAGGTGATCAAATAACGTATAACAAACGCCAATTAAGTTGGCGCGATGAGGGGGTGCGCAGAAGCCGTTTTTAAAAACGTCCACCCCAACTACTCAATTAATTGTCAGAATACATTTGTCATTGACGTTTGACGGAACATAATGTCTTTGCTAGGGGATCATAAAGTGATACACGCTCAGAGGTTAGAATTATCTGACATGTGATGTAAAACCAAATACAAATCTCCCCACTACTTTTAATCCTGCGCGAACTTACCCCTCCTCCCGCCAAGTTAATTGGCGTTTGCTATACTTAACTAGAAAAGGTAAGTTACTTTATTTTTTTTTAATTTAATAGTTTTATATAATACAAAAAAGCAATAATTTCAAGAGATATTTTCTTTAAACGAAACAGAGAAGTTATGTAGTCATATTATAATAAGATATATGTGCTATGTTTATAGAATTGAAAATATAATGCTGTATTTGATATAACAGATATGCAACTGGCGAACGATGCAAGATTATATATATTGTAAAAGAAATTGAATATACTAATGAATAAATTACTGAAATATTATCAGTAGTAAAATTACTTAATTTAATTAAGAAACTCTGGATGGAGTATTTTTTTCAATTATTTACTTGGCACATTGTCATTAATTTGCTTAATTTTATATGATAATTGTCACTGCAGCTGATAATACAATACTATACTAACTTTGATTTTGAAATTAATCTTCATTCCTCTTTTTAATTTTAGACGTCCTTCCTATATAGATATGGTTGTAGTTCTTTCTTGAATATATCGGATGTCCTATAATTTATGCTACGGAAATTAATATGATATATAATAATATAATATATGTATTATTCCACTAGAAGTGCTATATTTAATGGACTCCAGCACTCGCTTGAAGAAGTGTCTTTCCTGACAATGGTGTTTAAATACAGTGTGTATATAAATAATTGAAAGGTGTTTGAATCGCCCGCGCTTTTTTTAATGTATGAAAGTTGGTGCTTCTACAAGCTATGCCGCAAATAATCAGTAGCGTCCTTCTGTTTATTTTGGTTTTCTGCATTTTCGTTCTCGTCTATTTATTTTGTCATTTCTCTCCTTTATTACCAGAAAGGCTTTTCTTATTGCCATTTTTCTGCTGTTACATTTTTGTTATTGGTAAGCGATGAAGAAATCACAGTAAATTTGTACAAATGTAACAAAGTACGCTTTTAGGTTAATAATGGTTTTCACGGATCTGCACAACAAATTTATTGTTGAGGCATGTTTTCGTTCGGGAACACGCAATGTTGAAGGAGTATGGGATTATTCCTATCCAAATTGCCACCAGCAGTTTCAAGAGGAGTTTCCAAAAATGGAATTTACATATGACTGTTTTGTACAGCACGTTCGTCGTGTAATAGAGAGATATCGCACAACAGGGAGCATTTTAAAGGGAAAATCTAAAGGACGTCCTACTATTTGAATTTGTGCTTAAATTTACATGGACGGCATTTTGAACAAATGTTATAATTTTATCTTGAATAAGTGTTATAGTTTTGTTATAATTTTGATAGAGTATGCAAGTCTGAAATTAAAGTATTGTATAGTGAAATTTAAGATACCGGCATTAGAAAACATACATAATTTCATTGTAATTATCTTTCAATAAAATATTATTTATTACTATATTTGTTCCTATTCTAATTTTTTAATGTTACGCCTATGATATACGACATTTGCTCCCTCAGAGATGCTGGCATGCACTTAGCACCAACTTAAACACAAAAAATTGAAAGCGGGAAATTCAAACACCTTTCAATCATTTATATACACACCGTAGATGAACTTAGCTGTTATTGTTCACCCAAATCCTTGGAATTACGTTCACTAGTTGATTAAATTCCGAAACCAGAAAAATTGTTACTGAAGAATTAATATCCTCGATGGAACCATAAGATGTAAAATTAATAAGATCCCCTTCTCTTATTTCTTTCTCAAATTTATTTTCCAAAATAATAATACTTTTTGGTATGTTATACAAAATTCTTGGTAATCTTCAATCCTCATTAGTCAATTAACTAATTGTATTATGAAATATAAATTTTGACACTTAATCTTGAATATTTCTTTAAAAATCGGTTTTTTAAATTTTCTTAAATATTTCTATAAATCTCTATAAATTTTTCATGGAGAAAATTAATAATAATTTTATTATTGTGGTTTTTTAATCATTTTTATATATAATGTATAGAATCCACGGTTGGCTCTTGGTGAAACATAATGAATAATTTACTAAAGAAAACACTCGGTATGTTTGTTTCACAAAATATATTTATTTAATCTCTAACATATGTTTCGCCTTTTCAGGCATTATCAAAGAGTTATTTTTAAAAACTAAAATAGAAAGTACACTTCCACCACTATTTATGAGTTTTTAATGGACTTTATTATGGCATCAATAGTCGGAGTGTTGACAAAATCCAGCTGCGTGTTTGTTACATGTCTATTAAGATTTATGGCTTTTTTAATTTCTAATATTTCGAGGAAGTCAAGTCTCTTTCCTTTATTGCAAGTATGTAAAAGTTTAAAATTACTGGTATTAAACAAGTGTATATTTTCAATGCAGTGTTCGGAGAATCCCGTATTCATTTTACCATAAAGAATAGAACTTCTATGCTCTTTGATCCGTTCTTTTATTGGGCGTCCTGATTGGCCGATGTATATCGCATCACAATCACTGCAACTTAATTCGTACACACCTGACTTATCACACAATTCTGTTTTTTCTTTATTATTAACTAGTTAATAATAAACACAATTCTGTTTTTTCAAACAGAATTGTGTGATAAGTCAGGTGTGTACGAATTAAGTTGCAGTGATTGTGATGCGATATACATCGGCCAATCAGGACGCTCAATAAAAGAACGGATCAAAGAGCATAGAAGTTCTATTCTTTATGGTAAAATGAATACGGGATTCTCCGAACACTGCATTGAAAATATACACTTGTTTAATACCAGTAATTTTAAACTTTTACATACTTGCAATAAAGGAAAGAAACTTGACTTCCTCGAAATATTAGAAATTAAAAAAGCCATAAATCTTAATAGACATGTAACAAACACGCAGCTGGATTTTGTCAACACCCCGACTATTGATGCCATAATAAAGTCCATTAAAAACTCATAAATAGTGGTGGAAGTGTACTTTCTATTTTAGTTTTTAAAAATAACTCTTTGATAATGTCTGAAAAGGCGAAACATATTGTCGTGAATTTTTCTAACCAGAGAGAGGAAAAATTGGTAGAATTAAGTTTTGAACTACATTTGAATAATTTGGGATTTAAATGTATTCTTGAATTTTATTTATATTTGTTATGTTTGTAATTATATTTTTGACTGGCCCTGTATGTATTATATTAGATTGATGGGTGCGGCTAAATGGTGTACTATTGAATTCGATGTAGGAGATTTTCGCGGTAATTTATTTAGAGATACCAGATCTAGCAAACCAAATGGTCATAGAGTATAAGAAATTCATTTTTATTCTCTGTTTTTGAGTAAAGTCGGGTTTTTTATTGGTTGGTGCATTTATTTTTGTGCATTTAAAGTTATTGCGATTTTACGAGAGTTTGAGATCTCGTTTTTGATATTTTAATGAAATTATGGTATCTCTCACGTAGTGTTTGTATTTGATTGTGCTTAGATCGATGTAAGTAAAAACACTTAATTATATTATTGCTTATATGATGATTTGCTTATGTTTGTAATTTTAGTGTATAATTTGCGATTATTTTGACATTTAAATCAGTATATGAATATTAGAGAAAATTGTCATGTTTTTTGTAATGGAATTTTTTCTTCAAGATAAAATATTCTAGATCGTTTTAAATTCAGGTTGGTTTTTTTGTTTATGGGTTTGATTTTGTCATGTTTTATTGCGCATGACTGTAAGGCTGTCACGCGTATTTGATAACTTTGTAGTTGTTGACATTTGATTTTTAGGGGTTACAGTAGAGGTCAAACTTGACAAATTTCTAAAGTATTTATTAATTATATGTTTGCTCGAGAGTCACAGGGGGTTTTTCTCTTTGTGCGAGTCATATTCATAAAGAGTCTTTCCTCCTAAGCTACTGTTTAATCTGCTTTAGCTCCCTGTACATTCAGTAAAGGGATTTTTTCTTTTTTTTTATTTTTATTAAACTTGTAAACAAACTAGATCTGATTTTTATTAATGCTTGTCGTTTTACTTTAAATATAACCTGGCCCATATCCGCAAGGATCGACCCGAGAGAAGTGAGCTCTAGGAAATCTACGAGACTGAACAGCCGGAAGCATAAGTTGTAGTGTGAACAAAAAGATTAATAAGCAATCAAAAGCACATTCCACTGCAATATGTTAGAGATTAAATAAATATATTTTGTGAAACAAACATACCGAGTGTTTTCTTTAGTAAATTATTCATTTTTATATTTTAAAAAGTAATTAGCCTCTGATGTTATTGACTTTTATACAGCAAGTTCAAAATATTTTTACTCAATTTTATATTAATAAGTGAAATATTTATGTGATAATTAGTTATTCCTTTTGCTCTAATTTATTTTTGCATTTTTCCTTAACATTTTTAACATTCTATTACTAAATATTCACATACATTGCAATTTTACAACGTCTGTTAACTTTTGAACTATATGTAAATAATTAAAGATACTCATCAAGATTTTGGATTGTATAATACTGTAATGTACTGAGTGAAACATAAATAAGATATTCATGAATATTCAATATGCATGAGGTTTACAGAATTACATTATATACAGGGTGTCATTCTCAATTAGCCATGAATTAATAATCTAAAATATATTTGTTAAATAAGATTAGTGCTTCAAGGTTATACAGCTATCCTTGAAATAAAAAGAGGACCTATGAAAAATAGAAAGATGTAATTATATGGAATATACTCGTAAATATAAAATATTGTGAGTCAATTACGACGCGAACCCCAAAACTGAAAACCTCCTGAAAATAAGATAATGTGCTGCCTATGGATGAGAATGTCTATTAAAAAAAACTTCGTTGAAATTTACACGCAAACATAACGCTGCAATGTTTATGTTTATAAAAATTCTAAAGGATAACACTGTTTAAACGGCTGTCGATGTTATAAAAGCTCGACAATGAATATCAAAGCACTTTAGTTTCCTTAGTGTTCAATAACCTCAATACCATTACGTACAATGTATCATCTGTAAACTTTTTCTTTATATTTAATATAATAACTGTTGGTTGTTACTGAAATGAATCAATTTGTAAATAGGTGAAAGCTCAGATGAAATTTTCGACATGTCCGCTTTCAGCGTGGAGACACGTGAATAATTGTCACGAACCCGATGAAAGGGCGCCTCATGTCTAATACGCTGTACATTACATGATTGTCTTCTTTGTTACGAGAATTTAAAAAATTTAAATATTAATATGGATTCATAATGTATAAAAATTATGGCTATAGAATTTATACGCTGCGACGTTTATATTTATAAAAACTCTCGAAGAGATAACATTGTTTAGACTACTCTGTATGTTAAGTGTTCGAGAAGAGTCAGCTATTAAAAAGAGAGATCGAGATCGACAATAACTTCTTTTTTTTGATATTGTGCGTCAGCTTTTAAATATCGCGTCCGATAGTATTGATGATATACTCGTACAGTAACGTTTTTTAATATTTTTTTTAATATCTTTGTCACCTTTTCTTCTAGCTTATGAGAGGGAATTTTGTGAAAATATTTTAAATTCTATATTCTATATTATTACTTCTTTCCATTTTTCATGCATTGTCTTTTTATTTCTAGGACATCCGATATACTCGTATATATAAGTGTTTAGATAATTTCTTAGCCGTTTATTAAATATAACAATTGATAAATTATTGGAGTTTTTCGGCTTTTATATTAAATATTAGACAATATTTTTCAATTAAAAAAATTTCGTATGTTTTTCTTTGTAATTTGTAGACAGCAATGTTTACATCCCCCCTTACTTTGCAATTACATACATACTAACTTGATATTTGTAAATATTATTTAATATAAAAGCCGAAAAACTCCAATAATTTTTCAATTGTTATATATATATATATATAAATATAATATTTTCGTGACCTTGGTATGATAAGGTAAACTTAATAAGTCGGCGATTAAAGGTCTGGTTCATTACTTCAAAGTGTATATATTTAAAACAACCCTACATGTTTCGGCAATGATGCCTTTGTCAAGGGAATAAAAAATATAAATGTCGAAACATGTAGGGTTGTTTTAAATATATATACTTTGAAGTAATGAACAAGACCTTTAATCGCCGACTAATTAAGTTTACCTTATATATATATATATATATATATATATATATATATATATATATATGAACTTCATGTGTATGAGAATTAATAATTATTAAATCTCATTTTACATGCGATTGTTGCTATAATTTGTTGCATTTAATTCTACAATTCGGCAAATCACTTTTGCCCCAGATTGTAAACGCAACAAGCCGCGACATCAACTGTACAAGTTGTCAGTACAAATGAAAAATTTTGTGAAAAACTTATCTGCGCGGAATGTGCATATATCGATATTTCACTGTTTTTTACAGATCATCAGTGCACCTTACCGAAAACAGACATGATATTCACTTCTATACTACGTGTATATATACGAACTGTAATGAACTTCATGTGTATGAGAATTAATAATTATTAAATCTCATTTTACATGCGATTGTCGCTATAATTTGTTGCATTTAATTCTACAATTCGGCAAATCACTTTTGCCCCAGATTGTAAACGCAACAAGCCGCGACATCAACTGTACAAGTTGTCAGTACAAATGTAGAATTAAATGCAACAAATTATAGCGACAATCGCATGTAAAATGAGATTTAATAATTATTAATTCTCATACACATGAAGTTCATTACAGTTCGTATATATACACGTAGTATAGAAGTGAATATCATGTCTGTTTTCGGTAAGGTGCACTGATGATCTGTAAAAAACAGTAAAATATCGATATATGCACATTCCGCGCAGATAAGTTTTTCACAAAATTTTTCATTTGTACTGACAACTTGTACAGTTGATGTCGCGGCTTGTTGCGTTTACAATCTGGGGCAAAAGTGATTTGCCGAATTGTAGAATTAAATGCAACAAATTATAGCGACAATCGCATGTAAAATGAGATTTAATAATTATTAATTCTCATACACATGAAGTTCATTACAGTTCGTATATATACACGTAGTATAGAAGTGAATATCATGTCTGTTTTCGGTAAGGTGCACTGATGATCTGTAAAAAACAGTGAAATATCGATATATGCACATTCCGCGCAGATAAGTTTTTCACAAAATTTTTCATATATATATATATATATATATTCGTGACCTTGGTATGATAAGGTAAACTTAATAAGTCGGCGATTAAAGGTCTGGTCTATTACTTCAAAGTATATATATTTAAAACAATATGTTTTAAATATATATACTTTGAAGTAATAGACCAGACCTTTAATCGCCGACTTATTAAGTTTACCCTATATATATATATATATATATATATATATATATATATATATATATATATATTGTAATACGGGGGTAAATAACGAATAAATGAAGAGAAATTTGAAATTGAATTTTGAAATAAGTTTTAAATATGGTAATTAAAATGCAACAGTGAAATTAAAAATGTATTAACAAATGTTGAATTAAACTTTGAATTAATTTTAAATGAGATTATTTTATTTTACAATGTTGTATAAATTCTAATTGTCAAATATACTTATCTCTTCAAATATAAAGAAACCTTCGTATATTTTACTTATTACACTTACCAGTAGTTATTTTTTTAATGTAACTATTGTCTCTTTGATATTACTTAAATACACCGGCGAAAACTACAGTCGTAGACACGTTTTCGTCTCTCTCTACAGGTGTAATTCATGATAAGTAGAACACAAATAGATTATGTCCTATTTTAATTGTATGATTTTAAGAAATTACGTATAAAAGAAACTATTTTACCATTGGTGATAAAAATGTAAGTTTTATTATAAATACCTTCACATGTATCTTTAAATATTTATTATATTTTATCTATTTCTTTTCAGATTATTAATATTTCTTAACACAGATAAAGACAAACAAAAGGACTATACAAATTTGTATATAATAGATCGTTATTATATGACTTCCTATTTGGAAAATAAACTTCAATTATATATATAATTATCAACTGAAAATTCTTAAACTAAGTATTACGTTTGAAACTGTCTTGTAAGTATTTGGTATATTCCTTTTTACACTGTTTACAAGATTTGAAATTATATAAAAGCTTATTTATTTTAGATTGATTCAAACTTTCTTTTTAATATACTTAATGAAAGAAATTACGATAAAGACAGATATTCAATATGCAGTACGTGGATACCTTTTCTTTTTTTTAATAATGGTCCAGTGTCTTCATATACAGGAATCCTGTTGACTTTAGGAAGACAATATAACCTCTTCGGAAACTCCTACGATGATTGTAACGTATAAAATTCTGACGATTGTTTCTAAATTCCCCTGGAATACTGGTACTGGCTACTAGCTGGATAAAATCTTTAAGAGAATATACTGGTAATATTATTCTCAACCAAATTCTTGAGAACTATTTTGACATTTTCTCCGGAAAAACAATAAATATGAGAATTTTAACTCGGAAGAATTATATAATTGGATAATTTTAATTAAGAAAATGTTTCTACGACCTGGTGGTCCGAAATACTTTTGGAAGTCCTCAATTGGAAATAAATATCTCTCCAGATATTTATATTTTGGATTTAATTTATTCTCTGTATAACTAATTCAAGTGAGTACATTTAATTTTTAATAATATTATATATATATATATATATATATATAAATATAATATTTTCGTGACCTTGGTATGATATGGTAAATTCAATCAGTCGGCGATTAAAGGTCTGGTTTACTTCAAAGTATATATATTTAAAACAACCCTACATGTTTCGGCAATGATGCCTTTATCAAGGATATAAAATATAAATGACAGAATACAAATGTCAAATAATTGAGTTGCTATGGTTTAAATTATTCAAAGATACATTCCAATTGAATAATAATAAATTATGCCTTAGTATTCCAAAAACAGATAGCAAGGTGTGAACATATGTGTTGTTCGCTGCTAGCAGCTTGTGTCTCTTTCTGGGTATGAACTTGTGTGATGGTTGCTGCTGGCAGCTTGCGTCTCTGTTTAGGTGTGTGGTTATGTGTTTGTGTGAGAGCGTGAGTGTAGGGTTTTGTATGTTGGCGCGTTCGTGCGTGTGTTTAGTGACCGGTCGCGTAAATTTAGAGAGATCGGATAAGCAGCCGTTGCGTAGGGCCGCCAACCCTTTCCCGGCAACTTATTTACTTTTCCGTGCAGTACTTCGACGGCCCGACCCCCGCCCAATCGAGGCAAGGCGCAGACCAGCGAAGCGAACCCTGCACGGGGTTGCTCATCGCCAACCGAGGGAACCCTCTTAGCGGCTACTTCGGTCGACGACAGTCACACTTTGTGCCATCTTAACGTTTTCCGCCAAGGTGGGGCACTGCACACACGTCGAACGTGTGTGTGCTGTTAACAGCAGCCTAGCCATTGCACACATCAGTAGGACCGGTCCTGGGCGGCAACCTGGCTAGGCTGCCGTTAACAGCACACACACGTTCGACGTGTGTGCAGTGCCCCCGCCTTGGCGGAAAACGTTAAGATGGCACAAAGTGTGACCGTCGTCGACCGAAGTAGCCGCTAAGAGGGTTCCCTCGGTTGGCGATGAGCAACCCCATGCAGGGTTCGCTTCGCTGGTCTGCGCCTTGCCTCGATGGGGCGGGGGTCGGGCCGTCGAAGTACTGCACGGAAGAATAAAGAAGTTGCCGGGAAAGGGTTGGCGGCCCTGCGCAACGGCTGGTTATCCGATCTCTCCAAATTTACGCGACCGGTCACTAAACACACCCACGAGCGCGCAAACATACAAAACCCTACACTTACGCTCTCACACAAACACATAATCACACACTCAAACAGAGACGCAAGCTGCCAGCAGCAACCAACACACAAGTTCATACCCAGAAAGAGACACAAGCTGCTAGCAGCGAACAACACATATGTGCACACCTTGCTATCTGTTTTTGGAATACTAAGGCATAATTTATTATTATTCAATTGGAATGTATCTTTAAATAATTTAAACCATAGCAACTCAATTATTTGACATTTGTATTCTGTCATTTATATTTTATATCCTTGATAAAGGCATCATTGCCGAAACATGTAGGGTTGTTTTAAATATATATACTTTGAAGTAAACCAGACCTTTAATCGCCGACTGATTAAATTTACCATATATATATATATATATATATATATATATATATATATATATAATTATCTATATTTCGCAGTAATTTATTGATATGTTATCACACGAGTAAATTTTACTTCTGACTCTTCAGGACTTCACAAGGACTATATTCTAGACTTTCATATGTTTTCCTAGATCATGTCTATCTCAATTTTTAATATATATGAATCTAATCTGTAATTGAAATTTTCATATATTAAATATTGGTTATGTCTAAATTTTATACCAAAATTATTAATTTATACTAAAGACATTCGAATTAGAATTCTTTTCCAAACATAATTTAAAATAGATTGGACGGGTCCCTTTTTACATAAGATTACAATTTGTAAATAAAACGTTGACATTTGTAAATCCTACATTAATATACATTATTTCTAACACTTTCCAATACCAAATACTTTCAATTTCCTTTTAAATTAATTCATAGAAATGAAAGATAAAAAATTGAATATATAAGAGCATAATCATAATGTTCTTAAAATATGCAAATCTGAATGACAAGAAAGTCATATCTAACTATTATTTTATTAAACTGATAATGCTGTAAGTTTATCTATTACTTTGGACATTATCATAAATAATGTCAATAAAAAATACTATTACAATATATATATATAAATATACATATTGTAATAATATTACTCTCACGCTCCACGTTGATCGTCAATAATGTACTGAGTACATACTACGGAATACTTTGAAATAAGTTAATATATAAAAGTTTTATTATGTTCCAAGTTGATCAGCCAAAAATATCGATTAAACAATGAAAATAAATAATTATTAATAATTTCTTATAAACGTATGTCGATAATAATATGCTATTATATAATTGTTTCAGCCTTTACTTGATGAAATTCCATTATAACTATTATCAGGATAAAATAAAACAAATTTTAATGAATTTCACTTTTTAAAAGTGAAATACATTAAAATTTGTTTTATTTTATCCTGATAATAGTAATATGCTATTATATTTAATTCGACATGTCAAATGACTAATGATATATCGAGGACGGCAATACCAACAGTACGCTCAATAAACAGATCAATTCTATACTCAGGTCATTCAAGCAAATTTAAATAAAAATGTCTTCCGAAACTAACCTTTGTCGAAGAGAAAGAGAATATTATCTTTCTGAGGGTGTGGTTCTCTATAACAATGTTAATTTTAATAGGTAAAGATCTTTTAAAATAACATAAACTTTGTAGGACCAACTAAATTAAATTCAAGAATATAATACTTCAAGAATGTATGTTTATTTTCTATATGAAATTAAATCTGATATAGTTATTTACATATGTGGCTATTTCTAATATTATAAAGACAAATTTTATTTTAATATTTCAGATATGACAAAATTTATGAAGAAAAATAAAACCTATGCAAGAGTTTTGAATCTAAGAATTATTTAAGAATAAATGACTATGCCAAATAAAACTGGTAAATTGATATTATTCAACACTTAATAATGAATTTTTGGTCTTAAATATTTTTAGTTTATCACTTACATGATTTGATTTATTGTGACAATACTTGAAGAAATTTAATTAGACTCGAACCAACTGCAATACTGCTTCTACTACGAAGAAAATTTCCAATTAGTATCCTAGCTATTGAAGAATCTAGTAGTTAATTTGAAAACAACCAATCCTTAATGATATAAATGGATAAACTTGATCGAATAGCTAATATGTATCCAACTCCTCCATTCGTAGACCAATTAATAATAATCTTTCTGTAGACCAGGAAATTATTTCCCAAAATACACCAAATGTATCTAAATGTGGTCTGATATTTAAATTAACGATGATCCAGCCTTCTCGGTCCCCCTCCAGGTATTTTAAAATGGCTAATTAATCATATTATAAATTTAAAAGTAAATTGCATGCCAATTGGGTACTTTAATGACTCTCTTTCAAAAATATTACTTCTTCTTCTATTATTATATAATATATCTATATTAAATTGCTATTTATAAATTCACATTTAAAATTTCTGTCTATATTTTTTTACAGACAAAATAATCCGTCTTTCTTTTTGTTTCAATTGCTATGGTTATTCAATATACTTTCATTTTATCCAAGTAAGTTAGTTTTTAAAATGCCAGTTTTATATTCGGTAAATCGAAATACCTTTTTTTCTAAATTCAAATTTGAAAATGACATATTCATTTAGTTAATTATCAGTTTTAAACTACTCAAATGTTAAATTTTACAATAATTTATATAAATTTACTAAATATAACTTTCACTATTATTCAACTTTCAAAATATAATTAACTAAAAATATCTACCAAGATTCAACTCTAATCTATATTTACAAAGCTAAGTTATTAAGAATAAGATATCAAATTAATTTTTTATTAACGTAATAGCCACTTCAAATTCAAATAAATCAAATATCTCTTGCATATGTTCCAATTTTGAAATCGTATAGACATAATATTAGAAATAGCTCACCAAGCAATATAATGGATGTTTATCCCATTATAATATATACATATAACAATTGATAAATTATTGGAGTTTTTCGGCTTTTATATGAAATATTTACAAATATCAAATTAGTATGTATGTATGTAATTGCAAAGTAATAAACATTGCTGTCCACAAATTACAAAACAAATCATACGAAATTTTTAATTGAAAAATATTGTCTATGTTGGGAGTCGGACCCAAGTCTACAGTTTGCCGGACTGTCGCTTTTACCACTTAGCCACAATAGACCTACGTTCAAGCTATTTAGAAATGCATTATAAAGTAACAGTGTTAATGAATCAGATGTCAGTTATTGAATGTAGATGTCAAGTTGAAAGCAGAAGTCAGTTTTGAAAGCTGATGTCAGATTTGATAGCAGATGTCAGTTAGTGAAAGCAAATGTCAGTTATTGAAAGCAGATGTCTGTTTTGAAAGCAGGTGTCAGTTATGAAAGCCAACGTCGGATGTGAAAGCAGATGCCTATTTTGAAAGTAGATGTCAGTTATTGAAAGCAGATGTCAGTATTTTGAGAGCAGATGTCAGATTTAAAAGATTTAAAATGCTAATTATTACTCCATAGCTATATGAGTGTTTAGATAATTTCTTAGCCGTTTATTAAATATAACAATTGATAAACTATTGGAGTTTTTCGGCTTTTATATGAAATATTTACAAATTTCAAATTAGTATGTATGTATGTAATTGCAAAGTAAGTGAGGATGTAAACATTGCTGTATACAAATTACAAAGCAAATCATACAAGATTTTTGATTGAAAAATATTGTCTATGTCGGGGCTCGAACCCAAGTCTACAGTTTGCCGGACTGTCGCTTTTACCATTTAGCCACAATAGACCTAGGTTCAAGCTATTTAGAAATGCATTATAAAGTAACAGTGTTAATGAATCAGATGTCAGTTATTGAATGTAGATATCAAGTTGAAAGCAGACGTCAGTTTTGAAAGCTGATGTCAGATTTGATAGCAGATGTCAGTTAGTGAAAGCAAATGTCAGTTATTGAAAGCAGATGTCTGTTTTGAAAGCAGGTGTCAGTTATGAAAGCCAACGTCGGATGTGAAAGCAGATGTCTATTTTGAAAGTAGATGTCAGTTATTGAAAGCAGATGTCAGTATTTTGAGAGCAGATGTCAGATTTAAAAGATTTAAAATGCTAATTATTACTCCATAGCTATATGAGTGTTTAGATAATTTCTTAGCCGTTTATTAAATATAACAATTGATAAACTATTGGAGTTTTTCGGCTTTTATATGAAATATTTACAAATTTCAAATTAGTATGTATGTATGTAATTGAAAAGTAAGTGAGGATGTAAACATTGCTGTCTACAAATTACAAAGCAAATCATACAAGATTTTTAATTGAAAAATATTGTCTATGTCGGGGCTCGAACCCAAGTCTACAGTTTGCCGGACTGTCGCTTTTACCACTTAGCCACAATAGACCTAGGTTCAAGCTATTTAGAAATGCATGATAAAGTAACAGTGTTAATGAATCAGATGTCAGTTATTGAATGTAGATATCATGTTGAAAGCAGACGTCAGTTTTGAAAGCTGATGTCAGATTTGATAGCAGATGTCAGTTAGTGAAAGCAAATGTCAGTTATTGAAAGCAGATGTCTGTTTTGAAAGCAGGTGTCAGTTATGAAAGCAAACGTCAGATGTGAAAGCAGATCCCTGTTTTGAAAGTAGATGTCAGTTATTGAAAGCAGGTGTCAGTAATTTGAGAGCAGATGTCAGATTTGAACTAATTATTACTCCATAGCTATATGAGTGTTTAGATTATTTCTTAGCCGTTTATTAAATATAACAATTGATAAATTATTGGAGTTTTTCAGCTTTTATATGAAATATTTACAAATATCAAATTAGTATGTATGTATATAATTGCAAAGTAAGTGAGGCTGTAAACATTGCTGTCTACAAATTACAAAGCAAATCATACAAAATTTTTAATTGAAAAATATTGTCTATGTTGGGACAATAAAAATTAAAAATTTTGTATGATTTGCTTTGTAATTTGTAGACAGAAATGTTTACATCCTCACTTACTTTGCAATTACATACATACTTACTAATTTGATATTTGTAAATATTTCATATAAAAGCCGAAAAACTCCAATAATTTATCAATTGTTATATTTAATAAACGGCCAAGAAATTATCTAAACACTTATATATAGCTTCTAAATAGCTTGAACCTAGGTCTATTGTGGCTAAGTGGTAAAAGCGACAGTCCGGCAAACTGTAGACTTGGGTTCGAGTCCCAACATAGACAATATTTTTCAATTAAAAATTTCGTATGATTTGCTTTGTAATTTGTAGACATCAATGTTTACATCCCCACTTACTCTGCAATTACATACATTCTAATTTGATATTTGTAAATATTTCATATAAAAGTCGAAAAACTCCAATAATTTATCAATTGTTATATTTAATAAACGGCTAAGAAATTATCTAAACACTTATATATATATATATATATATATATATATAAATATAATAACTTCGTGACCTTGGTATGATATGGTAAACCTAATCAGTAGGCGATTAAAGGTCTGTATATTACTTCAAAATATATGTATTTAAAAAAAAAACTCTACATGTTTCGGCTGTATACGCCTTTTTCAAGAGAATACAAAATATGAATGACAGGATATAAATGTCGACATTTATATCCTGTCATTCATATTTTGTATTCTCTTGAAAAAGGCGTATACAGCCGAAACATGTAGAGTTTTTTTTTTTAAATACATATATTTTGAAGTAATATACAGACCTTTAATCGCCTACTGATTAGGTTTACTATATATATATATATATATATATATATAACAATTGATAAATTATTGGAGTTTTTCGGCTTTTATATGAAATATTTACAAATATCAAATTAGTATGTATGTAATTGCAAAGTAAGTGGGGATGTAAACATTGCTGTCTACAAATTACAATGCAAATCATACGTAATTTTTAATTGAAAAATATTGTCTATATATATGCAAATACACACACTTGTTTGAAATGTATACTATAATAACAACAACTTCATCATTGAAATATCTTTGTTTATCGCCGTGTTGTTCGTAAGAGGAAAATATAATGACTTTATTACAATGCAATTCTTATTTTTAATGACTCTTTTACGCACAGTTGATCTCGAAACGCCTGCTGCTCTAAAAGAGGAAAAAACCGAGCAAGTTAATATGTTAATACTCGTGTACGAAGCTCCTACAGAGCGTGTGCAGCTACTGAACGTCCTACCTGGGTGTATTTTAGTAGTAGTGACCTACTTCTCTGGATGTTTAATTAAACAGTACGCAAATATAAAATTTTCATGTAAGAGATATTAATTTCTCTTGTTTCTTGCATGCTACCTCAACGAAAATTAAAGTAAGTTATCTATACATTGAATAAGATAAAATAATTTATTATTTTAGAATGTACGTTGTTGCAGGGCCGATAATTTTGAAACAATTAAACTAAACAAACGAATTTATCAAAAATATAGTTTTATTGTTCACCAAAATATTTATTTTTATTAAACTGATGCTTAGGAATCATCGAATTTGATGACTAAAATTTAAAACTAATTACTTTCTAGGGAATGATTAATAAGTTGTCTGCCTCAAGATACTTTTGCCAACGAGATGTAATTCATGTTAAACAAAAATTGAATCTCTCGAAGTGATGAAAATTTCAACAATATTTTTTTCATTAAGAAATTCACTTTACATATGAAAGCATCCAGAAACTCGAAGAAATCCTAATCTATTGGAAATAAGTGCGATGAATATTGTAAAATTTACGTTTGAATCGTTAAGTTCCAAAACTGTTGATTGGGATTTCTGGGTTCTTGTATTATCTTATAATTATAAAAGAAACTATTACAAGAGTTTTACAATAGAGTTTTAGTTTTTCATTTTTTATTCAAAATTATTATCATCACATTCTGTGTGCTTTTCCATTTTCTTCTGTAAGAAGGGCATACTCGATATTTTGCGCCTTACGAAGATCCTTATCGTTAAAAAAATGTCTCCCTTGAAACACCCAATTGTCGCCTAGAGTGAGATTTGGACTGCAAAATAGATGTTTCAGCACTTACAGGTCGGTTCTTGCTAAATATTAGATACAGACGTTGACGCAGTAAGCTAAAATGGTGTTGTAGTGCAAAAAGGTGCCCGGTCTTTAAAGTAAACGAATATCTTTGAATGCTTCAAGAATACTGGATGGGCACCCTCAGTGTGCCACTTTACGATGACTATGTTTTGTTTGCCTAGCACCACGCGCTAGCCACTATTTTCTTTTTAATGAAACGAGATTTTCGTACAAGATGCTGTTAACATAAAAAAATTTTTATTTTAAAATTTATCGAGCATCTTGCCCTACCCCGAAATGAAACGTGTCATCTACTTGTCCATTAAGTTATGGGGTACTTAAAGGGAACAAAACTTTTTAACCTCCGTGCAAACTGGTACGAATTAGCAGTGCATTAACACCCAGCCATTCTTCTATCTCGCGATAATTTAGATGCTTATCGGAAGCAAGCACCTTCCTGGCAGCATAAATGTTCTCCTCAGAAACGGACTAGATATGGCGTCCTTATCTCGGAGCTTTAATGCCGAAATTTCGTCCCTGCAACTCCTTATACCATCTGAATACAGCCGTACGATGTAGACATTTATACATTTATCTTCTACCACAGGAACGATTTCCTTCAAACAATGCACAATATTTAATTATATTTACATTTTTACATCGCCCAATTTACTTCGCTAAATGACATTCTAATTAAATATTTAATATAGCCTAATTATCAAATGATATATATATATATATATATATATATATATATATATATATATGTATATAAGGTAAACTTAATTAGTCGGCGATTAAAGGTCTGGTTATTACTTCAAAGTGTATATATTTAAAATAATCCTACATGTTTCGGCAATGATGCCTTTGTCAAGAATATAAAAAATATAAATGACAGAATATATTAGTATGTAATATTCTGTCATTTATATTTTTTATATCCTTGACAAAGGCATCATTGCCGAAACATGTAGGATTATTTTAAATATATACACTTTGAAGTAATAACCAGACCTTTAATCGCCGACTAATTAAGTTTACCTTATCATTCCAAGGTCACGAAAATACTATATTTATATATATATATATAAATATATAACAATTGATAAATTATTGGAGTTTTTCGGCTTTTATATAAAATATTTACAAATATCAAATTAGTATGTATGTAATTGCAAAGTAAGTGGGGATGTAAACATAGCTGTCTACAAATTACAAAGCAAATCATACGAAATTTTTTAATTGAAAAATATTGTCTATGGTGGGACTCGAACCCAAGTCTACAGTTTGCCGGACTGTCTATTGTGGGTGAGTGGTAAAACCGACAGTGCGGCAAACTGTAGACTTGGGTTCGCGTCCCACCATAGACAATATTTTTCAATTAAAAAATTTCGTATGATTTGCTTTGTAATTTGTAGACAGCAATGTTTACATCCCCCCTTTACTTTGCAATTACATACATACTAACTTAATATTTGTAAATATTGAAAAACTCCAATAATTTATCATATATATATATATATATTTATCATATATATATATATATATATATATATATATAACAATTGACATACACAAGGTGTGTATAAATTGGCGGACCCACTACACGTGGCGACATTCTTGGTCAAATTTTGAGTTAAAAGTCCTAATCCTAAAACGATGTATCAGGCTTCCTTTGTCTTCAGAATGAATTTGACAGTAGTAATGTATTTGACTAGAACAACATTAGGCTGTCTACTTATTGTTTTACAACGTTGTCAGATGTGTTTTTCGTCAAAATAAGTTAATAAACAAATATTAAAACAAACTTTAAAATCAAAAAGAAAACTTTAACGAAAGGATAATAACAACAATTCTTCTTTCTTCTAAATTGTAGCTGTTTCTGTCAACAAATATCGAGTAATAATGCTTATTTCAAGACTGAAAGTCCGAACTTTAGGAACCTCGTGCAAAGATATGGAGCATGGTACAACATTTTCGTATTAGGATTTTGGACTCCGAATTTAACGAAGAACATCGGCGCGTGTAGTGGGTCCGCCAATTTATACACACCTTGTATATATATATATACAATATGTATATGTATATACATATGAAGATAATTATTCCTTGACCTTAGTATGTTATGGTAGATTCAATAAGTTCGCGATTCTGGTCCGGTTTTACATTAATATGTATATATTTAAAAAAATCTTACATGTTTCGGCATATGATGCCGTTTTCAAAGAAATTTAAAATATAAATATTTATTTATATTTTAAAGACCTTATATCGCCAACTAATTGAATCTACCATATATATATATATATATATATATATATATATATATATATATATATATATAATTAACTTGCGTACCAGTTTGATAGCTACTATGTATGTCAATTATGTATATATATATATATATATATATATATATATATATATATATATATATATATATAGATAGCCAATTTTAAAATACATTTACTTAAATTAAATAAAACACAATTTTTAAAAAACATTTTTGTTCACAAGAAACCGATAACCGAGTATTTATATTTTAAAATTCTTTGAAAAAGGCATTATTTGCCGAAACATATTATTTTAAATATATACATATTAATCTAAAACAGACCTGTTTCGGCAATTACTGCCTTTTTCAAAGAATTTTAAATAACAAATGACAGTATATTAATGTCATATTTATATATGTGATGTTGTCATGGATAAAATTACATTATTCAACAATACATTCAAGTTTAATAATAATAATTCATGCTTTAGCATTTCCTAACAGCTTGACGCCAACTATAGGGGGCATTGGCAAGCCATGAGTCATTATTATGTCTGCGCCCGTGAAGTGACTTAAGATGTTCAGCTGTAAGCATTCGCCTTAAATCATCAATTAACTAAATCTGCTATAATATACAAAGGCCAAGAAATATATATATGTATGTACATATATATATATAATATTTTCGCGATATGGTAAACTTAATAAGTCGGCGATTAAAGGTCTGGTTTATTACTTCAATTTGAAATAAATTTTTCGTTTACAAGCAACTGACACCGAGTATTTTGAACGTCAAGTAAGGAAAAGGTGGCTACGCCGCACTTCCTCGCGTGTGTATTGTATGTATGTCGGATTAAAGATTAATTTCGACTTATTAATGTTCATTCAATATCGGACATAATCCTAATAATAATGAGCTAATAATAAACATGTATTAACTAGGTACTTACTGTTTTTACAACGAATGTTGTAAATGTCCGCCGTTATTTTCCACGCAAGTGTTGCATCTATGAATCCAGGTTTTCGGAACTCGTATGAATAGACAAAATGTGTAACAATCGTCTGTTCTTATGAATCGTAAATTGCACATTGAATAGTTATATTTATAGAAACATTATTGTGATGGCAACGGAATAAAAATAAATTACTAAACCCCCATTAAAGATTTAAGTAAGGTAGGTCGTAATCGGTGACTTTTTATTATTTATTTTCACGGAAATTATTAATTATACAGTAAATTCTCATTAGAGTTTTTCTTTATATTTTGTTTCTAAATATACTATACAAACTCAATTAAAAGTATGGATTATTATTAGAGATAAAGCACCTTAAAAAACGAAACTATACTTTTCTACGTGGGAACTACTTATTTTCGCCATACATTTTATAAAGCTTTTTGAATTGTTTTTATACATTCCAAGAATAGCAGTCATTCTCTTTACATAGTTGTATGTATTATATAATAAAACCTTTATTGCTTGTGCCATACTTTCTTTTAGGTAAATACTTTTTTAAGTTGATGAAATAACTGGAAGTCACTTATGTCTATAACTTTGACTTCATTTTCTCTTAAAAAGTTTAAATTTACTGCGGTAATATGAGAAAAATGTTGTCGCAATGGTGTATTCAGCGCTGTACATATTCTCAGATATTTGAGAACTTACTGTAACTGCATGTAACAATAACATACAGTTACAGTCTTTTATTTAATATTGGAGATTTTTTGCTTCAAACTAATTAATTTCGAATGGCTTTAGATCGTCTAAATTTCCCTTCAAATTCAACAGAGCTCCAATTTGGGGCCATTGTTGTTTTCTATATTTGTTAAATCCTAATTAAATCCTTGACTTTTCCTAAGATTATTTTAAACTTCGCTCTTCCATTAATACGAAGATTAACGTGATTTATTTATAATATATATACAGACTGTCCTTGAAATAAAAAATAACGTATGATAAATGGAAAGATGTAATTATATAGAACATAAATCTAAAATACTGTGACTCAATTACGATGCAAGCCCCAAAATTAAAAACACCCTGAAAAATATATTACGTGAAGCCTATGAATTCAAAATATTCAGAATGTGTATAAATAATAAACACACATACGCTACAGCGTATGTTTACATATGTAACAGCTGAATGAGACAACTTTAAGATATCGTCTATTAAAATTTAAACGATCGCACAGTGGCGTTACAATTTTTTCAAAATATCTTTGTTTTTCTTTTCGCCTATGAGAGGGAATTTTGGGAAAATATCTTTGATTTATATTCTATATAATTACATCCCCTCAGTTTTCATACGTTGTCTTTTATTTTGAGGATACTCGAGATATATATATATATATATATATATATATATATATATATATATAAATATAATATTTTCGTGACCTTGGTATGATAAGGTAAACTTAATAAGTTGGCGATTAAAGGTCTGGTTCATTACTTCAAAGTATATATATTTAAAACAACCCTACATATTTCGGCAATGATGCCTTTGTCGAGGGAATAAAAAATATAAATGACAGAATATAAATGTCAAATAATTGAGTTGCTATGGTTTAAATTATTCAAAGATACATTCCAATAATAATAATAAGTCATGCCTTAGTATTCCAAAAACTGTGTGTTGGTTGCTGCTGGCAGCTTGCGTCTCTCTCTGTGTATGTGATTTTGTATTTGTGTGACCGCGTAAGTGTAGGGTTTTGTATATTAGTGCGCTCGTGCGTGTGTTTAGTGGCCGGTCGTGTAAATTTAGAGAGATCGGATAACCAGCCGTTGCGTAGGGCCGCCAACCCTTTCCCGGTAACTTCTTTACTTTTCCGAGCAGTACTTCGACGGCCCGACCCCCGCCCCAACGAGGCAAGGCGCAGACCAGCGAAGCGCACCCTGCACGGAGTTGCTCATCGCCAACCGAGGGAACACTCTTAGTGGCTACCTCAGTCGACGACGGTCACACTTTGTGCCATCTTAACGATTTCCGCAAAAGCGGGGGCGATGCACAGCCTAGCCAGGTTGCCGCCCAGGACCGGTCCTAGTGGTGTGTGCATTGCGCGGCGCCGTGATTTACGCCGCGTAGCTTGGTTCCTCACTCCTGCTGGAAAGGCGGAATGGCACCTGACTGCCTATTGGGCAGACCCCCCTAGGGTTTGGTAGCGCATATGCTAGGCTACAACCCAGTAGAGGACCACATCAGCACAAAACAGAGAACAGGAAAAAGCAGCAAAAAGCAAGACATGAGTTATTATTACGTATGCGCCCGTGGAGCGACTTAAGATGCAAAGTTGTCGGCATTCGCTCAAAACAAGAAGGAAAACCACGAAAACCTGCTCGGACAACTAGACAGGAATCAAAATACGGAACAGTCAGCATGATAAGCAAAAGTATATGATATTTAAATGTAATTGATATTTAAATAACATAAGGTATATAACAAAAAAATATATTATGATGGTAAATTGTAGATCGTTACAAAATTAAGTTATAGTATATACTGCTTAAATTTTTTATATCATTTCTGTTGTTAATTGAATTTTTTTCCTGTTTAATACTAATCATTTCTTTAATTTGTCTTTTCATTGTGTTGTTCTTTATCAATTATTTGTGTGTTCTCAAAATCGAAATGGTGATCGCGTTGTAGTTTGTGTGCAGACAAAGCAGTTTTGTCTATTCTAGAGTGAAAATTCTTTCAATGGAGACTGTGGTTAAATAATAATTTAAAAAAGGTATATAACCCCTTACCACAATTATTAGTCGTATCCTAAATACGTATTTCGAAAACTAAGTTATCATCATCAGTAGGTAAAAACTACTAATTAAAAGTCACACATGGGGCACAGTAAAGTAACATAAACGCTTCCGCACAACTACTCTACACTGCAACCCTATAAAGACCAGTCTTTATAGGGTTGCAGTGTAGAGTAGAAGAGAGTAAGAGAATATAAAATATTAAAAAAAATATAATATAATTTTTTTTTATATTTTATATTCTCATGACAAAGGCATCATTGCCGAAACATGTAGAGTTGTTTTAAATATATATACTTTGAAGTAATGAACCAGACTTTAATCGCCGACTTATTAAGTTTACCTTATATATATATATATATATATACTCTTTCTATTTCTCTTAGCCATTCTATTAATTATAAATGGTTAATTGTTTCTTGGAATTCAGCTTGATTACCATTCATGAATTAAAAAACTCGTATTAACGTTTCGATTTTTTATTGTTTTCGTCAGAATAAATTGTTGATAATACATGATGTTTTCTGTAAATAATTTAAACTAATAATACATTAATAATACTCCTATATGTTAAATGTTACTTACCTATTGTTTTAATCATTTTTATATTTTATATATTTTGAACTGTTTTATTATTGTACTGGGACATATTGACTATTCTACATATATATAAGTAAACTGAAATTTACTCGATATGCAGCATCTGTTTTATTTTAAAAACTTTCGTGCTTATCCCTGCCAGTAGTTTGATACTGTATTTTCGTGCTGGTGATTTTAAATAATTAAGTGTTGACATTGAATTAAATTTTCCTTTATTCATATATTTTATATTATTGGAAAATATAATTTTTATAAATTTGCAAGCTCCTTACCATCGTTTACGGCGTGGCGTTTTTTCTTGTCTTTTAATGTGAATTAGTTCTAATATTGACCTTGCTTCGTTATTTTTTTCCGTTTGTAGTACTTTCACTTTTTCGTGTGACTATTTATGTTTTCGTGTTTTTTAAAGCTGTGACTTTTGCATATTTGTGACCATTGATTCTGCCTTTTAAATGTTATTCTGTATGATCTATATAAACGCGACTGCAATCATTACATGGTATGCTATAAACCACGTGTGATTTTTTGGCAGTTGGAATGACTGCTTTTAATTTTGTTTTAGTGAAACTTAAATTATTATAATTTTTATGAGCAATATCGTATGTCTTTATAAAATAATTGTTTAATTTTTCGGATAGTTGTGGAATATAGGTATTGATAGATATTTTTTTGGTGTGTTTGTTTATTCGTTAACTCTATATTGTTGGTGATTATTAGGGACCGGACACGGGAGGCCGAAATTACGATGGACCATATAAATAGTCTACAACATCGCTAACTATAACACGCAGTTATTAAATAACACTATTTATTCTTTTAACCCCACATCTGTATTTTGTCGTAGAATTGTGATGCACTTACTTTAATATTATACTTAAATTCCTTTTTTCATGGCCCTAGATAGAAGTAGGAGGAGTTTTTATAATTTGCTTTATTTATTACTTTAATTTCGTTAGATAAATAAAGTACAGTGAGTTTTTTCATTGTTTTAACTATACCTATGGATGAGTGCCGACGAAACTGTCGATATATTAGGCCGCTGTATGGTAAATGTCGTAGCTGGTGTACTACATTCAATTATTCCATATAACGCATATGTAATAGCAACAAAAGTTATAAATACAGTTGATGCGAAAACAGTAGCTAAAACCATTTATGAGAATATGCATTCGGATGACAGGTACAAAGAAAAAATACTTTTATTTGTCAGTGACAGTGTTGCATATATGTTAAAAACAGGCAGACTATTAAAGGAAACATATCCCAATATGCTGCATATTACTTGTGTAGCAGAATCTGAGAATATATCAGAGACACCTTTCCGGAAGTTGATAGACTTGTATCTGGTTTTAAAAAGTTTTTAGAAAAGCACCATTGAGAGTAGCTCTTTACAGGGAAAAACATCCAACTTTGTTACTGTCTCCCTCTCCAGAAATAACTAGATGGGAAAGATGGTTGGAAGCTACTAGTTTTCATGCAGAGAATTTCGATAGTTTACAAAATTTCGTTACATGTTTAAAGTTAAAAGAATCTCTGAGTGTAAGGAACTAGTATAAATTCCAAATTTAAAAAGTCAGTTGTACTTTCTTCAGGAACACTTTGGAAATTTGCCAAAACTAATCACTTATTTTGAAAATCAAAATCTCAAATTATATGATGGATTAACCACATTAGATGCGGCTATTAATAGTTTGAAAGTGACTTCAGATGTGGCCTTCGGCCAGAGTTAGATGCAGTTATTAATAGAAACCCAGATTTAATAACATTGCGGCAACTGTGTATGGGGACAATGCCTCAAAATCTAACTGCTAAATGCGCTGAAATAAAAGAATATTTCCAGTTTGCACCTATAACCAGTTACAATGTAGAAATAACGTTTTCTATCTACGAGGATGTATTTCATTCAAAGAGAACAAATTTTACAGAAGAGAACCTTGAGAAATTATTGCTAGTTAATATTAATATTCCTTTACTCCACTTGAACTACAAAATGAACAAATAAAAATGTATTTCGTATTTTATAAACCACCACCCGTTTGTTTTTCAATTCTTCTCTTCTTCAGGGGCCATCTCCTCTCAGAAGGTTGGCTATCATCACGGCTATTCTCATCTTTGATGCTGCGGCTCTGAATAGTTCAATGGAGCTGCATTTAACCACTGTCTCAAATTATTCAACCAGGAAATACGTCTTCTTCCTATATTTCTTCTTCCCTGTTTCTTACCCTGAATAATTATCTGTAGCAGAGCATATCTTTCCCCTCTCAACACGTGGCCCAGATATTGTAGTTTTCTTATCTTTATTGTGTTCAATATTTCCTTCTCAATTACATAAATTACATTAAAAAGTTTTTAAAAATACAAATTTTCAGTAGTACGCCCGTTGGCGATGAGTCATCGGCCTCTCCTGTCCGGTTCCTACTAATAATATAATTCACTAAAACTTTATTTGAACTGTCAGTACTGACACTTTTCGTTGACAAAATGTGTTACGTTTACAAAATCATTCTTCTACCCTTTGTTAATTTTTGAACGTGTAATTACTTTATTTGTTTACTTTAAACCTTCGTAGCCTTTTCAAACTTTATCCTTCCGCTAATTTATATTTTATTGGTCATATTCCCTAATTATCGAACCATTTAAGCTTCTTCAAACTTCGATTTGATTATATAAATTTCTTATGTTCAAATGTTTTGGCTGACCGTATATTCGATATGTGCCCGGAGTATTCTTATGCCTTCTCTGCGCAGTCGCCTTGTGCTGAAATATATGCGATTCATGTTTTTTTAATTTAATACTTTATGCGAGTTTCGTTTCTTTTAAACGATTATTACGTATTGAACGTGTCATTATTTTAATTATGGAATTTTGGTATTCCTTTCAGGACGATTTATTTGTTTTTTTAAACTTTATGTTAAGTTTTATTTTGGGTTTTCCATGTCATTAGCTTTGAACGCCCTCTACGCGGCTTTTAAGTTATCTACCGATTATAGTTTGCTTTCCATTTAATATTATTTCTTATTGGTTAATTACCTTTTTTTCTGCTGCATTTGATTTCCGAATTTTAGTTTGTTAGCTTCCGTATACACTTTTTCTTAACTTTGTATGGGTTTTGGTTAATTATTTCCCATTCTTTCTGATACTCCGATATCGTTTTTTTTGAGACTATGACGTAGTTTTCTTTCGAATATATAAAGCTGTGCCTCATTTTGAAGAGCCTTCTTCTCTTGGTTTTCCGTACTGGCTCTGAAGTGTTCAGTAGTGTTAAAAAAAACGTATAGTCAAGTTTGAAATTTTACATAGTGTTTGTCTGCTGATGCAGGTTTTGGTCTACTTGGCTATTTTGAATAGTTATTACACGTGTGTAGTGTAATATTCGGGGACTTTTTCCCTGGATCTGGGAGAGAGTTTTCTTTTTCCACGACCGCGTGCTTCAGGGCTGTTAATTCCGGCTCAAAATTTTGCTGACTAATGTTCTGCGCGGGAAAGTAAACCAAGGCAACCATCCGGCAGTAAGGCACATCCATTGTCATCGCATTACCGGGACCCCGTAAACCACGTTTTTGGGATCTCAAACCCTTTAACACTCAAGGTAGTGTGTTTAGAACATTTATTTGTCGATAATTAATTTTTTTTTGTTTGTGACCACGATCACGAACAATATTTGATGTAGTAGTTTTAATTTTTATTAAAAAAAAACCGCGTGGAGTCCTATATCGTGGTGAGCAAACTATCATTACGAACATTTAAATTAAGATTCACCGCATAACTGTAATTTTCTTTGTTTTCCCTTAATAATTTCACAAACCTTTCCTACGTAATCGACGTAGGTTTAATTCTTTTAGTGTTTCCTTTAGAAACGTATTTTGACTTTTAATTTGCTTTCAATTAATTTCAATTTTAAGTATTGTATATTTTATTTTTTTGTGTTAAAATCTATTTTCCACAATCAAAGGCAATTTCTACTTACACAGTATTTAATTTTTCTTTATTAGTAACTTTGCTTCTCATTAGCTTTACATATACAGGCTGAGCCTGGAAATTTTGCAAATTTACCTATTTCGCGAATACCTAGTGTAGCATTAATTTTACAAATTTTAATTACCATAATTTTATTTTCCTAACGGCGTACCTTCTGTACCTGCACTTATACTGAGTGATGCATAAGCGTGTAAAGGTTGTTCAAGCTTGAAAATTCTATTTATGCATATTTATTGTTGCTGTATATTTTAGGGTATATTTGTTGTTGATGAATATTTTTGGATTTGTTTAAAGCTAATTAACATTTTTTGGATATAATTTTCTAGTTTGATGTATATTTTTACTGGATTAATTCTCTAAATATATTTTATTGTTTATGATTGATTTTGTGTTTGCATTTGTTTGCCTTTTACCCAACGAGCAAAAGTGTAAAGAAATAATATACCAGGCAGCCGAACACCCCCCTATTGTGTTCATTTGCCCTTAAGGCCGCGGGTGTTCTGCGTTAGCCCAGGAACTTGCCAGACCAAACGCAGTGGTGCCCATTATAGATCTAGCGTTGTGTTTGCCTACGACGCTTCCGTTTTCAATTACTGAGCTGGCCGGCAAGTCATTCGAGGGGCCGTTGTGACCAGGGGCGGAATTAGAACACGTTCTAATTCCAACTGGGATATTGCTGCCCGAACTGTCTGAGGGGTAGCAAATGCAAGGAGAAAATGTAGCCCGAGCAGTAGCTTTGAACGAAGATAGACGTAGTATTCGATACATTGCTGTTATCTTGAATATTCCAAGGAGTGCCGTCCAAGATGCAATACAAAGACATCGTCAAATACACAAGAAGGCCGGGATCAGGCAGACCTCGCACCACAAACCGGCGAGACGACCGTTTTATGGTGTTATCTACACTACGCGATCGTGGTTTACCCATCGACAATTGTGTCTCGCCAAGTTAAAGACATTTACGGTACTGCAGTTTCTACACGAACCGTTCGCCGAAGGGTGAAGAAATACGAATTGAAGTCAAAGAAAGCTGCGGCTTGTCCGCTTTTGCTCCCAGCTCATCGTGTTCAGCGATTACGATTTGGCCGTGAACATAGACATTGGACAATGGATTAATGAAGCTCCATATTGTTCACGGATGAGTCTGGTTTTTGTCTGCGTTCACCAGATGGACGAGAACGTGTGTGGAAAATGGCTGTTGAACAATTTTCAGCGTGTTGTGTATATCCAAGGATGGTATTTGAGGGAGGCGGTATAATGGTTTGGGCTAGCATTTCACTGTACGCGAAATCAGAGCCGTCATGTCTGTACTGTCATGGTACCACCATGACGGCAGTTAGGTACATCAAGTGTTTAACTGATCATGTCATACAATTTGCTCCATTCGTAGGTGAGAACTTTACTCTAATGCGCGATAACGCGCGACCTCACACCGCACGTGTAGTTAAGCAATATATTCTGTTAATATTCTCCGTTTGCAATGGTCAGCTCGATGCCAGGACTTGAATCCTATCGAAAATCTCAGGAACTTATTAGGACGACGTGTTCGGTATCGACGACCCATACCGGTAACAATTCGAGATCTTCGAAAGATCTTCGTGAGGATTGGGAAAGCATTACACAACAAGAGGTCGCCAACTGTATTCAAAGATTACCATCCCGTATGGCAAACATAATTAGAGTTCGTGAAAGTAATACGCATTATTAGTCGCTTAAATTGTGTAGAAAAGTAGTTGTAAAACCTAGCCGATAAGACCAATGAATTTGTTAAGTTTGCACGATTTGCTGTTTCGTGACTTTCTCTTATTGAATAAATTGTTAAGTACCATTTTTTAATTTCTTTCTTACTTTGTAGATACTTAATGTTTCATGTTTAGTTAAAAAGAAAAAAAAAATTTTTTCTTGTACAGACATTTTTGTTCACGATGTATTCCTTTATTTAGTATATAGATGTCTATATTATTTACTCAATTTAACGTTTTTTTTGTTAATTATAAGAATTTACATTTGTCTTTCTCACGGAAAAATATAAATTATCCTTTTGTTTTAAACAATTCGTTTCGACGGGTTGTTTGAATGTAATAAAATTAGTTAAAATAGGGGTCGCAAATTTTGAAAATGTAAATTGAAATGCCTATTCAATTTTAAAAGAAATTGAAAATATAACTATAATTACTTTCTCGAAAATTAAAACTTTCCATCTTTTGCAAATTTTCACATTATTCTACTTATAAGTTAAAATAAATTAATGCTAAATAATCAATACAGAGTATATAATACTTAAATATAATGTATACAACTTTTGCGCAATTAAACTCTATGCTTTATGAGAGCATGAAAAATATATTCTATGCTTTATTTGAGAATATATAAAAACTCATTATTATATATAAATTTACTAATATTTGGGTTATCGATCTGTTTACATTAAAACTGATATGTTCTTTCTTAATACTTTATGAATTTATTAATGACTTCATCAGGAGAAGCTATAAAATTTCAATATACACTTTACTCTTATACTAATACATTCAAAAAGAAAAATTACAGCTAGAGTTAAGCGTTGACAGTCTTATTAATTATTTATTCATAATTGTCACTAGCAATTCACAAATAAAACATGAGCATTACATTTTTGAACAAGAACTCAAACTGTAAAATTTGAATGTGACCTTTTTCACTCGCATGCCGCATGTCTGCATAATATATATGTGAAAACCCATATATCTTAATTTCTACGTTAGGTCCTTATCCGGTTGTAAAAAATGGAGTGGTAAGAACAAAGGTCTGTACCGATAGGTCCAACTCGCAACGGGCCATAGGCAACAATATACGTATGGAACGTAATGCGATGTGGCAACGTGTGTACGATGACTATATTGAGTGACTTTCTTAAAATTTAAATTTATTTTGCAGAATTATTGATTTTTTTACTTTTATCTTTTAGAAAACGTTATTGTTTTTTTATTACTTAAAATTACTTTATATGAAAAATAGTATACCATAAAAGTGTAAACAAATACAGTATACATTGAAACAAATATTCATTCAATTGTATTGTCATGAATTGAATTTGTCAATCGTTGTTAAATTTGTTAGAATGAATAGATATTTATATTTATCGGAAAATACTAATACTTAAAGCAAACAAATAAGGTGTAGTGTTTTGTTATAGGAGTGTATAATATCCATTTCTTCCTGCATATTGATTATGCAGCTGATGCTTTCGTAATATGCTCATATTTGTATTTCTACTATTATCGTGATGTTATTATAATACAGATACCAAAATTTCACGTAATATTTCCATCAGCCTTTTATTATCAATAAACAAGTAAAGTACAACTTCGTAGGTCGACAAACGCTCCAGTCTTCATTATCACTGTATTATACATGAACTGTAGGCTTAGTTTTTCGTAGAAATTGAAGTACGTGTCTGTTCCTTTGTAAAATTATAATAAGGGCAGGGGTTAATTTTATTCTGGCATTTTTAAAAATGCAGAGATCAGTTTTGCGACAGCATTCAGCTAATTACAATCTAAAATAAGCAACATTGTAACGTATTTTGGAATTGTGAATATCCGTAGGTAATAAAAAAAAAGGAAGTGTAGTTTAATTACAACTGTAGCTTCCTCCTGGTTTGAAGGAAGTCGGTATGTATCGACCGAAGTATAAGTTGAAATAATACAAATATGAGCATATTACGAAAGCATCAGCTGCATAATCAATATGCAGGAAGAAATGGATATTATACATTCCTATAACAAAACACTACACCTTATTTGTTTGCTTTAAGTATTAGTATTTTCCGATAAATATAAATATCTATTCATTCTAACAAATTTAACAACGATTGACAAATTCAATTTCATGACAATACAATTGAATGAATATTCGTTTCAATGTATACTGTCTTTGTTTACACTTTTATGGTATACTATTTTTCATATAAAGTAATTTTAAGTAATAAAAAACCAATAACGTTTTCTAAAAGGTAAAAGTAAAAAAATCAATAATTCTGCAAAATAAATTTAAATTTTAAGAAAGTCACTCAATATAGGCATCGTACACACGTTGCCACATCGCATTACGTTCCATACGTATATTGTTGCCTATGGCCCGTTGCGAGTTGGACCTATCGGTATACAAAAATCTATCGATATACATTATGTTATTGTAACTAAAATAACTTCCCTGGTTACAGTGTTATACACACGACATTAAAAATATTAAAAATGACTATTTATTCTCTGTTTAATAAATTTGAATAAATTACATAACTATTGGTGCCCGTTTTAAAATTCAACATGCTTTTTTCTTTCTGAATGTGTATCATTTCAAGTACTAGTCCGTTTTTATAATGCTTTCCTTTTCCAAACTTTGAACATTGTCATAATTAAAATTGTGATTATGATTGTTAAAATGTAATGACGAAGCACAAGATTTCTTTCCAATTCTGCAATCACTCTTATGTTGACTAATCCGTTGTTTGAGTAGTTGCGACGTTTACCCTATGTAGCAATCCCCACACTCTTGACAAGGTATTTTATAAATGACATTATTTTGATTTAAAATGGGTGTTTTGTTATTGGTTCGTGTAAATAAAGCTTACGAAGCTGTCATATTATATTTGGCTAATTGTAAATTAATGTTACTTACTTTTTTAAATTGTTGAACTATTTGATCAGTTAAATTTTTTATATAAAAAGTCTTCTGTAAATTACGTGACTTTTGTCTGCATTATCGTCAGTTGGACCATCAATGTTGGTCCAACCGACGATTAATGCAACAAATTATAGCGACAATTACATGTAATGTAAGAATTTAATATTTATTAATTCTCATGCGCATGCAGTTCTTCACAGTTCATACACGCAGTATAGAAATGAAAGTCGTCTATTTCCGAATAACGTGTACTGATGATTTGTAACAATAATAAAATACCGATATCTTCACGGTCCGAATGGATACAACTTTCATACATTTTTCATTTGTCCGGAAAACCTGGACGGCTGGCGTCGCGACGTATTATGTCTGCATTCTTAGGCAAATGTGATTTTGTCAGTTGTAGAAATTAATACAACAAATTATAGCGACAATTGCATGTAACGTGAGAATTTAATAGTTATTAATTCTCATGCGCATGAAGTTCTTCACATTTTGTATATATACACGCAGTAGAACAATGGAAGTAAAATCTTTTTCCGAATAACGTGTACTGATGATTTGCAACACTAAAATACCGGTATCTGCACATTCTGAATGGATATGACTTTCACACATTATAATAATATATAATAAATAACTTGCCTACAATATACCTACCCAATTTATAATCCCCCCCACCCGTATAATAACAATTATAAACATTACAAAAGTAAAATTAAAAAATAACATGTCCGAGCAAACTTTAAACCAACGCTCCCCGTATGGTGGATGACACTACAAACATTTTCACATGTCAACACAATACTAAACATATGCCCAATAAAAAAAGGTCTAAACCAGCAAGACATACGTAATTTAGTTTTATTTAGAAATGGTAACCAAAAACGAATACATTACAAATTAACAGCACAATTTTAATGTAAGTAGTTTTTAATCATTTTTAACTTTTCAATAAATGTTACAATTTTGAGAAAGGCGCATATAAATTAAATATTGTTTTAATTACCTGGGCGCTACTCCCAAGAAATAATTACTTTTGGTTTTATATTATAATTACGGCTAAGAAAATGAGAATTTCCTTCTAATATATATACAAGCTGTTCCATTTATGCTTCAAAATAATGCCTCTGCTGGTATTTCGCGCTAAAATAATATAGGTTTGCCTATAACATGTTTTCTCTTAAACATTTGTTGACTGAGATACAAGGTGTTAAAGTTTTACCAAAAAAATATAAATTCAGCTATAACTCAGAATTAAAAAGCATTTTCTTTTGGGAACTTCACCTAACATTTTTCATTTTTCCTGACCAACTTTTTGATAGTAACATAATAAATTAAATCAAATATTTTGTTTGCAAAAATATTATACAACGGATTTTTTTCAAAATCCTATCTAATTTTAAAATCTATTGCCTATTCGATAAGAAACATTACTATTGTTCAATTTTTATAGAGTTCACGGTTTTTGAAACAATTACGACTGAAATAGGCGACTGCATAATTAATAATATTTTTTATTCGAGCTGAAGAAAAACATCACTTGCCCAGTATTTCCATTTGTATTTAATGTCGGGCTCAGAAACAAAAACCCATTACAAAAATTGTATATATATATATATATATATATATGATAATTATTTCGTGACCTTTGTATGTTATGGTAAATTCAATTTGTTGGCGATATAAGGTCTGGTTTTACTTCAAAAAGTATATATTGTAGGATTGTTTTAAATATATACATTTTGAAGTAAAACCAGACCTTAAATCGCCAACAAATTGAATTTACTATATATATATATATATATATATATATATATATATATATATATATATATATATATGGTATACGTTGGGACTCGAACCCAAGTCTACAGCTATCGTTCGAGTCCCAACGTAGACCATATTTTTCAAATAAAAAATTTCGTATGATTTGCTTTGTAATTTGTAGACAGCAATGTTTACATCCCCACTTACTCTGCAATTACATACATTCTAATTTAATATTTGTAAATATTTCATATAATAAAGCCGAAAAAGTCCAATAATTTATCAAATGTTATATTTAACGAACGGCTAAGAAATTATCCTAACACTTATATATATATATATATATATATATATGTATATCATATTTTCGTGACCTTGGTATGATATGGTAAATTCAATCAGTTGGCGATTAAAGGTCTGGCTTTACATCAAAGTATATATATTTAAAACAACCCTACATGTTTCGGCAATGATGCCTCTATCAAGGATATAAAATATAATTGACAGTATACAAATGTCAAATAATTGAGTTGCTATGGATAAAATTATTCAAAGATACATTCCAATTGAATAATAATAAATCATGCCTTAGTATTCCAGAAACAGATAGCAAGGTGTGAACATATTGTCATGGATTTTTCCATGGAGAAGAAAGGAAAATAATAGAACTATATATTAAACTTTTTTGTGTAGTACATTTATTAAACTTATGTATTTCATTTTGATGTTTATTTTATTTCAGACGGGGATCATTATAAATATATTTAATTTTAAGTGATGAATTTTATTATGTTTGAAATTTTGATCCATCTTCGTATATTTAGGTTGGTCAGATGTTCAAAGCTGCCGCCATCCCGGATATTATATTGAAATAAGACGTATATTTTTCTGTATATTTTTGATTTTATAGTTGGTGGGGATATCCGTGCGGATGTTGGAACTTCATTTAGAGATTATTTGAAAGTCCTTGTGGATAGGTGTGTATAAGTATATTGGACACGACTTAATTTTGTCTAATATTATTGAAATTTTGAATAAATTCGTTTATAGTTTTTGGTGCGTCGTTTGTGATTTAAACGTAAATTTTCGTGAATTTACAAATCTTTTATATTTGTAATTTTATTTAAATGAAACACCTATCTGGAGAAAGGAATCTCTCATGTTTAATTGTGACTTACTTTAATTAATGTAGGTATCTTTATAATTATTAATATATATTGATGAAAGCGCTATAATTAACTTGTAAAAATTTTGTTAAATTTTTTATATGTATTCAGAATAATATCTGGAAAATTTATTTGAAAAGATTTTTTGTGGAGGTTAGTTGTTTTTAGTCACTTTGAATATTTCAATACGTAGGAAGGTGGGGACGAGTTTGCAAGGTCATGTGATTGCATTCATGACAGTTCAGATTTGATTTCGCGCGCAGAGTAAACAATTCTTTACTTTGACGTTTTAGCTTTGGATATATTTTATTGTTGTTTAATAAATTTTCTTGTATATTAAAAATTAATAATTTTGATCGTGGATAGTCAGATAGAGGTTTTTAATGATTTGTATCTTCATATGATATCCAAATATTTTTGCCCTCAGTACTGTGCCTTTAGCAGTTCAACGTTACACTTGGTAAAGTTGATTTTTTTTTTATTTTTTTTTTATTATACAAATGTAAAGGGAAAATGTGTGTATAATTTATCTGACACCTTGTGTTTTATTTTATGATATAACCTGAATCCGAGAGGATCGACCCGAGTGACATAAGCTCAAGGAAATCTACCAGACTGAACAGCCGGAAGCATAAGTTGTAGTGTGAAGAAAAAAATTAATAAGCAATCAAAAGCACATTCCACTGCAATATGTGTTGTCCGCTGCTAGCAGCTTGTGTCTCTTTCTGGGTATGAACTTGTGTGTTGGTTGCTGCTGGCAGCTTGCGTCTCTCTCTGGGTGTGTGGTTTTGTGTTTGTGTGAGCGCGTAAGTGTAGGGTTTTGTATGTTGGCGCGCTCGTGCGTGTGTTTAGTGACCAGTCGCGTAAATTTAGAGAGATCGGATAACCAGGGGTTGCGCAGGGCCGCCAACCCTTTCCCGGCAACTTCTTTACTTTTCCGT
This sequence comes from Melolontha melolontha, assembly GCA_935421215.2. Classification (NCBI taxonomy): domain Eukaryota; kingdom Metazoa; phylum Arthropoda; class Insecta; order Coleoptera; family Scarabaeidae; genus Melolontha; species Melolontha melolontha. The sequence continues at coordinate 110,296,321 of OW285238.1, forward strand.
GCAGTACTTCGACGGCCCGACCCCCGCCCCAGCGAGGCAAGGCGCAGACCAGCGAAGCGCACCCTGCACGGGGTTGCTCATCGCCAACCGAGGGAACACTCTTAGCGGCTACTTCGGTCGACGACGGTCACACTTTGTGCCATCTTAACATTTTCCGCCATGCGGGGGCACTGCACACACGTCGAAAGTGTGTGCTGTTAACGGCAGCCTAGCCAGGTTGCCGCCCAGGACCGGTCCTATTGGTGTGTGAATTGCGCGGCGCCGTGTTTTGCGCCGCGTAGCTTGGTTCCTCTCTCATTCTGGAAAGGCGGAATGGCAGACCCTCCCCTACAGTTTGGTAGCGCATATGCTAGGCTACAACCCAGTAGAGGACCACATCAGCACAAAACAAAAACAGAGAAAAACAGGGAAAAGCAAGACATGAGTTATTATTATGTATGCGCCCGTGGAGCGTCTTAAGATGCAAAGTAGTCGGCATTCGCCTTGGGGGTCGGGCCGTCGAAGTACTGCACGGAAAAGTAAAGAAGTTGCCGGGAACGGGTTGGCGGCCCTGCGCAACGGCTGGTTATCCGATCTCTCTAAATTTACGCGACCGGTCACTAAACACATGCACGAGCGCGCCAACACAAAAAACCCTATACTTACGCGCTCACACAAACACAAAACCACACACCCAGAGAGAGACGCAAGCTGCCAGCAGCAATCAACACATATGTTTACACCTTGCTATCTGTTTTTGGAATACTAAGGCATGATTTATTATTATGCAATTGGAATGTATCTTTGAATAATTTTATCCATAGCAACTCAATTATTTGACATTTATATACTGTCACTTATATTTTATATCCTTGATAAAGGCATCATTGCCGAAACATGTAGGGTTGTTTTAAATATATATACTTTGAAGTAAACCAGACCTTTAATCGCCAACTGATTGAATTTACCATATCATACCAAGGTCACGAAAATATTATATTTATATATATATATATATATATATATATATATATATATATTATGTACTCATATATTGTACATGTAGAAACTTTATATTATATTATAAATATCGTTATTATATCTATTCATTTATATATATTTTCATTTTTACATACATATCGTTAATCATTAATATCATTATCTTTATATTTTATTCATCAATTGAAATGCTCGCGCTGGATCGGCAATAATACACAAATCATTAAAGAGCATGTTCATTTTTATTCCATATTTCATTTGTGTTATCCTGTTACTAAATAGCCTAATTTAAAATGTTATGTTCATAAAATATTCATGGAGGAAAATTTCGTCAGTGTTTCGTGAGCCGAAGTATTGAATAGTCGAACAGTGGAACATATCCTCCTCTTCCTATACATAGAAATATTCTATAATATCAGAACAAAAAGCTTACCATACAGAGCTTATATTCTATACAAAATATCTTCCTAGGAGTATTATTATGCAGATTACGCGCATGTTAACGGGGTGCGGGGATGGAGGAAATGCGGAAAAATGGTTTTTCAGAGGAGAATTCTTGTTAGTCATTTCGTAAACATTTTTGATTTACCATATGAAAAAAGTTTATGCTTTTTATTTCTAAAAAATATATTAAAGCGATAAATATATAAAATAACACTACAAATAAGCTTTTTGGATTTCTTTTATTTTTTAATACATTATTATTATATCGGGTGCACGTGATTTTAGTTTACAGACTACAACTTCTCACCCGGTATATTTACGAATAAATGTCTGAAATAAAACTTGCTTTACCTCTTAAAGTCTATAGAATGACGTAGTTAGTTTTGCATATAGTTATCGACTTATAGGTCATTTGAACGTCTACTTTTTTTAATGGAATCCTATATTTTTTAATGCAGCATAATATTAATCAACTAACTAACTTTCGTTTGAATAATTTTTTCATTACTTCTGCAGTTTTTGAAATCATTATTGAGAAAGACCATTGGGAGGAGCATTTGCCTAGTAGTAGAAGGCTTTGAAAAATTAATTTTTAATGATTGACAAGTAGAATTTATATGACAGTTTATTATTGTTGACCTCATTACGCGTTTACATGTTTTAGCAGAAGAAAATCTGAATATCTTTAACTATATATTCTGGAGCGATGAATGTCGTTTCCACTATAATGGAATTGTTAACAAGCTCATTACTTGTCACACCAAAATTCACATTGGATGCAAGAAGCGCGCTTCCAAACAGTGTAGGGAATCAACGCTTGGTGTGGCATTCACAATAGTTATTTAATTGGTCTTTATTTTTATGAGGAAATCCTAACAGGACAGCGTTATTTAAATGTTCTACAAAATGTGTTGCCAGGTTTAATATAAAATATTCCTCTTGAAGAAAGAAGAACTGTGCTTTGGCAACAACATGGTGCTTCACCTCATAATGCACATATTGTCAACGATTATTTAAATATGTCTACCCTAATGGTTGGATTGACAGCAGCGGTCCTATTTCTTGGTCTGCGCGTTCTCCGGACTTGTCGACTTTGAGGTCTATTTAAAGGAATTTGTATATTCTGGACGTTCTGTCCACTTGGATGATTTGAAACATAAAATTCATCAAGGTTGCCTAACAATAACCTGAGAAATGATAACTTCTGCATGTAACAGAGCGTTAATACGCCGTATGGAGGCTTATGTACAAACATGTGGCGTACATTCCTGTTCTAAAATTTTTCTTCTTTGGAAAAATATTATTAGTTGTTTTCTATCATTTGTATCATTTATTAGCAAATAATGATTAAAACACCCTCCGTTTAAATAGTGTTTCGTTATAGTGTTCATAAAAGTTTCTCCATAATTATTTCAAAAACCGCAAAACTCATGAAACAATTATTCAGACGAAAAATATTTTCGTCTTTTTGACTAATATTATACTGCATTAAAAAATATAGGATTCCATTAAAAAAAAGTTGACGTTCAAATGCAAAACTAACTATCTACGTCATTATATAGACTTTAAGAGTTAAAGCAACTTTCATTTCAAGCATCTTGCTACGGTCACTAGTCGTAGTTTAACAAAAGAAAGAAAAAAAAAATAATAATAATAATAGAAAACGCTCCCCGGAGCAGACCCAGTCTCGATCGACTAAAACAGCCCCTGCCCGTTCTTGCCAACGTCCAACGGCCCACCCGGCTTCTGAGGCTGCCTCAGCTCAGGGGTGGGGAGACCCAGAGGTAAGAGAAAAAAAACCTAAATGAGGTGGAAAAGGACGCCACCGAATTTATGCCGCTGGACGTCGCAAACCCGGAAACTTGATGAAATATATGTTATATACACACAAAAAAAAGGCAAGTTGCGTGAGCAGAAGGCCGGTACCAAGACCGAGACTCGTTCCACTCTCGAGGTTCGAGAGACGAGGGAAAAGTAAAGAGAAAAAGTCGTTTCAACTGAACAATAATTATTTATTAATCAATCCCCGTTTATAAGTTATCTCAATAACCCTTGCATATAAATTATTTCAATAACCCCTATATATAAATTTATTGAATAAACCCCTGTATATAAATTATTTAATAAACCCCTGTATATAAGTTATTTCAATAACCCCTATATATAAATTTATTGAATAAACCCCTGGATATAAATTATTTAATCAAAGATGCTACAGAAATATGCGGCTGAAGGCCCGTCACAAATAAAGAAATAGATAAATCCAGAACAAAGAGATGTAATTAAAATAATGCTACTAATTAAAAATTTACAGTGCGGCTGATGGCCTAATACCCCCTAAAAAAAAATACGTATTCTTTCTTTATCGTAGGTTTTACAATTGATTACAATGTTCAACAATTTTGTTGAAATTAAACGATCTTTAGCTAGAACGTTTTTTTTAAGTATAAATAAGATTCCGCAAAATATGTAATTTGCGTATAAAATAAACTATTCTAAGTAATTAGCAAAAATGGTGAAAATTCAAACTATTAACGTGAAAAAAAGTATTCTAAGTAATTAGCAACAATGTGAAAATTCAAACAAGTACTGTGGAAAAAAGTATTCTAAGTAATTAGCAAAAATGCGAAAATTCTCAATTAAAGGGTTAATGAACGTATACTATTAATTAATAAAAATATGAAATTCCCAATTATGTGTTAAAAAAAATTTACGTTTAAAATTACAAAATTAAATTGAAACGACCGTAAAACAAGTTCGTAAAAATGAACGTATTCTAATTAATTAAGAGAAAATATGAAATTCACAATCAATTGTTAAAAATAAATTTTTAAAAAATGAACGTAAACGTTCGAGAAAATGTTCTACAAACGAAAAAAAAACGAAGGTCAAGCAGGTTTTTCGTTAAGAGAAAACACCTGGGTTATGGAATGACGCTAAATTAATTTAGAATAATAATAAGATAAACGAACGAATAATATTTTACAAATATATAAAAAAAATATATAAAATTAAGTTAACAAGCTTATCTGTTGTTCCAACGAAAATCGGCTTTTTTCCTCCGAAAGAAGATCGTCGCTGGCGGGAACTATCCGACGATGGTTTAAGAAGTTCTAATTGTTTTAACCCTTTTGTCGGCCTATCGGTTACACCATCAACTATTGCATTTAATGGCGGTTAATAAAAATGAAAACGATGATTAATTTAACGAGTTACAAGTGTATGTTACTTTGTCCTCAACACTATAAATCCTCCCAAAGAGAGATATCGCATTAAGCGAATAAATTTTAGATATCTAGGATCGATTAATATCCCAACGGGGCCGTATTTTACAATAATCCAATACGGTTACATCGATCGATATCCAGGTTTGGAACAGTAACTAACTTCGTTCAAAGATCGATGGCCAATAATCAAAATGTAAAGAGCGAGCGTCGTACGTTCTTAGCAACGAAAAAAAAGTAAGCACTAAAGGTCAAGAGAATAAAAGGAAAAAAAGCTTAAAGAAATTAAATATAACTAGTCCCCAGTAGTGACCAGCATAGCTGGTCAAGCGAAAGGTCGCCTTTTTCGGCATAGTCTCTTTTGTCCGTCAGATGTCACTTATTAAATAGTGCCACTTTATAGGACGAAATTTGCTATATCTTGTAGGCGATTTCAGCGTAAATGTATATACAGATACAAATCTGTTCTTAAAAAGATTTGTATCATTTGTATTACATTGCTTCATTAGCTTGACTGATGACGCCTATAGATGGCAGTAACACGTGTCTTAAGCAGAAGTAAATGCTGAAAATACGAGGTGTATTGTCCATGTGTACAGTTACAGATATGTATGTATATTGCATGTCTGTTTCATTTGTAACAAATGCGTAATACGTGCATAACGTATTGATATACTTAAACCTTTTTGTACCTCTAAGCATATTTTACAGAATGTACAAGCTGATCAAAAATTGATTAATGAGTAATGTTGTGTAATTACTACCATAAAACTTGGTCTAATGACTTGCTCACTAGTATCTTTTAGATTCTAATAATTTAATTACATTAATATTAACGTGTACACTAGCACTATGTTCTGTTCTTGCACCAACAGACACATTAAGCTAGTTTGGTCCTTTCAAGTCTTCTGACTAGATTTGTGTTATCGAGAAGCTGAATGGGTTCAACATTTAGATGGTTTAGGACTCGCTGTTTATAACTTTTTGCGAATTTAATAATGGCGTAGTTAACAGTATCCATTTCCAAGCCCCGTTGGAGGTCGCTGTTTCCAAAATATCTGACAATGAGTAGCATTTCTCTGTACTTTGTTTTGAAATTGCTGGATTATTTCGAAATTATTTCGAAATTGCTGGATTATCGAAATTGTTCTTTTTGGAACAATCCCACAACCGAATGCCTTATGTCCATACGGGCTTGAGAATTTGCTAGTACAGAAGAACTTTATTATAAATTAACAGAATGGAATTCCATCCAAGTAGCCAATAATTTTTCTAAATTTTATGATATCCAATTTTTCTTTTTGACATGAGTTTTCCACCATAGATAGCGTCCAATTTACACAGATATTTTACTGTATTAGCATATGGTACTTGAATATTATTTATGCTAACATTAATATGTTCGATTTCTTTTGTTCATAAAATTGACATGGACAGTTTTGGCCCATTCAGTTTGATTCGCCATTGCTTAGTCCAGCTGTTAATTTTGTTAACCGAGGTTTAGAGATTTACTGCCGCTTCTTTGTGTAGTTTTCCCGCAGCCATTATAGCAGTGTCGTTTGCAAAAGTAGCTATCGTGTCATGCGTCAATTCAGGAATGTCATTTGTGTAAGTAACTAAAGGAATATCTTTAATAGCCTTCCTTCATTTCTTTTAGTTCAGAGTAGCATTTTCCTGCTTAATTCTAAAAGCCTTATCTGAAATATGAGGCTTCAATAATTGTGAGAACAGTTTGAGAAAAGCTTGCTTAGTTTATAATTAAATCCCTCACCTTATCGTAAGCCTGTATTACGTCAAGAAACAAAGCAAGGCAAATTTTTCTTTATTCTAACGACTGTTCAATTACGTCTAATATTATATGGACTTGATCTATAGTGATTTTCTCTGAAACCAAATCGATGCTTTGGAATTATTTTTTAGACAAAACAATGACTAAATCTTCTGTAAGACTTAATGTGTAGAATATAAATTTTAGGGATGTCAAATACGCATGTTCCATAAATATATTTTTATATAACATATACTAAAGAAACAATACCAACTAAACATACAATTACTCGCAGTAGATAGGCTTAACCTAGTCATATCATCACACCTGTGCATATATGTAAAAAGACAAAAAATTACATCACTTGGTAATAGGATCATTTAACCATGTTTAAATAAATATAAATACATGTAAATTGATTTTCTCCAAAAGAAAAGTCATCAATCAATCAGAAATCGTTAAGTATATATTTTCAAACATTACGTCACACTTCATTAGTTATGAATAAAATTACGAAGCCTTTTGTGGACAAAAGAGGCATCTGATATCAGTGATATATAATTTATAGTATATCTTAGATATCCCTGACATGATTTGCATTATTACTACGCGACCGTCTAAGATAAATGAGACCATCAACAAGATATTTAACCTGCCTTTCAAGAAGGATTAAATGATTAGGACACAGGGGTGTGTTGGTATAGTATCATGTCGCTATGATTCCGGAAACATAACCGCCATGAATCACAAAACAAATTAGTAGCATTAAAGTCCTTCACTATTGCCTTTAGAAGATGGAAATATAAAAATTTTATTTTTCAGTATTTTTCTTTTTTACTTTTAATTCGATGTTCTGAATATTTAAGCATAAATAACGTAGAAATCTTGAATTGATACGATAAAAATTTAACATAGATTTATTTCGAACTTTTGTAAATCTTCTGTTGCGTCACTTTCGGCATTTCCATTTAAAGTTTGTTCATGCCTGTGGGCACTTTCTCAGTTAAAGTTGTGCTCAACTTCCAAAACATGGTGATGGAGTAATTGGATGCCCTTAAATAAAACAAAATTTATTTCTTTAATTAAATTTGTGTAATTTATCACAAACATATACTGTGCTGGATTAGAATAATGTTCAAAAAATATATAAATAAGTGATTAAATATAAGATATCTTAATAATAGAGAATATGTGATAGGCAAAACATGTAATTAATAACTAAACTAATTGAAACATACTTGAGCCAGTAAAACCTCACCATTTTTTGTATAAAACAAAACATTAAACATGTGTTGTGTTCTCGGTATAGGATTTTTATTATTAAAAATGTTTTTGTTTTATACGAAAAAATGGTGAGGTTTTGCCGACTCAAGTATGTTTCAAATTGCGTTATTGTTAAATTTGGACAAACGAATGGATATGTAGCGACGGCGACTTTATTCGAATATCAATCGAGACGTGTTAGATGTAAACATGCTTCCTCGACGACGCAGTTTGTTAAGTGCGATGTAAATTCATTAATAGATTTCCTACATATACTGGCACTATATATATATATATATATATATATATATATATAAATATATATATAAGTGTTCAGATAATTTCTTAGCCGTTCATTAAATATAACATTTGATAAATTATTGGAGTTTTTCGGCTTTTTATATGAAATATTTACAAATATTAAATTAATATTTAATATTTGTAAATATTTCATATAAAAAGCCGAAAACTCCAATAATTTATCAAATGTTATATATATATATATATAATATATATATATATATATATATATATATATATATATATATATAATTGAAAAGAAATGATCGACCGTGATATATTATCAAAAATTTATTTAAATTCGGGTAAGCGGTCAATTAAAAAACTCCTTTATTAAATTACCCTATATTTCGCAACACTTTGTCGCTTCTTCTGACTGTTAGTTGACGATCTTAAATCGTTTTGTTATTTGGTCCATATGCTGTTTTAATTTATATTGCATTATATATTTTTTTTATTTTTCATGTTTTAACTTTTCATATATATGTTTTTTAAAAGTTCTTTAGGCTTGTTTCTATAGTTACTTTATTTTTTATATCTAATCATTTTTATATTTTGTACGTCAATTTTATTATTTTTTAACTCTACATTTTGTAAGTATTTTTACTACTGTTTTATACTCTTATTTATTTTTTGTTATTTTTCTCATTAATCTTGTAGTTACCCCAGAAGAAGCGACAAAGTGTTGCGAAATATAGGGTAATTTAATAAAGGAGTTTTTTAATTGACCGCTTACCCGAATTTAAATAAATTTTTGATTATATATATATATATATATATATATATATATATATAATTGAAAAGAAATTATCGACCGTGATATATTATAAAAAATTAATTTAAATTCGGGTAAGCGGTCAATTAAGAAAAAAACTCCTTTATTAAATAACCCTATATTTCGCAACAGACTTTGTCGCTTCTTCTGGGGTAAAAAATGTAGAGTTGAAAAATAATAAAATTGACGTACAAAATATAAAATGATTGAAAAAATCATTTTTATATTTTGTACGTCAATTTTATTATTTTTCAACTCTACATTTTTTACCCCAGAAGAAGGGACAAAGTCTGTTGCGAAATATAGGGTTATTTAATAAAGGAGTTTTTTTCTTAATTGACCGCTTACCCGAATTTAAATTAATTAATTTTTTATTATATATATATATATATACAAATATAATATTTTCGTGACCTTGGTATGATAAGGTAAACTTAATAAGTCGGCGATTAAAGGTCTGGTTCATTACTCCAAAGTATATATATTTAACAAAATAATTTGAAACATACATGAGTGGGTAAAAACCACACCAATTTGTATAATACAAAAGTATTTTTAATAATATAAAATATTATTAAAAATGGGGTGTGAAGAACACAGTACAAGTTATATAATTGTGAATGTATCTCCTCTCCAGAGACGCAGATACGACGATCCTGTAGAAAGGTGAAATACGTATCTGCGTCTCTGGAGAGGAGATACATTCACAATTATATAACTTGTACTGTGTTCTTCACACCCCATTTTTAATAATATTTTATATTATTAAAAATACTTTTGTATTATATATATTTAAAACAACCCTACATTTTCGGCAATGATGCCTTTGTCAAGGGAATAAAAAATATAAAAAAAAATTTTATATATTTATTTTTTAAGAGAGAGAGAGAAAGAGAGAGAGAGAGAGAGAGAGGGGGGGAGAGGGAGAGAGAGGGGGGGGAGAGGGAGAGGGGGGGAGAGAGAGAGAGAGAGAGAGAGAGAGAGAGAGAGAGAGAGAGAGAGAGAGAGAGAGAGAGAGAGAGAGAGAGAGAGAGAGAGAGAGAGAGAGAGAGAGAGAGAGAGAGAGAGAGAGAGAGAGAGAGAGAGAGAGAGAGAGAGAATTATTTCGTGACCTTTGTATGTTATGGTAAATTGGTAAATTCAATATGTTGGTGATTTAAGGTCTGGCTTTACTTCAAAATGTATATATTTAAAGCAATCTTACATGCTTCGGCGAATAACGCCTTTTTCAGAGAATTTAAAATATAAATGACAGTATATTAATGTCATACCTATACATTTGTAGTTGTCATGGATAAAATTATACAAAGAAACATTCCAGTATATACATATATCAGGACCGTCCGTATTTATTATAGGAATTGGATATTTGTTAGTTTAGATATGACTCTCATCGTCTTCACTGCTTAATCGATCATGGCTTAGTTGAATTGTATCTTTACTATCAATACCCTCCCACATAGCTGAGTCTTTGGATCAATCTGCCATCCATCGTGAAATTTTAGGAAGTCAATTTTTTTATACTTATTTTTGCTATTACCCGTGGCAGAGAGTCTAAAGGTGAACCTTGTGGGACTCCCGATTGAGAAAAGAACTCAAAGGCTTTATAGCTATATTTTTAAAAAGCATAATGAAATATATTAGATTGTAAGATTTGAAAAGTAGTAATAAGAAAGGATAACCCAAAACCAGACAACTTAGTAAATGAAATTGCATCAGCAATTACATCAAAGGCACTACTGAAGTCCGCACATATGACGTAAACTTGACTACGAATACATAATATTGTAACTGTAGAAGATCTATCTCCCATAAGGCGCTGTAAAAATGGAGAAATATAAGATATGATGTTATGGTACAGACAGGAACAAATTACACTTTCAAATGCTTTAGCAAAATTCGACAATATTAATATGGATGATGGTTAAAAGCTACTGACTTCTTTGGATCTAGCAAAACTTAATTTATTATAATCAGCTAATTTTATGGTCCAATCTACCAAACAAATTTGTGTTGCTTAATGTAATCAATAGATGTAAAATCGCAATTGCTTTCGTTTAATATTTTGTATTTCTCATCGCAATTATTTTACAACTAATGTCTGCAAAAAATTGCATTTAATTAAAATTTCAAATCTATAATATCATGTAATTTCATATTGTTTAAAACGAGAGCGTCTTCACCAATAAAGAATTTTATTGCATAACAGACAACAAATGTTTACTCAATAAATTCCCCTAGATCAAAAAAAAACACCAACCGGACATTTCCAAAGGACGTAAACAAGAACAGCACACGCTACTTAATTAGTTGTCCGAGTCCACAAACTTATAACTTAACGTACGTAGCGTGGGCGGAGAAAGAAGATAAATTTGTTATTTATTAAAAAGAAGAAAGACTGAAAGTAAAGAACAAAGTGGAAACGCAAAAAACTAGAAGAAAAAATAGAATAGAGAAGAAAAAACGTAAAAATCAACTGAAATGGTAATTCGGAAAATCAAATTCCGAATAAGAAAGATGGGGCGCAATGGCCGTTGCTTTGTAGTAGTCGTCATATTATACGATCGATATGGTCGCTTAGCAACGTACTTTACTATCACAACCAACCCGAAACCGTCGGTTGACGTTGAATTTATTCGCGTATACAGGGTGCATTTATGTGTGGTTATTATTAAAATTGAAATGTGTTCGATCTCTAAATTAAAATAATTTAGAATCTAGGTTAGTGGAATTTTGTTAATTTTATTGCAAATATTTGCATTAAAATAAACAAGAACATAATAAATGTGTTTTATATTTATAATAATTCAAAAAGGCACTAAATATAAGAAAATAAACTACGAAAATAATTTCAATATGATGAGTATCATATTGAAGATATGCACGATGGTGATTTGACGGGAGTAAGTTTTAATACAAAAGTATTTTTAATAATATAAAATATTATTAAAAATGGGGTGTGAAGAACACAATACAAGTTATATATTTGTGAATGTATCTCCTCTCCAGAGACGCAGATACGTATTTCACCTTTCTACAGGATCGTCGGTACGCCCCTGCTGGAGAAGAGATACATTCAACCAAATATAACTACCTTGCTATCAACCAGAAATTATTAAGACAGAGCGTGAAAGAATATTCAGCGCTGTCTAGATAACAACTGTCGAACTAAGCAACGTGTTTCACTAGACGGTAACATACCATATCTATAGAAAACTGTATTATCGTGTCTTCACTACTTGTCGGGCGAACCGAATGCGTATATAACAAAATAATTTGAAACATACATGAGTGGGTAAAAACCACACCAATTTGTATAATACAAAAGTATTTTTAATAATATAAAATATTATTAAAAATTTTTTTAATTTTTAATAATATTTTATATTATTAAAAATACTTTTGTATTATACAAATTGGTGTGGTTTTTACCCACTCATGTATGTTTCAAATTATTTTGTTAGTAAGTTTTAAATAAATTTATTTTAGGGTAAAAAGCATATTTCATTTTTGAACATAATTCCGATACAATTCTATCAGCTTAGTCCAGCAGCATTCCAAGTTTTTAAGCCGTCCAAAAAGAAACTTTCTCAAGCTCGTCAAAATAGGCGTTCATTGCTGCTATCACCTCCTGATTTCTTCCGAATCTTTTTTTGCCAAGCCATTATTTCAAGGTTAAGAACAAGAAGAAATCACTTGGAGAGAAACGTAATGAATATGGTGGATGAGGACAGATACGGAGGTTAAACCCATTGCACTAATCTGTCATATTAGAAGTTAGTTAATATGGTTAGTTCAGAATATCTATGTTCAGATGGAGGTATTATTTGGAATCGTTCGATTGAGAAAGTTATTCTTCAGGGTGAAAGTCTTTCTCGTATTGAAATAAATCTATCTCAGATGATAAATAAAAATAAAATAATACTTACTAAAGAGATTCAAGATCGAATAGAAGTATTGGACAAATTGGGAGCTTGCAAAAGCGGATGAATGAGAGCGTTATCTTGAATAAAACATTTTTTATGAATAAATTATATTTTTTTCAGTTCAAGCAATAGTGATAAGGTTAATTAATAATGAAAACTATAATTCATGTCACCAGTATATTTACAGTGTTCTGAAGATTGAACAAACACCAGTCATACATCTAACACAGGAAAACTAACTAAAATAGTATGGTCATTTCAAGAGAATGATTGAGATTAGAATTACAAAAGGAGAATGTAAAGTAAAATATACGAAACGAGAGATAGAAGAAGACGAAATACATTACATAAAGAAAATAGAAATGCAACTCAAAATAAAAGAATTGCAAGAAATGAGAGTATTTCTTGAAATCGAAAAAAATAAAAGAGTACTGGAGGAAGATAGATAGTATCATAAATAAAATAAGCAAATAAGAGAAAATAATGATTGATAGAAAAAATCCTTGAAACAGATGCTTCTATTGGTAAACGGTGTAAGCTTGTAAAATAAACTTTTACCAAAGCATCCCGCGTCAAATGAACTTGAAGAACTTTACGAACGATATTCTGTGAGTGGCAACAAAGAATTTGCTGACCAAATTCTTAGACAATAGATGAGGCTTGGAAAAGTAAATGGAGAGAAATGATCGAAAACAGTTTTTCTACTCACTCTGGTAGAAAAAGCTGATCGCTGATTAGAAAGCTAGGTTCGGCAGCATTACTCCTCAAATACACTACGTCAATGGATCTCAACCTTATAGCTGAACAGCTCCGAAATACTTCAAATAATGTGCCTGTCGACAGAGCTTTTGCAAGAAGAATAAAGGAGGAATTAAGGATACATTTTCTAGTCTCCCTCAGAATTCGCAATGGTCATCTCCTTTTTCTATTGAAGAAATCTATTCGGCCATTGCCGGGCTCTGGTTAAGAAAGGCTTCTGGTGTTGACAATGTCTTTCCTAATTCATAAAATATCTTGGAATGGCTGCTCGAGATTGGTTGAGAAACCTTTATAACAATATCTTAGATTGTGAAGACATCCCTAACATTTTCCGGAAAACAAAAATTCTAGCAATATTAAAACCTGGTAAGTTCCCGGAAGATCCTGGAAGCTTCAGAACTATAGGCTCTCTTATCTGTTTGCTATAAACTTCTAGAACGGCTCATCTTCAATAGAATAAATCCCACCGTCGATGGGATTATTAAGTAGAAGCAAGTCGGTTTCAGAATGGGAAGAAACTGCTGCGACCTAGTTTTGGCGTTAGCAACGTACCCTGAAACAGGGTTTCAGAAGGGCCTGAAATCATCAGCTGCCGTTGTCGATCTCTCCAGTGCCTATGACACAGTCTGAATGAATGAAATAACACAGGCCTGCGTTATTTAACTTTCTAAAAATTGATAAAAATTTCTAAATTTGATAGCTGATTCTTGTGTGTTTTTGGGCGCTGAATCCAAATATAAACTCTATTTTTCTCCATCACGTAAGGATTTTTCACAAAAAGGCTTCAAATTATATTTTTTAAAAATTAAAAATAATTTTTAGTTACATTTTCAATTTATTTACAAAGGATATAAAAAACAAAATTACTTACAAATATCATTAAATCTAATGAAAAGGAACAGTAAAATACTATTTATGTCTTTACAAGTCCTTATAATATTTTTTTCCTTTGTCTTTCCATACTCCTTTTTGTGCTTTTTCTTCTGTAATCTCGTAGTGGACAATCCCTTTTTAACATCCAACAATAATCAGCTATCATGCTTATATTCCATCTTTCTTGGTATCTTCTCTCCATCTCTTTTAGGTCTTGATGGAACCTTTCCCCCTGCTCCTCACTTACTGCACCAAGATTTTCAGGGATTAGTCGAGATGCGAATCTAGAAAATGCACCTTCAAACTCATGTTACAGCCTAAGGTTTTAAATTTTTCTAACATATTTTGCACAATATTTTTATAATCTTCATGTTTTTTGTTGCCAAGAAAATTTGTAACAACATTTTTGAAGGCTATCCATGCTTGTGTATCCATGTTTTTCTGCTTCCTCCATTTTAGATTCAAAATTTTCATCTTTCATAAGCTTTCTTATATCCGGCCTAACAAAAACACCCTCCTTTATCTTTGCTTCTGACAAGCGAGGAAACTGGCTGCAAAGATACTTGAAGCACTCTCCATCTTTTTTTAATGTCTTCACAAATTGTTTCATTAACCCTAGTTTTATATATAATGGAGGAAGCAAAACTTTGCTCGGGTCTACTAAACTTTTTCTTTCAATGTTTTTCATTCCAGGTTGTAAGGTTTGTCTTGGTGACCACATCTTTTTACAATAGTGCTGCTTTCTATCACGACTATCCCACTCACACAAAAAACAAGGATATTTAGTATAACCGCTTTGTTGTCCAAGAAACAAACAAAGAACTTTCAAATCACCACAAATTGTCCAGCCTTGATCCTTGTAACGAATTTTAATTAAAAGTAGCTCAAGATTTTCATAACACTCTTTTAAATGAACTGAATGTCTCACTGGTACAGAAGCATATTTACTTCCATTGTGTAAAAGAACGGCCTTAAGGCTCCTTTCTGAAGAGTCAATAAAGAGTCTCCATTCAGAAACATTAAATTCTACGTGTAATTGTTCCATGAGCCCGGGTACATCATTACAGAAATCTAGTGCATCTTCTTCGGAATAATATCGAGCAAACTCTTTTTCTCTGTTCCAAAGCCAGTAAAATATTGTGCTAGGTGCTAACAATTTTTTTTCTTTCAACCTTATAATAGTTTATTTAAACAACGGTTTAACAAAATTGTCCTTTTCAAAAAGACTAATACATGCAGATAGGTCAAAAAACCCCAGATTGTAAAAAAACCTTACGTGATGGAATTTTTTAAATAATTTTCTCATTTTCAGCACCAAAAAAATCTATTGAAATCACTGAATAAAATCCAGACAACTTTACCATCGCAGGCCTGTGTAATTTTTAAATTCCAAAAAATCATCCCATGTGCTAAATTAAGCAATCTTATCCAGATATATGCTGAGCAATCACCAAATCGCAATCTCGCTAAACAATCGAACTAGTAATGACAAAACCTTTAAGAATAGCGCTCCTCAAGGCTCTATTCTGGCTCCTATAATATTCAACTTTTACACCAATGATCTTCCACCCACGAAATCACGAAAATTTCTATACGCAGATGACCTGGATATATGCATCCAAACCAAGAATTTAGAGGATGGAAAATTACAATAAGCTCAAGATCTGCAGGTTTTAGACAAATATTATAAGAAATGGCGCTTACAACCAAACCCTTCAAAATCCGAATCATGTGACCTTCATTTGTGTAACAAAGAAGCCAAGAGATAGCTTAATGTTGAATTTGGTGGTAACAACCCCCACTCTAAATGTCTGGGCGTAACTCTAGACCGATCTTTGACGTTCAAGCAGAACCTCTATAAAAGTAGTCAAAAGGTGAAGACCCGCAATAATATATTACATAAACTTGCCAGCAATTCATAGGGAGCGAGTGAGGAGACCTTGATTGCAGTAGTAGATATTCAGCTAAGCAGATATTCAACTTAACGATACAATGAGGACCGTTACCACTACTTTTAAATCCACTCCTAGTCTTTGGTTACCGATTTTTTCTAACATTGCCCCGCCGGATATTAGACGCATCACTGTAGCACAGAATGAATGGACTAAGATTTCCAACAACGTTAATCTTCCCATACACGGTGATTTAGAAAGCGTTCCCAGGACACGGTCGAAATCTAAGAGACCGATTTGTTCTGGATACGTAAGTTCAGTATCCCATGAATGTGAATGATTGCTGGATAGTCCTCCTCGAATAAAACTCTGAATTGAGGAATAGAGATCTAATTTCTAATCCTTCAGTCACGATGCCACTTAATGTTGTATAAAGGAAACTAGCAGATACTAACTTCTGTAACTGCGGATATGTAGAACAAACTATGGCACGACTGCTCCAGAAGAACTTTTCCTGATGGTATCCATGAGGTGAGCATGGCAACTCCTACAACTCTCGACTGGTTAAAAAATTTAAATATTAGTGTATAAATTAGTTTTATGACCTCTTTTTTTGTCGTAAATAGACTAATATCTAAATTTCGATTTCGCTTCACATACGAAGTAAATAAATAAACCAAAGCAATTTTCCAAAAATTCTTAAATTTTCTTTAAGGACATAAAGGGTTCAATTTTTTAATGTTTGGACAAAATTAAGCATTAAAGGTATGCAATTTTTCAATAAGATCCTTTCAATTTCTCTGAGAAAAAAAGTAAAAATTTAATTCACAAGCGAAATGTAAATCCATTTAATATTTTGTCTACATAAGTACTCGCGAAATTGTTGAAAATTAAATGTAAATGGATATGACAACTTTTGCGTACGAAATTATTGAATTGAATCGCGGAAAATGTTAAGTACGTCGAAGGAAAGTTTCTCGGACGGAAGCTGAACATAATAAATTAATTGCGCGGGGAATTTTGGAAATAAATTTGATTATGTTTACGGAGATGGATTCGAAGAATAAATACGCAGAGGAAGAAGAACACATTCTTTCGCTAATAAATAAATTAATTTACATTTTATGAGAGTTCTTTCGTTGCATGTACACAGGAGATGAAATTGCCTTTAGATTCTTTTAAAAAGTATTTGTTAATTTTTAATCGTGCATAAATTTACAGCTTTTTTACGTGCCTCTTATTTGGTGTGGAAAGAGCTGGGAATTCTATACTTTAGTACATGATTTATTAAACGCAAACTAGAAATGCAAGAAAGGTAAATTACAAAATAATGGTGCCCAAAAGGGCCAAAATCTCTAAACATACGCAAGTGTTATTTTGTGTCTTTTACAAAATGAATAAAGTTTTGACACCCTTCATAACAAGTGTTCATTTGAAAAGTCAATCTAGCATGTGATATACTGAGAACATTTTGAAGTATGTCGTAAATTAAAATTTACTACTTAACCTACGAAGTCGTATATTTTGACAGTTTCATACATACAAATAAACAACAAATAATAGGTATTTATTGAAAACTATAACAAATGTTGAAAATGTTGTCCTTTAAGATTAATGCACTTTAAAGTCCTCCGTTCAAAATTTCTGATGATATTCTGCAACAGTTCTGCGAAAAAAAGATTCTGCGAAAGTTCTCCATTATTGTTCATATTTACAAACCAATTACAAAACTGTAGTCTACGTGGGTAATCAATTTCTAACAATTCTTGTACTGCTGTGACACGGTACGGATAAAGTTGAATATCTTTTTTTAATAACTTGTGAGTTGTACCAACAGAAAGGTTTATTTGTTGACTCAAATGTCGAACAGATGTTTGTGGTTCATTTTCCATTATTTCTTCAACACGATTGACAACTTGAGGTGTGCGTTTCTTAACTGCTCCGCTGCCTGATTTTCTTAAGAGACTACCAGTTTCAGAAAAAAGTTTTAAAGTACTATCCAAAGTATTCCTAAATTGTATATAATCTATTACAAAATGTGGAAACTCAACTTGAAATTCTACCATGCGATCTTGAACTGAATAAACCCATAAACCATCAATTTTATTACCACTTCGAAAATAAGCCTGGACTAAAAAAATTTTATGTTCTAAAGTGAAAGCCATTTTGAAACTGAGAAGCAATTTATTTAAACCAGAATCGACGCACGATTATTTTATGCACTAAATGATATTTGTGATTGACATTATCAAATGTCATTTGGATTTACGTTTACGGAACAACAAACATACTAATATATTTTCGTCTTATTCTATCAAAATTTAAAAGTAACCTAGATTGACTATAATATTGATAGTATTCCTCTGTCTTTTTCAGAACATGTTCTGAGTCTCACTAAATTAGTTACTAAATCAGTGGGATTTATCATACCAACAAACTTGAATAATTTGGCCGTTGTTTTTTTGCTTACATTATAAGCAACTTGGAACACGCTTCTATCGCATGGTGTACTATTTAAAATGTCTATGGTAATCAAATTCAGCGAGTTTAACGAAAGCCTTTAAAATACTTGAGTTTTAAACTGGATGGAGGCTACTCTAAGAGGAACATTGAGTATTCCAGTCTCTTGGAAAGAGATTAATTTACAGATTTGGATGAACGACGTCAGAAACATAGCGCTTTATTTGCTGACAATCTTGTCAGAAACAATATAGAAATTAAACGTTTGGGCTGGTATTTTCGGGAACCGTATTATTGGTCCATTTTTCGTTCATGGTACACTACTGGGCAGAAATATTTAGATTTTTACGTGATCAGGATGTTCCTATGAAGAAGATGGGGATTACGCTAAGTGCTTGGTTCCAATAAGATGGATCATCCCCCCACTATGCCCTTAATGTTAGAAGTTTTCTAAACGAAACACGCTCAAATCGATGGATTGGCCGTATTGGATGGCTCGCACGGTGTCCAGATTTAAATTCCATAGATTATTCCTTTGGAGTCATTTAAAATCTGTGGTTTAAACTAGACGACCGCATAATCTGGACGAGTTACAGCAGAGAATAATTCAGGGAGGGCAATTAATTCGTCAGGAAGCTTTGGAAAATGTTATTTGCCAAATCATTTGTATCTCGAAAACTTTCATAACTGATATTAATTTTGTTTATATTTTTTGTGTTCATTTTTTCTTGTCCTCGTTAATACATTTAATATAATATCTCTGTCGTTGTTGAACAAGAGGGTGCAATTATTGCTAAACTCCCAGAGTAGAGCTCTATTGAAATTCGTAAAAATATACAGGACGTTTCGTTTAAAATAAAAAAGTCAACATAATTTCTGGCTAAGCCGAAAGTCTGATTTGAAAATAAATATCCTCTTCGAATTTCCTAATTGCATTAACTTAAATGTGGTAAATTTTAATAAAATCGTAGTAGTCTTATCAAAAATATTCGAATGGAACCACACATTTGCCTAAGTCTGTATATGTATTAATGTAATCATGTTTGAAAGGTATTTAAATTATCAAAAATACTTACGTCGATGATAAAAAAACTCACCTGGAAGCAGGCTGAAAAGTATTCTAGGCAATTTTTCACAACTTCAAGCATGGATTAAACTGGCAAGAATTATTGAAAATTGAAGAAAATATTTAATAGTGAGTCTTGCTAATTACCTACCATAAAATGCTGATCTGATTAATTTGATTTTGCCGATGAATCTTTAAAGCATCAGCTTCGTGCAGTGCGTCCAAAAATCATTGTTACTGAAAAAAAACACTGCATCCGTATACTATACTATCAGGAAAGATTGCTTCTATAAACTCTATTCAGGCACTTTCAGTGTTAACGGTATAAAAATAAGCAACACCATCTTGTACGATTCCTTGGATATATGAAATCTATGTACTGGCTAAATATTTCATACCGAAAATTAAATTAATTATTATAAAAAAAGATCTACCAATGTATGCAAAACTAATTTCAAGCGCTTTGCTTACGAATTTTCTTACCTGGTTTATGGTATCGCCATAAGCCAGAAAAGTTGAATTTATTCACATCACCCAAAAAAATGTCAATAGTCAACAGATTAGGTCTTTTAAAATAAATATGTTCTAACAAATATTGTTTGTGAAAATTCTGTGACAAGAAGGTGGTTGCAAATTTTTTTGATATTTATTTTCGATAAGCAGTGGTATGCTTCCTCGAAGTTCTTACAAAATTCTGTAATAATTAGAATGCGGAACAGAAGCTATCCTCTAATGAGTTATGCATGCGCATAGACAGAGTCGGTTTCGCTTAAATAATAAGATTGATACAATATTCGCTCGTAGTCCTGATTTTAATGTCCTGAAAGGCTTTTATAGTAATGTTCAAAAACGGAAATCGGTAGATATGTTAAATTTAAAGATTATTATTTCTATGCGCCACTCACTAGCTCTGATGTTGAGCGAACTTTTTCTATATTTAAAGACATACTGTCTAATAAAAGAATGCACTTTACAGAACAAAGTTTAGAATATATTGTAATGTGAATAAAAAATGTTTACTGTGATGTGACTAAGCATTCACTTTAATTATGGGTGATATAATTAATTTCAAGTTTATACTTTTTCAATATTTTGAATATTTTCACTGTATAAAGCAAATGCATATTGTATATATAGCTATCTGGAATTAATTTCAATTCAAGTTAATTTAAATTCATTTAACTTCAGTGTTTTATTTATTTTCGTAAAAATAATTTCTGTATATACATTTCATTGCCTTTATTACGACTCTGGCGAAAACTCCGTCTGTTTGCATTAAAAGACGTACAAACGGACAACTTTCATCAACACCAACGCGCTATAACATTCATATATACATGTTAAGTTGATCGATTGTGCGCTGTCGTAACCGATGAATCACACCCGATACGGGATAGCGCCGTCTCCGCAGTCTAGTAATAATTGACCAGAAGGAAGAATCATACTGTCTCATGACAACGTTCACCCACATACCGCGGTTCAAAAGCAAGACTATTTAAACGAGTAAAAATTTAATATATACGTTATCTACCATATAGTCCGGAATTAGTACCCAAAGATTGGAATAGGTTTCGCTTGACTAATAGATAATGTAGCTTTTAAACTTCCGCTTCTTTTAATTTGGGACACGGTTATATTGGCGCCTGTTCCAAACTAAGAGATATTCAATTTCAGTGCAACATAAGCTTTGAGGATGTTGCTTACAAGAGAAGGCGAATCAATGCCAAGAACGCAGTTTCAATTCGTAAACGGAAAAGAAATCAGCACCAAGGAGGGCTATATGTTACGATAGTATGATATATCTGAGACTGATTTAATGCGAAAGTGACTGTTTAATCTCAGATTAAACAACATCATTTAATGTAAATAAAATAGTGTAATTCATATTTTATAATTATCACACCGTATATGTTACGTATTATAATTAAGTATTATTAATTTAATCACCTATTCAGTGACTGTTCAAAGAAATACTTATATTAGTGAAAAAAATTTATTTTATTTTTTGACATAATTCTCGTCCAATTCTACATACCTAGCCCAGCGACTTTCCATTTTTTAAGCTGTCTAAAAAGTAATCCTTCGGAAGCTCTTTAAAATAGCCATTCGTTCCAGCTATTGCAATCTCAGAAGTGGTTGGCAGGGTCGCCGTATCAGAAGTGGCTAGTAGTATCGCCGTGTGAGGTCGGTTCAGCTAGTGAGAGGCAGGATCGCCATGTCCCTGGTCCTGATTAGCTTCGTTTCCGCGGCGGACTCATTAGAGGCCGTGTTTATCGGTAGAATAAATAATTCATTCGGGAAAGATATAATAAAGTTTAATTTAAATAAATAACAATATCATTACAAGCTACAATATTCTCTTGTATAACAACATGTTACGCTCGAAAAATACCTAGAGACCATTCCGGAATTTTTATTGAATTTATTTCATTATGTACTTACGTTAAGACATCTTAGGCTTTTTATAATTCAAGATTTTCGTTTATCTTTATTGTATTTAATTTTGTTATTAATTATCAATCTCCTTAGGCATCTTTAAACTTTGTTATTCTCATAAAATTTACTTATGCTCTAATATTTTGGTTGTCACTATATACTCGATATTTTTCCCCGTCTTTTTTTTAAATACCTCCTTGCTGTCCGACATTTTGGAAATTTAATATGCTCAGTCACGCTAAGTTTTATATTCACTATTAATTCAATTTTTGATATTCTTTAATCAATTCTTTTATTGTGGTAATTATTTTTAGAATTTTGTGAACCTATTTGGGAGCTTAATTTGTCCGATTTTACCTTGATTAACGTAATTTTGGCGAACACCTTTTCTTTCGCTTGTAGCGCCATCTTTACAACTTGGTGTATCCTCTATTTACAGTTCTCTTGACTTTTGTTTAGATAATTAATTTGTCGTTTAACCTTTATTGCGGCGTTTTAATTTCCGTATTTTCGCTCGTTAGCTTCGTTGTTCACTCTTACACCTTGTTAGGGTTTTTGGTAAATTAATTCCGTTTCTATCAAATCTACCGATCTGCGCTCTTTAGTATGACGTATATCGTTCCCCAACCGATATCCGGTTTATCTCGTTGGATCGCACTTCGATCGTGTTTTACGACAGTCCTAGTCGTGTTTTTTGAGTGAGTGAACTTTGTCTTTGCGGTAAGAGATATCTTTTCTTTCTGAATTTTTACTTATGCATTTCTTTCATCCTCTTTAGGATATATTTTAGTGCTACCGCCCCTTTTGTATAAAGAGAATTAAGCAAGTTTATTTCGGAATCCCTTCGAGGACCACACCACGTACCACGTACCACGTGAAAGGCTGTTTTTCGTGCACACGCAATTTTCCCTCGCAGCGAAGCTACGTAGAATTTCGATCTTTTGGGAGGAGATTCGTGCAGAAATCCTCATTCCACCCTCAAGGGTGTTTTTGGTATCGTCCGGGCTTCCTTATTCCGGAATTTTGCAACAATTTTACACGGCGTCTCAAGATGGCGGCTTCTAGCGTGATGGTGTTCACCGGCATAATGGCGGCAGATTCCCAATGAATCTTTGGAATTGACATTCCTGTACTACCTCTGTGAAGGCATATTCGAGATAAGTTTTGGAAACTTAACGTTGAGGGTGACAAGCCAAAGTAGGTGCTGATATATTATTATTAGTTGCTGGATATTTCTAAACTGTTGCTATTCTTTTCAAAATTATAATTAATTTATTGTATGTTTAATCATTAGTAGGCACTAGAGAAGCTATTCACTTCTCTGTGCAACCTCTTTATTTTGCTCATAAATCTTAGATGGCAAACAAGGCTTTAACTATAAACTTTAACCGATAGGCTTTATTTGCCTGAAGTCAAACAATTCCTTTTATTGTCAATATTTAACTGGTTGACTAGCTTCACCAGCAGCCAGTAGTTAGATTAGATTTTTGTGCGAGGCTTAGCACCTTCAGTCAGGCCTTCGTACAGAATTATAAATATCTTGGGGTTACGTCGAAGTTCTAGTTTTGTTTGTTTATATACTCTGTAATCTATTTGTAAAGAACCATTATTACGTATACTTAATTTGAGTTCTGCTTAACTTATGTTTAGATCTTAAATCGTAATTAACTTTAATAATCACAGTTTTACCACCTGAGTATACAGGGTGTTGTTGTCTTGACAGGTGAACCTGTATATATGTAGACTCTGTATTGCGCCTGAGCGATACTAGGGTGATTTGGGGAATATTACTGGGAGATTTTGGAATTATTTTCATTTTCTAACTAAGCCTTTTTTATTTGCCTTGGCGCACTTAGATTGGTTTATGTGTAACTCATAAATTTAGTTGTACTGCTATCTATCACGTTGTAACTTTTCAAGCGACTTTTGCTGCTTTTGTTTTTAACTTCAATAAAATCTACTTTGACTAGATATGTAAACTTTGTGACATTATTTTATAACTTTTCATGCAACTTTTGTTATATTTGAATTAACTTCAATCTTAAACCACATTGTCTTGATATTTAATCTTGTAGTAAACACTTGTTGAGCCTACTTTGACTTTAAATTAAAACTTGTTATTGTTGACATCTTGTGTTTGTTTGACTCCTTACCTGCAAGTGTTGTGAAAAGCAAAGTCTCGTTTGTAACGATAGCAAGTAATAAGGGGCTTCCTCTTTGGTACTTTATTGAAGCTACCAGGGTCCCACCCGCTTCCGTTTTCGAGGTTTCTCTGCGGGTTGAAAACGGTGGCGTCATAACCAACAACCAGCGACCTAGAGACTCGCGCCACTCTCCAGAAACTATTGAGCTAGCCGGCAGAGTACTATCCTGGGGACGTCCATATTCAGGTAGGTTCAGGCCAGAGGGGGAAGAACTTGCAGAACCTCTCGCAACCTCCTTATTACTTGCATTATTTTAAATTGGTCGCGTTTTAGGTAGCAAACATTACAATCTGATACACAAGACTGACTGACTGACTAGACTGGCTCAGTCATTAGTTTATATATCACCTCCACTTCTATTAACCTAGTTAATTTGACCTGGTTTACATACTCGTATACTTAATGACATGCTAACGTAGATACATGAACTAGAATGTCGAAAGATGTAGTAACTTAGAAGGACGCTTTGCATTAAATAAGTGTTACATTGAATGTGTGAAAATAGGTGTCCTACTTTCGTTATCACTTCCTCATTTCTCTCAAATCCTTTTCCACATAGCCATTTTTGCATGTTTCGGAACAAGAAAAATTCGTCCCGTTCCAAATCTGTTGGATATGGAAGAGGTAACAATTCGCAAATTTGGCAATAGGTAAATTTGCGGTGAATGAGAAGGTACTTTTTTTATGGAAGAAAGCCGTTTTTTTGAGTAAATACGACACTTTTCTTCGGTTTGGTATTGAATTGTGTCAACATATCAGCGTAATATTTATCAGTTCTTCTACTTTCCTCTAATAAATAGTCAATAAAATTACGCCTTTGGAGTTCAAAAAAAATCGTGACCATTGGTCGAAAAAAATACGATTTCTACCTTATTCAAAGCACGTTAATTAGAAGAAATCCATTATTTTGACTGTATTTTTATCTCTGGTGTACAGTAACCGATCCAATTTCATCTACATACCTATGTCAATGAAAAAATTTTCTTTAGTTTCGTTTGAACTTGGCTCTATAGTCATTTAAAATTGTAGCAAGAGTTCGAATTTGCTCAACAATAAGCAAATGTCAACACCCATCTTGTCGAGATGTTTACAACTTCAACTATTACACACACATTTATTCGACGGTCGTTCTTTACAATTGTGTGGACTTTAGTAATCATTTCTGGAGATATTACTGTAAATGAAGGCCCTGTACGCTCAGCACCTTCTGTGCTCACATGACAACTTTTGCAGACGACCTACAAATCACTCAATGGGAAGAAGAAGATTCATTAGTAAATTTATGTAACTTTTCTTTAGCTTCTCAATGTTTTTTTCGTGTAAAAAGTAATGTTTAATTAACATAGCAAAAACTATTTTTTCTCTATATTAACACAAAAAACAGGAAATAATGTACTTTAAATGATTATAAAGCTTGTCTATCGGACAGATTTCAGCGAAATTTAAATGGCAGGCTTCTAAAACATAGCTGAAGTAAGCAATATGCTTATAATGGCGAAAAGTCACTCTTTCATCGAACCACCTTCGTATTCGCGAAAAACTCCTTGTTTCAAATATGTATTTAAAGATGGGACAGAATATCTTTACTTTGATCTGAGTAACAAGTTACGTGCGCCTTTCCAGCTTAGCTTAAACCCTATCAACTTACCACTTACCAAGCACGACTGTCCCGGAGATTTCAGGCTGGGATGCTAGCCAGTTAAGAGGCGAGGTAAGGAGGGGTTCTTTTAAAATAGCGCAACCGTGTTTGTGATCTCAACCCATACAGCTAACACAGAAACTAGCGATGATAAGCTAAATAAATTCACAGGAATCAAGCATACAATATCAACAGAAATAAAGCCCAAGGTTGGATAACAATAATAAAATTTGTTTTATTATATCATAAGTCAAAATATGTCTGAACAACTCAGTATATCGTACAATAACAAAAAAAAAATAAATAGCTGCCTAGGTATATTGAAACAACACAAAAAATATATAAAGCAATTTAATATTTAAACATTGTCCCCCAAGTCGCAATTAATACTCAAGATAATTTACAGGTGATCAATTTGCTTAAAAATATGCATAAGTTAATAAATTATGTTGAAAATTATATAATGAAAATTGTTTCTAGGTTATGAGTCATTCGGTATAGTAAATCATTAAATAATTAAACAATATACAACAAAAAGAAAATATTTTACTAGAGTTTAAGCTGAATTAAATTAAAATTCCAAAAAAAACAGATCAATCGTAATTATACTGCAAGACACCAAGAATTTAAGTGATTAAGTAATTGGTCGTAAATTAAAATTCCTTAATCTAGATATAAAAAAAATGCAATTCACCCCAGATTTGTAGAGAATTTTACATAATATTTTTACACACTCAGTATATATGCTACTAGACTATAAAAAAATATATAAAGAGAAATTACAGTTTAAAGTAATAATTATAAAATTTGATATTTGACACTAACGTTAATTATGATATAAAATTTCGATCATTAAATATACACGTAAAGAGTTGAGTTCGGGTGCCTACAATTCCAGATAGAACGAAAATGTTGCAATCCTACCTTGGTTATTGATCAAATAATAAAATACACGAAACCTGTCTTCAAACTTGCAATTCCAAGTAGATATCTCCTTCGACAAGTCCAATTTACGACTCCACTCAATAAAAATATCTATCTTTTAAATTAGATTCTTACACATAGATTTTCTCCAACTAGAAACCAGGATGGTATACATACAACAGTGAAAGCTTCACTGTTGTGTATTATAAATATTATAAAGAGATATTATAAATATGTATCATAGACCTAATATCTCCCATGCAACAATTTACCGAACAGTAAGAGAATCTGAGGAAGGAATACCTTGCCTTAACCTACCAAAAAGCGGAAGGCCTCGGATGTTGAGTGCTATAGAGTATCACATGTGACCGCAAAGAGAAGTGGAATGACATTTAGAAAAAGAAGAAAATGCTTAAAATACACAACTGCGCAGTTGCAGCGAATTTTACGGTTTTGTCGAACATTAAGGGTTTAACTCTTTCGTCTTGGAGGATGAAAACTAATTTACGTTATCTAACTCTGAGGTAATAAAGGGTAATAATAGATTCTATACCGAGAATTTGAATGCAGGTTTGGACAATGTGAAATATAAAAGAAAAGCTAAATTTTAAGATATAATTCTGGTACTGTGATGCTATTTAAACTGTTAGCCAATTGAAGTGGTCCACCCCAATTTTGTGGTGCACCATTTCTCCGGCATGTGCATCGGGACCATATGTAGGACATGTTAGAGGAGAAGCCGTCACTGCAGCTCTTTATATACGAAGATGTTTGATTAAAATGTTATGATTTATAAACGATCATCACAATAATGATAAAATCATGTTCTGGCCTAACCTAACTTCTTGCCATTATGCCAGGGAAACTAGAGAATGATTGCAGGTCAATAATGTCTCATTTGTGCCCAGAGAAGATAATCCACCTAATGTTCCCGAAACACGGCCCATTCAAGAATAATGGGTCTTATTAAGCAGGAAAGTTTACAATAATGAGTGGGAGATCGATAACGAAGAACAATTAAGAAGGAGAATTTGCCAAAAGATTCGGGAAATTAATGTTACCACCATCCAGTCACTTATGAGACACTGAACAAAACTAGACCATGGCACACTAGCTGCATTATAATATAGTCTTATTGTTTATAAATTATATTAACCGTTAATTTTTCGCATAGTTTAACTCAAGTTTAAAATTTGAACAAATAGTAGTATTTTTATTTTTGTCTCAAAACTTTTGTTGATTCGTTATATAGGTAGAAAGTAAAGAATCCATTTGCTTTTGTACAAAATTGAAGTGATGGTTCTATTCCAACTCATAAAAATTTATTAAATATTAATCCCCACTCATACACATTAGAAGGTTTTAAATTTTATATGAAAACTCCATTTATTTATCTTTCATTTCGTTTACTACTTTTCTGGAATAATTTTTTTTGCTACTCCGATACTAAAATTTCATTGCAACCGTTCAACGGACGACTTTTTCAAAATATGCAGAATGTATTTGCAATATTATTCGATTAACTCTAAAAGCTTTACTATTTTGAAACATCATTCTATTAATTCTAAAAGCTTTCCAATCTACCCTCGTATGTGGTATCTATTGATAAACATCGATTCAGCGTAAATACTACTACGCACTATATTATATGTAAAAGGATATCGACCTTTTAATTCACGAAACTTCGTAAGGATGCAATTTAATCTTCTTTTGACCTAGATTTTCAAACACATATCTGGAGAAATAAATAATCCTAATTTCTACAAGAACTCGTAACGTTTTTATAGTTTCAGATTATCATCTCTGTGGCTTTCAAAATTTTAAGCTATTAGTTGATATAAGATGCATGACAGTATAATGGATTCTTGCTAATGGCTTTCCAGAATTGTTTTTTCTTATTTTCTTTTATGTAGAAAAGATTACAATAAATGGATTCTTGAGACGTAACGGAATAGACATGTAATGAAACGGTCTATATAAATGGAATTGAATATATGCGATACATATATATCTAAAGATACGAGTCTCCATAGTTCGAAAATAAATTATTTTCCTTAAAAGATTTTTATATTAGATCTTAATAAACGCTAAGTTGCCAAGGCAACCAGGCATGAAAACTTTGTCCGCACGATACGTACACAGTGTAGCTAATTAATGATGAAATATGTCGAAAACACCATTATAATAACACTTTGTGTGCCCTTAATTAAAAAAATTGTATAAAATTTTTTTTACGCACAATGGTACTATTTCACTTTTAACGAGTGCCCAACACTAACATAAATTGTCAAGTTTAGGAAAATGACAGAAGTCAAAAAATTAGACTTAGACAACTGTCATAATTACAAGGTAATACAAAATCGTATTATATTTGCGAGCAATACTACTCGACTATCTACACATTTTTAATTAATGGTATTATATTTGCAAGCAAAATTACTCGACTATCTACACATTTTTAATTAAAGTGAATAAATAATGACATCTATTTGAGTACATTACATATTTAAAGGAAAGTAAAAAAGTGCGCAATATTTTTAAACATATTTAAGATAATTATTATGATGTATTATCACTTTTCAAAAAAGATTTAAAAAACACAATGGCTCCAACACAATAAAATGATTGAGCACTAGAATCATATTTAGCATCCAAACATAAAATAGCTATAGAAGATTTTAATTGGCGAGAGAATATAATAACAAAGTTACCGGAACGAAATAAACTACAGACCCCATTTCAGAAACTTATACACCAAAGTAAGTATATTATTCATTCATGTTGATACATCATACCATATTAATAAATTAATCTGAAAAGTTTTAAAATTATATTGCTAACTCATCACAATACAACCAAAAAAAAACTCTTTACCTATTGCCATATTTGAATACATTAATGAACCAAAATAATAAATTAGCCTTGAATGTGACAATAATGTAAAACTTTAATTATTATATTTATTTACAATAATATACATGAAATATGTTCTTTCCCTTTTGTGTCAAAAGTGTGGTTAAAGCAAAAAATTTACCTATAAATAATAATTTATTTAAATTAAATGTTATATATAATAAAATATTATATTTACCGTCATTTATTAAACAATTTAAAATTGAAAAATTTTAAAAAACTGACAATAACAAACCATCATAATAGTATATAAAATTCAAATATGGCGCAATTTATTATAAAAGTAAATAGAATAAGAATAAGAGATTATAAAAACAAATGACATACACAAAAATATATTAAAATATCAAAACGTTTTTTAAACATATAGTATCAAAATAGTTACTAAATTATACTTTATTATTATTAAAAATAAATAAGGTATAATTAAGTAACTATTGTTTATTAATCTAATAAATTTTAATTATTTTTTGCTTTAGTAGATGCCAAGAAAATTGAAATTAAAAACTCCTAAGGGCCTGAAAAGGATAAACCAAGGGGAAATAAACAATAAAGGTACATAAACTTAAGGATACTTACTATAATATATAAATATTGGAATAATATGAAAATTCTTAAATAAAAAAATCAACACGTTATAATAATTTTTCAACAAATTTAACGATTATAAAAAAAAACATTTCATATTTATTGTATTGGCCTTTCTAAAGATCGAAGCAAACCGATTGAAGTATATACGGTTCAATCAAGATTGATTACGCGCTACTGAATACCATGGATTAGTAGATTACATACATCAGCGTGGTGTTCAGGAAAATCAGAACATCGGTAGAATGATTATTTTGCCGTCGACTTACCAAATGTCACCGCGAAACCAAATGCAAAGGTTTCAAGACGCTATGGCTATAGTTTCGAAAATAGGATACCCTTCACTATTTATAACGATGACGTGCAATCCCAAGTGGCCAGAAATAGTAGAAAATTTACCACAAGGAGATGGGGCATCAAACCATCCACTGTTAGTGTGCCGCATATTCAAAATAAAACTCAAAGAAATAATGCACGATTTGACAAAAAAACACATTATGGGTGTGTGTATTGCATATTTGTACGTGATCGAGTTTCAAAAACGCGGTTTACCCCACACTCATATACTCATAACTAGAGTGGACCAATTCGGAGCGAAAGCAGAGGCGTAACTAACGAATTAGTTCCCGCGTGCCCCATCGCACATACGATTACTTAGTATGTTGTTCACGGTCATCGTGTGTACACGTATAATAGCAGCAGGAAAGTGTATTCTGTGTATTTAATAATGTTGAAGGAGCGTACAGTAAAAAAACCGCTATCATCAAAGTTAGTCAATAGGTAGGTTTATTGAGAACCATCCTAGTTAACTACATAAAAACAAAAATGTGTGTTTAAACCTACTAACCTAAGTAGCTTTATTGTTTCACAAAATGCATGCTTTAAATTATGTTTGAGACTTTGTCCATTTCCGTAAAATTACACTATAGAATAGTTATGATCACTATTTAACCTCAACTAACAAAATTTCGTAGCTAAAGCAGGCCAAAGTAATGGATTCGCAAAAGCGTATAGCTTCGCCAGGTAGGCTAAAGAAGTGCGACTATAAATATAATAAAAATGTATCTAATTAATAGAGTAGGCCACTTTTGTCTGCACCCCAGGACAGTACTAAGTTTTATGCAAGGTGTGTATAAATTGGTGTACTAACAACACGTGGCGATGTTCCTCGTTAAATTCAGAGTCTAACATCCTAAAATCAAAATGTTGTACCATGCTTCATACCTCTGCACGAAGTTCCTAAAGTTCGGACTTTCAGTCTTTAAATAAGCGTTATTAATCGTTATTTGTTGACACAAAGAGATACAATTTAGAATAAAGAAGAATTATTATTATTTTTTCGTTAAAGTTTTCTTTTTGATTTTAAAGTTCGTTTCTAATATTTGTTTGTTTGTTAACTTACAGTCGCTTAGAATAAAACTGGGTACACTGCGCGACATATAAAACCAGTTTCATAAAATCAGAGTTTTTAAGTTGCGTAAACGGAACAAGTATATTCATACTGTCACTTATAGACTTCATAGATTATACATTGTACATTGCTAATACCTATAACTTAAGTCAAAGTTGACAAGACAACTAAGACATTTCAAATTTGTCCGGCTTACATTGATAATACGTTAGTGTAAGGGTTTTATATGTAGCGCAGTGTACGAGTCTTATGCCAATTTCCATGTTTTTTCGAGGTTTTGAAATGTTTATTTAATATGAGGTTAGGAATGTCATTGTAGCGCCAACTTGACAGAATAATTTTACATGTTTAATATTAGTAATATATTTTCAAATGTAACAAATTGTAGATGACAGATCACATCCAAATCACATAGATATAATAAAGCGTACGCAATTTCATTGCAAGCGAGTATACTTTGACGAAAAACATATCTGACAACGTTGTAAAACAATAGGTAGCCATAAGTAGGTAGCCTAATGTTGTTCCAGTCAAATGCATTACTACTGTTAAATTTTGACACTTATGTATATACCTACTTCATTCGACTTGCTTTTTTTTCTGTAATTTCTGTTTTTTTTTTCGTGTTTATTTGCATAGTTCTGATTAGTTTTCGTGTTTCCGTGTTTAGTTGTTGTTTTCTTTGCTCATTATGATTTTTATGTTCAATGAATATGCTGATATACAGTTTCTGTCGTGGAAATGGTAGAACACGAATATCGAGTGCGTTTTCCAAACCGGAGGCATCCAAGTAAAAATGTATTTCGAAGGCTGGACAAACGGTTTCGTGAAACAGGTACGTTTATTCCAAGAAATCCGAACGCTGGTCGACCACGGTAAAGACGCACCGTGCAACTAAAAGCGCAAATTTTAGCCAAAATACAGGAGATTCCTCTGCGAGTACCAGTCAATTAGCTTCTACATTAAATATCCCCAATAATACGGTTCTACGAGAAAATAATATAATAAAATAATAACTTTGTTATACCACTTTATTCACATGTAATAGTGACCGCGGTTTCGACATACAATGTCATTATCAAACTGCAAAAGTTACAGGCCTACATAGATCTTATAAATGACACAAAAATATATGGGGGTGGTTTATGATGTTATTTAAAATTACTACTAAATACTTAACTATTATATACAATATTGGAAAAGAGGTGTATATATAAGATCCAACTAGTCGTTTAGAACAATATCTATTGTGTTGTTTCCGCTTTTAAAAATTTTTAGTGACTCTAAAAGATTTAATTTACGACCTTTCTCGGCCAAATGCAATATTTTATGATGGCCAAATGTATGCCTTTCTGTAATACGATGGTTTGCGTATGTTGAACCTGTCTTCTTTAGTTTATATGACCTCGTGTGTTCTTTTACCCGTATAATAAAACTTCGACCAGTCTGACCTATATATACACTTTTACAATCATTACAATATAATTTGTACACTCCTGATTTATTACTGATATCTGTTTTAGGTTTTGCGTTAAAAATGAAATTACTTGTATTTACATATGGTTTGTAAGCTATACTAACATTACTATTATTTTTTGAAATTATATTTCCAATTTGCTCGTTTATTTTACCGAAGTAAGTTAACGAGACAAATTGTTTCAAATTAGCACTATCTTTAGGATATACTAAACTAAGGGCCACGTGTAACTATTTTTTCTTTAGTATACTGTCAATTACGCTACTTTTATAACTATTGTTTACCGCTATTTGATTTATAGTATTGATTTCACGAACAAAAGATTCATTAGACAAAGGAATATTTAATGCTCTATGTATTATACGGGTAAAAGAACACATGAGGTCATATAACCTAAAGAAGACAGATTCAAGATTCGCAAACCATCTTATTACAGAAAGGCATACATTTGACCATCATAAAATATTGCATTTGGCCGAGAAAGGTCGTAAATTAAATCTTTTAGTCACTAGAAATTTTTGAAAGCGGAAACACAATAGATATTGTTCTAAACGACCAGTTGGATCTTATATATACACCTCTTTTCCAATGTTGTATATAATAGTTAAGTATATAGTAGTAATTTTAAATAACATCATAAACCACCCCCATATATTTTTGTGTCATTTATAAGATCTATATAGGCCTGTAACTTTTGCAGTTTGATAATGACATTGTATGTCGAAACCGCGGTCACTATTACTTGTGAATAAAGTGGTATAACAAAGTTATTGTTTTATTTTATTTTATTATTTTCAAAATGAATTACTACAAAGTTACGGCTACCAGTATTAATTCTACGAGAAAATTTACTTCCATACATCCATACCATGTTTCTAAAGTTCAGCCCCTCTACGTAAATGATAACCTATTTCGAATCAATTTTTGCAATACAACCTCAAATAGGATTCAGGAAGAAGGTGGCTTTCTAAGACGTATTCTTTGAAGTGATGAGTGCATGTTTACCAGAGATGGTGTGTTTACTACTCATAATATATAATTTCCATCATTTCGTAGAGGAAAATCCTCATACGGTCACTAAAGAAGGCTTTCCGTTAACGTTTGGCTGGGTATAATAAACCAGAGAGTACTTGAACCAATTTACTTACCAAATCGTCTAGATGCCGGTGAATATTTAAATGTTTTAGAACAAGTTACTGATGAGATACCGCTGAACATACGACATAATATGATTTCCATGCATGATGGAGCTCCTGTGTACTTTGATCGTAATGTAAAAGACTGGTTGGATGAACACTTTCCAAAGAGATGGATTGATCGTGGCCGTCCCATATTATGGCCTGCGAGATCCCCCGATCTCAATCCATTAAATTTTTTTGTTTGGGGTTTTATTGAAGTAAAAGTTTATAGCACCTCAAAATTCTGAGGAACTTAGACACCGAATTGTCGCCGCAGTATTAGAAATCACACCAGAAAGACTTGAGCCAATAGTATAAACGATATCACATAGATTCCCGCTATGTCTACAGACCGATGGATTTAAATTTGAACAATAATGTAGGTAATAATGACATTGATTTCTTTCAAAGTAATGTACAAAAATAAGTCAATACTACCACAAAATTTTAAAACTGTGCAATATAACAATAAATAATAAACAACATGTAAATAATATGTAATTCAAACAGCTAATTTTATTTTTTTTTTGCTTCATTGGCACGACCTAAAACGTAAGGTCCACAAATATTGCCAAATGTATGTTTCTTTCAATTTTTTTTTCTGAAAACACAGGAAGTATGATACACTGTTTTGGTATTAATACTTTTAACTTAAAATTTGACCAAAAACGTCGTCACATATAGTTAGTACGTCAATTTATACATACCTTGTAGATGTATACAAACTATATTACTATATTACTCATTAGGCTTTAACGCAAGTATATATCGGGCAAGAGTAATATTAGTTTATTTATTTAATTATAAATATCATATATAACCAACTTTATTTATGTAGCACAATTTGTATAAGATTGCTGAAATAATTGCGCTTCTGTACGCCGGATATACTATCACTTCCATTTAGAACGCGTAAAAGATAATGGTAAAATATTCAACAATCTCCTGTCAAGACCCAATATGAGTTAATACAAAATGTAACTGCTTCGCTTTCTGCGTTGCGTACGGTGATATGTACTGAATTCAGTTCTGATATGCAGGCACGCTGGCCCATTGTAGTAAATAGTTATCATTTTAATTTGAATATATTGTAAATGTAGACTGACGTGAAAATGCGGTGTATTATTGTATCATTAGTATGCATTTTTCACGGTAAGAATGAATTCACATTGTTGATAGAAATTTCGGTCTAACAAATATGCAATTATCAAAATACCCATTTAATATAAAGAAACTAATTGGTTTATACCATGGTTATACGGTCTTCATGTGGTCTGGCTGCAAACAACTCCCGTGTTGTTGACAATTTGCGAAATTTACGGAAATTATTTTGACATTTAGGTTATATAACTTTTTTAAATTTTTGCTAACAAATACAAATAATTAATATTTTTAAAAACAATTTACAACATTTCTTTGTAAATAATCTATTTAAACAAATTCAAACGCCCTTCAATATTTTACGAACACATACATTAATAGTTCACATTTAATGGAATAAATAAAATTTGCTGAACATAACCTATAAATTACAAATAAAACTGACAACACAGCATGCACGATATCAAGGACGTGAACGCACACATTCTCATCATGAAAATCCTGTAAGCCTTTCATTGTTTATTCAGCCAAACTCCTACGATGAGGTGAAAATATGTTTGTCTTTATTAGATGCGTAAGTATGGTATTTAGCCGCAGTAAATTATACAGTATTGCAAGAAGGGGGTTGGCTAGGGATAATAATAATAATTATTCTAAGATAAATACAATAATTAGATGGTGCTGATGAAGTTCCTTCAGAGGTCCAGGACGTGTTTGGTAATGCTTAATTAAAAATTAAAATAAATACACAAAAACTTAATAAATAAAATAAAACACAGCGGCGTTCTTAAATTGGTATATTTAAATAAAAGAAATTGATGTATTTAAAAGTAATTAAATCAGTAATATATACACAAGGGGCGATAAATTAGTAATCGAGAAATTAATATAAAATATCTGAAATAGAAAGGTGAAACAGTAATAAACCAAAGTACTATATACACGCGGAGCGGTGAATAAGTAGATTAAAATATTAATGCAAAATATCTGAAATAGAGTGTTAACTTGCGTAGTAAATTAAGGGTTAATTGAATACGATTAATATAAAGTTACCTCTGTATCGGACAATGCAGAGTTACCTGTGTGTGGCGATGATGGTCACGTGGTCTTCGAAGATATACCTTGGTCAAGTATATGCAGAGCGATGTTTTACCGCAGGAATAAGAAATGAGTTAAATTAATATGGATTCACTTAAAAGAATACTATGCATAGAACAATGCAGTTTACCTTGGAAGTTGAAGAACACCTGGACGGCGTGACATCGTGACTTGAACAGTACACGAGGTGTGTGTGTAAACTTCGGAGGTACTATCGAAAAAGCCCTGTTCGCTGTTCGTCTCGAAAGAAAAGTAAAGTTTTGAAAAGGGCTGTTTATGACCTAAGTAGAGGGAGGGATCGATAACTCGGATAATAATTAATAAAAAGCGCGACCTGAAGGGGTGGTCTGTCAATGGCATAATTATTATTAAAATAACCCTTGTGACATGAGCTTCCTAACGATATCAAACATGACATATAAAAGAAGATGTAAATAATATTATATTAAAACAATTTTTAAAATATGGAATTTATCTAGAAGAAATTCTACATTACGGTTATCGGTTGATGGTCCAGGTAATAAGGGTCGTCGGCGGTCAAGAAGATGACAAAAGAAATGCTTTCTCTTTGTAACGAAAATGTACAGTTTGTACAAATGAAAAAAATGTCTATGTTAAATATAATTTAATCGAGATATTTAAAGACGAATATGTGTATTTAAATAAATGAATTAAAACTTCTATACGTTAAGCGTAACAACAGTAATTATCTGCTTGCTTGTAATTTTCATTCTGGAATATATTTTCGAAACTCTTCATTGTCTACCACATTCTGTGGAATGTTGCATACACTTAACATAATGATAAAATCATATACAATTTTCCAATATAGCGTTTCACATTTAACAGATGACGTTTGCTATTAACATGTTGTTTACAAATAAAAATATCGTACGGTAAAATGTACAGCGACATTTTCGTGTGTTTCAATCACGGTTGAAACGGTACCGCGATGGTACCGTTTCCAGCTGTAACAGCTTTAACAGCCTATGGACAACAGGATCTATTGTAAAGAAGAAGTCACTAGGATCGACTAAGACAGCAAGAACACCAGAAAACATCAAGAGGATGAAAGCCGCGGTCAATCGTATCCCTAAGCGGTCTACACGCAGACACGCGCTCAAACTGGGAATGATCCATGAATCTTTGCGCACAATTTTACAGAAAGACCTAAAATTTCATCCATATAAGATGTGTGTTGTTCATAAACTTAAGGAAAGAGATTATACGCAGCGACTGGACTTTGCTTTTCGAATGCAAGTGATTTGGCAGATAATGACAATGCAATCATTCTCATGAGCGATGAGGCACATTTCTATCTGAATGAAGTATGGGGTAGTTAACAAACAAAATTTACGGTACAGAAATTTAGAGAAAATGCTGAACGTTACAACCACATGCTGAACACATTTTTGCGTTCCGAACTACGCAGACTGCAACTGGAGTTGGAAAACGTTTTTTTTTCCAACAGGATGATGCCACGGCACACACTGCTCGTATGTAATGGGTGATTCATTTGGAGGTACTTTTTAGGTGGGGATTTAATGGCTGAGCGCGCATGCGACGCGTCAGCGGACTGCGCATTCTGGTTCAGTACTATTTGACATTACGTAATGGAAAGACTTAGCCCGGCACAGCGTCTACAAATAGTACAGCTTTATTACGAAAATGGGCGTTCTACAAGGAATGTGTATCGTGCGCTTAGAGCAACATATGGGCCACATAATCGGCCTACCGAACGCACAATTCGCTATACCATCAATAAGTTTGAAACTCAATTTACAATAATGGATAATACGCGACCACATAGACCGCATCCAGCACGTAGTGAAGGAAATATAGCGGCGGTAGCAGCGAGTGTACGCGAAGACCGGGAAGAATGAATTCGTCGCCGTTCTCAACAGCTTGGTTTGTCGTATGCAACAACTTGGCGTATTTTACGAAAGGATCTTGGTTTAAAAGCATACAAAATTCAACTAGTGCAAGAACTAAAGGCGACCGACCTTCCGAATCGTTTCCGTTTCAGCCGTTGGATTCTTGATAAACTTGCAGAAGATCCACTGTTTTCGACAAAAATTTTGTTCTCCGATGAGGCCCATTTCTGGCTTAATGGGTACGTGAATAAGCAAAATGCCCGTATTTGGGGTGATGAGAAACCCGAAGAGATTGAAGTGCTACCATTACATCCAGACAAAACAACTGTTTGGTGCGGATTATGGGCCGGTGGAATAATTGGTCCATATTTCTTCAAAACAGAAGCCGGCTGGAATGTGACTGTGAATGGCGACCGTTATCGCGTCTTAATAAGGGACTATTTGCTGCCTGAACTTGACACCCGTGGTCTACAAGACATTTACTTCCAACAAGATGGCGCCACTAGCCATACAGCTCGTGAAACTATGGCTTTACTGCGAGAACGATTCGGTGAACATTTAATTTCACGCTTCGGACCATTAAATTGGCCGCCTAGATCTTGTGACATCTTGTGATGTCTTCCACAGATGATATTCAATTTCAAGTGACATGTCAAATAATTGTGTGTATTAAAATACATTTTTCCGTAAAAACTAACTGTGTACTGTTCATTTCAAAAACGTCAGGTTACCATCGGTCACCCGCATATACGCTTTCTGATAAAATCGTTGTCACTACAAATCCTTTCGTTTGTCCAGGTTTAATCATAATCAGAATACATTATTCTAATAAAGGATAATTTTATCATTTTATGATTAAAATTCTTGTAACTGTATGCGCTGTGTCGATTTTTCGCTCTAAGATTCTTAATCTAGATCACTGATTTAAAATAAACCGGAAATTATCAAAAAAAAAATATATTTTCAAGGTGAACCCAGAGGTCGTATTGTCCAGTTTTCTATACGCGTTCTGTGAGTACCTTAACCGCATATGAAGAATATTTAACTTAAACAATTTTTATATTTATAAATTACACAGGCCTGCATAAAATTTGTGATGACGTGATTTTTGTTTGTTAAGCTCAGTTTTTATATAGCAATAACTAATTAAAATACAGTTGGTCTCTACCACCCACAGATTTTTTTTTTCACAAAAGTAAAAGAAAAAAATATAAAAAGAATCTTATAATAGGCGTTTTAATACATTTTAAAATGAATGTACTACTTCAAATTCTAGGTATTAACCCAAAAATTATTTTCTGTTGTGGTTTTAAAGAAATTTGTTAAATAGGCTCTCATTACCTGATGTAAATCTTTTATTACATGTATTAATTTTGGACAAGATTTCCGGGAATTTTTACCTGCTAAATCCTATTTATTATGCTTTCACTTTATTAGTACTGCGACGAAGGATTTCAAATTTATCACTCCAAACAAAATGTATATTTTAATGTCATTTACTTCATTATAGCTCTGAGTGTCGATCAGTAAACAAGTAAAATTAATATGTCTTTAGTGTTGTGCGTGGTATTTGATAAATAAACATTGTTTAAAAATATGTCTAGCCGGTGTTGCAAAAACAAACCAGATGATTTCTGTTATATTTGTGGATATTTCGTCTTGAAAAAGTTTAAGAGACCAATTGGTGAATTTGTGAAAAATGCATATTATGCTTATTTCAAAATCAAATTAGGAGATAAAGATAAAGATTGGGCACCGCACGTTGTTTGTAAGGTATGTGAAGAAGGTTTAAGACATTGGACCAATGGGAATAGAAAAAGCCTTCCTTTTGGAATACCGATGGTTTGGAGAGAACCGCAAAATCATCATGAAGATTGCTACTTTCGTCTCTGTGATATTAAGGGGCATAATAGAAAAACTTTGAAACATATTTTGTACCCAAATAACATCAAATCAGCTATCAGACCAGTTCCTCACAGTGATCATGTACCTATACCTATACCCCCCAAAGTACTACAAGAAGATATTGAAACCTCTTCAACTTCCGGCTCCGTACAGATGGATAGTGATTTTGAACCATCAACCTCAGGTCAAAACCAACTTCAGCTATTTTCACAAGCCGAACTGAATGATTTAGTAAGAGATTTGGGACTTTCAAAAGATCTTTCTGAAGTACTGGGGGTCTAGGTTGAAACAAAAAAATTTGCCTGCCCCAGAAACTACCTTCAGATCTTCCTTTAGCTGAATATGACAGAAAAACAACCCAAACGAAGCTTTTCTGTAAAACGAAAACTTTTTTTTAAGAAGCATAAAGAATAAATAACTATTTCTAATCGTTTCTAT
This sequence comes from Melolontha melolontha, assembly GCA_935421215.2. Lineage (NCBI taxonomy): Eukaryota > Metazoa > Arthropoda > Insecta > Coleoptera > Scarabaeidae > Melolontha > Melolontha melolontha. The sequence continues at coordinate 110,337,235 of OW285238.1, forward strand.
GTGTATATTTTTGTATTTTTTTTAAATATAATATAAAACTAGCTTATAAATGAAATAAATCGTGATTTTTCTATTTTTTTTTTATTTTACTGGTTTGGAAAATAACCTTACGTGATACAAAAAAAATAAAAGCAGATTTGAAATCAGCGCTACCCAATTACTTTAACTGTTTACAACAGTTAAAATTTTTAAATCAACATTCAAAGAGTTGAAAAATGCAGGCCTGTGTTATTATTGGTACAAAAAGGTTTTATTTTTCTACAATATTAAATTTCACTTATATGAACTTCCATTGTATTTTCCGAACAGGATCTATGAAGAAATTAATAAAAAAAAAGAGTATCTGTTCCAGCGATGACCTGAACCACTGATCTACTTCTTCAGGTTCAGGCATAAACAAAATTACAGATGTCAGATCAGGCGAATATAGAGGACGAGACAATATTTTACAAAAAATTTTTTTCGCAAAACCCGATATATTTTTTTTAAACTTTTTTAACTCAGCATTGAAATGATACAATAGATTAGCATAGCACCCAATCGTAGCCATAATCTTTCGAGTAGATGGAATCAGTTTTTGCCTTCTTTTGTGCTTATTCACCAACGAATATCCATTGTTTCGAATGTTCTTTCGTTTCTAGCACGAAATGATGATCTACCTCGGCACCCATTTTTCATATTCAAATATTACTATTAGATATTGAGTACAAATTCAGTACATATATTTGTAACCTAAGCTATTTTACATACCTTCATTTGATGAACTTACAACACCATGTTGCGGACTATAAGAAAACAAATGAAAAGGATAGAGACAAAAAAAGCACAATAGAGATGGTAAAATTTATTACACGTAATATTATCACATTTATATTAATCATTATGTTATAAAATCTACGTATATATATGAAATTATATTTCTACCATCCCTAAAAATAACATAAAAAATATATATGTTTTCTTTAAATATATAAGGGACCTACAAGTATTATATTATCTCCTTCATATATGCGGCCATAAATTCAATGATACAAAGTTATTAAATCTATTTTAGTAAATTCAGACTTTTTACATTACATAACCAGAACTATTATTACTACAATTTATAATTTTATCTAGATTTTACTTAAGCGGTATTTCTTCATTCCAAAATTAAAGATACGAAAAACTGTTTGACATAGATTGACTTATTGTGTTCTGAAACATATTTACAATACAATGTTGCGTGCTGTGAATATCAATCAAACTGAATTATCAAGTAAGCGGCAACTCTGCGACTACTGGTTCAACAAATTTGCATACCGCTTTACTGCACCTAGAGAATCAATATTTGTGTACATAGTAGGTACAAGTATACTACATAATGGAATTGGGTTTTATTTAAAGTTTTTTGACATTTTCAAATTTTGTTATTATCTAATGTTTGGCTTAAAATTAGTGCGATATTAGTATATTAAAAAACAAATTTCATAAGGCACCATTTTGTCGAACGAGTTAAGAACGAATGCGACAAACGGCCTTATGAAACGAGTCTTTTATACAATTTTTTCTATTTTACATTTTATATATTAATAAATTGAAATTATTTAATTTGAAAGTTCAGAGTCTTATTTTTATATAAAGTATGCAGTTGGTCACAGTGATACTTGACATTTTCAAATTTAAATGTTGCTATCCGCGAAATATTATTTATTAATTTTCGCTAACATTTAAATAAATTCTAATTCTCCGTGTAGAAGACTTACTGGTATAAAAAAGTCTTTCTTTGGAGACTGTGGTTAAGTAAAAACTCGAAAAAGGTATTAAATTCCTTACCACAATTAGTTATCGTATCCTAAATACGTATTTCGACATCTAAGTTGTCATTATCATGGGGCACAGCAAAGCTAACACATAGAAACGCGAACAATTTTACACGTAGTCCTCGTATACTCTACGAGTGTACACGTGGGCGCCGTGTAAGGTCAATTATCCTGCCAGGGGAGTCGACTATCAAGAAATGCTGTGGAAACACAACTTTACCTAACTTTATGATCACAGAGAAATAGCGAGTGCTCACTTTATGATTAAGCTAGTCAACAATGGCATTGACTTTCTGCTGTTGACATTATGGTACCAAAATATGCAACGAGATCAAATGAAATATTCGCTGTAGTCAGAACTAGAACTAACGTATTTGCTAAAGCACCAATTATGGCTAGAAATGATAACAGAATTTTCACTGATCTTCTTTATCCTTCCACTTCAATTTAATATTTAACATAGACTCAATAAATTACCCACGTTTGCTTCTATTGACTCGGTTAATATTTCTTATGATTTTCTTTATTTTAAATCTTATTTTTATTATAATTACCTTATACATTATAATTTTATTTAGTTTTTGGACACTGTACTTCATTATTGTATTGTCCTCTTAATGAAGAGATCTCTTGGACAATAAAGATTATTATTATTATAGAAAAGATATAAGAATGCCATTACTTGAGTGTAATAAAAGTCCTGAGTGGATGAACGAATTGGTTAATAAGCAAACGTAGCAAGGCTTATAAAGATCGGATTCTATAGCATCAGGGATGTTGTGTGAAAGTAAGATTGGGACAATGAATAGATGTCAGGAAAATTTGTAAAAATGGAGAAGAAGGAAAGAAGGCCCAAATTGATTATGGGAGAAGAATTAATCTTAGAATTATAGAATCGTAAACGGTGTTGTGAAGAACAAAATTTGAGAAGGCCGAAGTACGGCAGTAAAAATGAAGACCAAGAAGAAAGCGAAAGCAGTAATGTTAGTGTAGTCATGAGAAAAATAAAGCGGAAGATAGAAAACTAAGATATATTACTGCTCAAAACACATACATAAAGTTTCTAAAGATGTTGATGTATGTTTTAATATAGAAATTTTTGTGAATACGAGTGGCATGCTGGAATGATTGAAATGCTAAGAAAGTATAATATGTAGAGGCGGTAACGTTGCATCTTTATAAACTATGGTCTTTAGTTAGTCATCTGTCATAGCCAGTTGAATCGCGTCTGTCACATAGTACACGTGGTACATATAATTGTGAGTGGAAGTATGGAGTTGTCACGGGAACATTTTCGCGCTATGATTTATTACGGTTTAAAAGTTGGTTTAAACGAAAAACAGTGCGTTGAGCGTTTGCAACTTGCATTTAGTAATGAAGCCCCATCCAAAGCAACTGTCTCGTTGGTTTCTAGAATTTGAAAGAGGTCGGATTTCGTTTGGCGATGAGAATTATCCGGAAAGGCCATGTTTTTCAGTAACTACTGGAAACGTTGAAAAAGTGAAAAAGTTAATCGAATAAGATTCGCGATGCACTTATAAAACGATTCAGCCAACACTTGACATCCGCAACAGTTAATACAATTTTATACGATCATCTCCATATGAAAAAAGTCGTTACACGTAGGGTGCCACATAAACTCAATGACTTCTAAAAGGCAGAGCGTATAAGGATCGCTCGGAAAACATTACAATTCTTAAATAAAGAGGGATTGCATTATTTCTAAAATAGTAACAGGTGATGAAACGTACATACCATTTTATGATGTTGCCACTCGCCAGGAGAGTCGTGTATGGGTCCATGAAGACGCGCCAACTTCAATGATGTGAAAAAAGCAGAGGTCTATGAAGAAAGTAATGTACGCAGTTTTCTTTCGAGCAACGTACTGGTACATCAAAAATGTTTACCTGCTGTTTTTAAACAATCAATATTCGAGGATTAACTGTTAACTGTTACACCAGGACAATGCATCATCACACATTGCACAACTGACTCATGATTTTCTTACGTAAAAGTAATGTAAAACTTATCGGACATCCGCCTTATTCGTCTGATTTGGCAATGGGTGATTTTTGGTTGTTTTTCCACCTGAAAAAGAGCTTACGTGGTCGATGTTTCGAGTCGGTAAACGAGATTGACGAAGCAATTCATCAATTTTTTGATAATATTTCGAAAGATGACTGGCTTAAAGCCTTTCATTTGTGAACGGTTCGATTAGAAAAGTGCATTAATGCTGGTAGGGAATACATTGAATACGAATAAATTCATTTTTCAATACGACTTGTAGTTTTCTTGTATTTCAATCATTCCAGCGTACCCCTCGTAAATGGTAGTACATATATATGAATACATTAGTTTATAATAGTTTTCGAAAGAATATCTAAATTTTAATCTCACGCATAATGCAAACTTTGTTATCTTCTAAAGGAGTTTATTTTAAAAGCGAAAAGTTTTAATATAAATTTATGAATAGATGAGGCTGTTACTTGGTGAAGATCCATATTAATACGATGTAAAATAAAACAAACAATTAATTTGTTTAATCTTCACTATATAAAACGTATATTTAACTAAACGTTTACAAAAGTGACGGGTTTCGCTAACACTGTAGCTTTATCAAACGACGATGCTATAATTATTTTTCTACAAATAAAAGAAGAGATTAGGTATTCAAACACAATAATTATTATTGTGTTTGAATGCCTAATCTCTTCCTTTCTTTGTTAACAGCTTATCGTTTCTTTCTTTATATACCTGTAATTACCAAATTTATGTGCATACACAGACACTGATTTCATTTGTAGAATAATCATTATAACATAGTCGTTTGATAAATCTACAGCGTTAGCGAAACGCGTCACATTTTTGTAAACGGTTACAGTTAAATATACGTTTTATATAGTGAAGATTAAACAAATTAATTGTTTTGTTTTATTTTACATCGTATAATTGTTTGAAATCGAAATATTCTTACTGTAATTATTTTTTAAATAAAAAGAAAAATTATTTTTTAGTCTTATTGGAGGTAACAATACTTGAACATCACTAATATATCCTAATATTTTGCAATAAAAAAAATATAAAGAGAAAAGAATATATATTAGACAAAAGAATAATTTCAGAATGTACACTGAAATAGTTAATCTAAAACGGCGCAACCACAATGTGTTACGTTGAAACTATACAAACCACTAGCAGGATAAAAATATGTAGGTATTTTTCTGGTAGCATACAAACTGCATATCGATCTACTACTATACTTCGTACAGGCCACAGACTTTATTCGCTGGGAGAGCTTTATCTGAAACAAAACAATGACAGTTTTAAATTATGCACAATAAATCTGCTTAGCGCAATATTCCAATTAAAAAAGAACACAATCCCTTTTAATAGCAGGGAAAACTACGCAGGGAGAGATTCTTTACGGTTTGCCGAAATGCATTAATTTTGAGGTCGAACTGACTACAATTAGTTTTCATTTGCTATAAAATTAAATCCCATCATAAAGCGTTTTATCAGTGAATCATCTATCTGGGATGTCATCTCGTTTTAATTTCGACATTATGACATTTTCCGGGTTTATAGTTGAGGTTCCGTTTGACTTTCGACGGTATAATGGCACGTATCTCTTAGACGACACTATATATGTAAAGATCCGGTTATATTCAGATTATGTTGGGGAAAATGACTGAATTATGTTCAGTGAAACTTTTCATTATAACCAATTATAATGGTAGCAAGAGAAGTTTAATGTCGTTAGCTCAAAAGTGATAATAGAAGGGTGAATGAAATGAGTTATTCTGATATTAATAGACATTTCGAAATGGCATATTTTATTTAATTTCTTTTCGTATTTCATAGTACGATATCTGCTAATATTTAACCAACTTGCATAATAACCTCTTTCTCTCTTTTGTGTAAATTTTTATATTTATAGAAATACATTTCCAAGCTACATATGATTTTAGTGGAAAACTTCTATTGGAAGACAGCCAAATTTAATATCACAACTAATTTATGAATAGCGCTTGATCTAGAGCTAGTTAGACCCATGGTTAGCTATAGCAATGGAATAAATAAAAAGTTAATTATTTCATTATGAACGCCAAAGTTCCGAGATTAATGAAACACGGGAAGAAAATAATAGTGTAATAGTAAATATAAATTTTATTTAAAAAAACGTTCCGATAAATTAAAACTAATAAACTGAAATGAAAACTAAAAGTAACAAAATGATTAATTGAAAGGCTTTAAGCGAATAGTATGATTTGTGTTTTAGAAATAAGTTTATGAGGAACGGTTCAAAATAAATTGGTACCAAACGATGCATCAGCATACTTGTGTGTACATACCATCGATAGGATGTGCTTTGCTTTGTGAAAGCAGCACATGGAAATGCTGAGCAACGCGAAGGATACCTATCACTAAAGCACTGCCTAACAAAATAATTTGAAACGTACTTGAGTGGGTAAAACCGCACTATTTTTTGTATAAAACAAAAACAGTTGTAATTATATCAAAATATTATTAAAAATCGGATGTGAAGAACACTAGACAGGTTCATATTTGTTTGAAAATTACTGCCCAGACATACAGACTCGTGTCAGTGCATGTTGCAGCGATAGACAAAATTCACAGAAATAACTTCCTTACTACACACGATCAAGTCATAAAAGACAGCGCTGTTCATTGACTAACATCAACGTCACGAACGCCAAACCAACTGTCGCGGTCCTCATGATAAGTGTAAGAAGCAAGTAGTTTCCAGAAGATCGCAGCTGCAACCGGCGGAAACTGTATTAGCGTCTACGTTATAAATCGGACAGCTCCGACAACGTACATTGGAAAATAAAACATACTTCAGTGGCTAAAACTGGCCAAATTTTACACTCGGCAACTTAACTAATTAACTAATTCCATATTCGTTTGAAACGTCTTCTTCTACAACATTAATGGAAAACTTCATGTTCAGAGAAAATAATACAATATGCACATAAGTAACTCAAGTCCATGGTACAATAATATATTTGTTTCTCGCCCCTATAGGACAATTGATAGAATCTGGACAGGGATAGTTTCCAGCTGATCTATAGAAAATTGGTATTATCGAACTGCCAACCTGCAATTGTGTATTTGAAAATACAGATTTAAATCTCATCTTTTTTAGTTGTCTTTTAAATGAAGACGATTCGATTCCTACATACAAAAAAAAAATACAGATTTAAATCTCATCTTTTTTAGTTGTCTTTTAAATGAAGACGATTCGATTCCTACAGGTACCTTTATCAACTAATATAACAACATTGTTAGACCATAAAAGCAATCGTATTAATCATTTTTATGATTAAGAGAATCAAACTGCAAATTTACTATTCCTGTGTCCCTATCCTTCTCAATGTACTGTTAATTTCACATATCTATGGTGCAACTACTGTAGCATGTGGGCGTTGATTCTAAAGGCGAAAAAAATCTAAATTTTTAAGTAAATTGTGGCTATGAATAATAGAAACATAAATGCAAAATATTTTCGCATATGTACTATATAAGTAAATTTTAATGAATAAGTTCTGGGAATTGTGCTCTAATTCAATTATGCAGAACTTATAAGCAATGCTATTGGCGATAGACAAGTCTTGACATGTTTATGTAGCTATCGAGAGCAATATCTTTCAGTCTAATTCAGGTGTTCGACCGATATAGACGCATTTTCGTAGCACTGCTAAATCTCAAAGAGCATTGGTTTTCTTTTTGTGGAAAGAGGGTGTGAAAACTTCAGAAATTATTAAACGTCTACAAGGAATGTTTAGTGAGTCTGCAGAATCTAAAAGTACTGTATATCGGTGGATCGATTGTTTTAAAAGTGGTAGAATATGCACACAGAGATCGCCCGAACACGTAAATAAAGGAAACATTACTGCCTTGGAGAACCTACTAAAAGAGGACAGACGAATGACTTATTTCTCAAATTAGTGTGCGCCTAGAAGTACCTATTCCTAGACGATAAGTTCATGAGATCTTACATGATTCTTTGGGCTTAAGGTTTCAGCTCGCTGGGTGTTAAGGCTGTTGGGACCTGAACAGAAACTCAATAGGTCTGACACTTGTCGTCAACTTCAAGAGCTGTTAGCCCGTTACGATGATGAATTTTGGCAACGAATAATAACCACTGACGAAACGTGAATTCCTTATTTCAATCTTGTGACCAAAAGTCAATCCAAAGAATGGCGTAAACCGGAAGGGCCTCCACTTAAAGCGCGTGCAGTTTCGTCTTTGGCAAGGTAATGCTTACTGTATTTTGGGATTGCGAAGGGATTATTTTTATGGATTATCTGGTGAAAGATACTACAATTTACGCAGAATATTATTCGAACTTATTATCCGGACCACTGCGGCAGGCACTTATCACAAAACGACCTGTGAAGTTGCATAAGCGCCCGTTATTGCAACAGGGTAACACCGCAAGAAAAACGAAGGATGTTTTGAACGATTTACAATTGGAATTGCTTTCGCATTCACCTTATTCCCCGGATCTCGCACCGAGTGATTTTCATCTGTCCCCAGTTTTAAAAAAACCTTTACGGGGTTTCGTTTTGAGAGTTTAATTGACATAAATATTTGGATTGAGGTGACACTGAAGAAGTTCTGTGACGACAGCTTAAAAAAATTAATTTATCGTTGGGATAAATGTATTCAATTAAATGGCAATTATATTGACAAACTACATAGTAATATTGATGAAAATTGACAAAATTAAAAAATTATAGCTAAATTTCAGAACTTTGTAGAAACATCCTCCGTAATCATTACATATTTTGACTCTGTGGATTTCGAAACAATTTAATAGAATAGACTAAATCTATAAATTTTAGTAAAGTGAAATATTTAAACATAATAGAACTATAATCATTATTAATCATAGTACCAGCCAGCCTTCCAGGCCTTTGAAGCTGTGACATTTATAGGTTTGTTACATGTAATAGAACTGAAATATATATATTTAGAAACAAAATAAATAGGGCTGTAAAAATTATAAATACAATATACTCAAAAAATATACTAACAAAAAAAAAAACAAACAAAACGAACCAATATTTATTTAAAGTAGCTCATTTACATTTAACCGTTGATTTAATAAAACTTTCGTTTTTTAACATATTGTCTAAACACTTTCATTTGCAACATTAATTCAATTATTCTATATTTACCTTGTATACATTTACATTTTAATACATCCATAACTTTCGATAGATGATGTAGAATATCTTGTTGGCTTTTTAATAATATTAGCATAATTTATTTGCCGAATTTTTAGGTGTGTGCACCTTGAGAGTATTGGAAAAATATTCTACGCATGTAGAATGTAGAATGTCATACGCGTAAATATGTTTCGATATTAGATGTATTTCCTTCGAAAATATAGCGCACGAAATCGGAAATCAAATTAAATTAATATCTCGTCACTTTCATATAAAATACAAACAAACAAACCGATCAAAAAAATACATTTTACTTTTGGAAACAAAGAATTCTTGCTGATACATAAATTGATTGGTGAAATACGTCATATAAACAATTATTTTTGAAAAAATATATTTTTTTACTTTTAATTTCTAATTTACTGTCTTTACTTTCATTAAACTAATTTCTAAGTATTGTATATCTTAATTGTCCTCCTTATACTGTTTCCATTTTGTTCGGGCAAAATAGATTTAATTTTGTATTTTTAGTTTTATTTAGATGTAGGTATATTTATGTTAATATATTTAATCCTAGTTTTAAATTGTAAATATTATATATTGTATATAGAAAAGGTCTTGGAGATTAGATATATTTAATATTGTTAATTACCTTAGGCCTGGTCAGGTATTACATTTATTCATTGTCTTATTTTCTACAGTCATAAAAACTATTTATTTTATTACAGGCACAACCCTCTGGTTAATCCATCCATTATGTAAATGTATTTGAATAAGCATAAATATAATAGAATAAGTTTTATTGTACATATTTCCTGTTATATATTATTATAATAGGTTAAATAATTTGGTTCGATGCGATTCTGCGAAGTATTAGGTTATCTCTGTGCATTGTATATTTATTACTTTAAGAGGTATTTTATTTTCTATAATTAAGGGTTTCCGGCGTATATTGTTTATTTTAATACATTTATGACGTTGGAAACTACAGCATATACTTTTCTTGGAAAGGTAAAAATAATGGTATGGAAATTTCCGTATACTCTATTTCATTGTTTTCTCCCTCTCTTTGACTGGCGGGGACAAAACTTTCTTGCCGAAAAATAAGGGAATGAAGAAACAGTTCCAAACAAGATCTCTTAGAGCTCACTACAGTTCCAAGTACGGTCTCTTCGAGTTAAAGCTTAGGTCTCAGTGATCTAACTAACAGTTCCTACTAAGATCTCAATGATCTAAATAGGAGCAAATATTATTTATTAGCCAGTTTTCTCGGTCTTTAGTATTAAGACCAGATACTGCATTTACATTAATTTAACGGAACTCCAAGATTCAATTTATAAATATATTAGTGTTATACAAAAGCTATTGTATTATTTCAACTTATACTTCGGTCGATACATACCGAACTTCCTTCAAACCAGGAGGAAAAAACACATTTCTATTTTATAATTTTTGAATATCTTGTCAAATTGTATGCTGGGTGTTCCAATTTTCCAACTGCCTTCTAGTAAATTTATTACCTTTATGTATATATTTTTGTTTATCTATTAATTTATTTTTAAATACTAATTGATCGTTATACATTATTTAAATTTTAGTTAATATTTAGAACTGTGATGTTTTTTGCATATTTGTGACAATGATTCTGTCTTTAAAATATTGCTCTGTTTGACCTATATAAACGCGACTACGATCTTTACAAAAACACGAAAACAAAAATAGTAGCACATTCAATTACAAAGAGGTTAATGTACTACAAACTGAAAAATATTACAAAGAAAGGCCAGTATTAGAATTAATTCACATTAAAAAACAAGAAGAAAACGACGTAAACGATCGTAACGAGATTGCAAATTTATTAAAATTATATTTACCTTTAATATAATATATTAATAATAAAGTAAAGTTTAATTTCAATGTCAGTACATAATTATTTAAAATCATCCGCACGAAAATAAAGTATTAAATAAGCACAAAAATTTTTAAAATAAAACAGATGCGGTATGTGGGGTAAATTTCAGTTTACTTCTATATGTAGAATAGTCAATATGTCACAGTACATTTAAGTAAAATAGTTTAAAATATATAAAATGTAAAAACGATGAAAACAATGTGTAAGCAACATTTAACATATTGTAGTGAATTTTTCCCCGAAGACAATTTTAAAATCTATAATTTACGTATGTACATTTTATTTTGTAGGTCATCAGATATATATATATATATATATATATATATATATATATTGATTTTATTTATATTTAAGTCTGGTACACTTTTGTTGTTGAGGACTGTATATTTTATATTTAGGTTTGATTTGGACAGTTTCCGGGAAGTTGTTCGATCTGCACTGCATTTTTGATTTATTCGTACCTTTCATGTGCGGTCAATATTTCCGCCAGAGATTGATTTGCATCCAAGTGAGAGAGTTGTGTCGAGATAAAAAACTTCTTTTTTATCTTTTATTTAAAAGTCATTTCGGATTTTCTTTGTTTTTAGTGTTTTGTGCAGTAGTAAGTCATTATCGTAGTTATACGAGTTTTTCTTTTCTCGTATTTTGAAATATTTATACCTCACTTGCAATCTCTCTAATTAGTATTTTTTTTTTGTGTGTGAAAATTTTACGCTAGCGTAAGTAATTTTTCTTACTATTTGATTTTATTGCATTTCATTGTAATTTAATTGTAATTTTGATGATTTAGATTTATGAATTTATATTTATTTTAGTTTAATAAATAGATGGTAAAGAAAACTATGATTTTTTATAAGGGAGTTTTTTATTGTCATGATATTCTAGAACATTTTGAATTAAGGTTGGTGGGAGATTTATGCTTGTGTTATTGCGCACGAGTGAAAGTTATTTACGCGTTTGACAGTTGGATCTGTTTAAGTCTTCGAGTTGGGGTTAATGAAATTTTGAAATTGAAAGTTTTCTAAACAATCTATTAGGATTAATTTTGCTCGCGTTTCAATTGAGGTTTTCATTGTATGCATGTTAAATTATCATACAATCTTTTTCCTCTGTGCTTCTGTATTATATGGCAGTAGTATTCTTTACATTTGGTAAAGAGTTTTTTTAAATTTTTTTTAATAAAATATGTCAGATCGCTTGTATAATTTTTAATTCGTATTTATTTCCACGTTCCTTTACGGGAAACCCTGGATGAAGAGGAGTCTCATATAAAAAGAAAAAGCTGGCTGAGTTCAAGTTCGGACATATTGTGGTGAATAGTAGACTATCCTTCAATTAAACCCACTATATACAGCAATATGTTAATGTTAATGTATTATTAGTTTAAATTTAGATTTACAGAAAACACCTTGTATTAAAATCAACAATTTATTCTGGCGAAGACAATAAAAAATCGAAACGTTAGTATTATGAGTCTGTTTAATTGATGAATAGTAATCAAGTCGAATTCTAAGAAATAATTAACCATTTATAATTAAGAGAACGACTAGGAAAAATATATATCATATCAATATATATGTATATATATATATATATATATATATATATATATATATATATTGTTATATCGCTGATGCGCCTCCACGTTTGGGCGTCTATATGATATATGATGATGAGCTACGGAATAATAATAAGTGAATAATAAGTACTTAATAGTGAATAATTGTACTTCAACTGATAGTTTATTTGGCGCCTTTATTTGAACATATAATATTGGTCTACCAGCTGATAGTACGTAATATCTTCGATTACAAATAGATGTCGTTAGAGCATGACTAAAATACTGAATTTATTAGACTCTATCTCTGGATCATCGCAAGTAATTACCCTCTTATAAATCTGATAAATAATAAATTGACAATATAATTGAGATATTTTTTTAGCTACGCATAGATAAATAAAAAACTTCTACTAGAAAATATTCTTTACGTTAAATTAATCAAGATAGTTATACTTTCAAAGCAAAATCAAGATATATTAAGTAAATTTTAAATTGATAATAAAGAATTATTTGTTATGCTTTTACAAGATAATAAATGAACCTGTGATTTGTAGAAAAAGCCAGCAGTATGACTGGACTGGACTACGGGTATTCGGCCAAATAGGATCGGAAAACATATTTTTGAATGGGTCCGGTATTTCTGTGTATGGTTCAATGTGGGATATGGTACAATGAAATAATGCAGGTACGTAAAAGTTTATTATGTTCAGTAGCTTCGATGTTCGGTGTCCCACACCAAAAGATGCTATCGTAGTTTTCTTGCCGGTGACCGATTTATTCGGGTAAAAATTGTGTCAAACGTTGCGTTAGTATAATGGGCACCTTTTGTTTATATTTTTGAATTTGTATCACTAATATTTCTGTACTTAACAAATTTAAAAAACGGAAAACTATCTTTTTGATACAACGCTATGCAAATTCTAATACCGACGCTAACCTTCATTTATTCTTACCAAAGCCTTATTAGAAAGCAAAAATTATCTTGATTTATACTTTTTACAACCAGTTATATTAATTAAATTATAAATGTAATAATGATTTTGATGGAAAGATAAGATTAATATTCGAATTTACAGGCATACATGAATTGCTTTTAGATGTTAGGTTAAGTTACAAGTTTGAATAGAAATATAACCTGTTCGCGGTTTTTCTATGTTTGAAAAGTGGGCGTGTTCAATTAGTGTCGATATAAAATTCAAATGTCAATAAATTAAATATCTTTTTTAATTTCGCGTAATTGACTTGAATGACAAAAATGAAAATTAAAAATATAAAAAGTAAATTTTGAAATAAATATAATTTAATCTGAAATATACAAAGTTGTCGTGATATTAATTTATTAACATTTCGACACTAATTTTACAAGTTGTGTCCACCAAATGCAGTTTTCAATAGGATGTTTTCCCCATATTAACTTCTACCTTCTCATTTACAGTTAGCTGGAATAACCGAGCTGTACGTATCACAACAATATATGTATATATATATATATATATATAATCAAAAATTAATTAAAATTCGGGTAAGCGGTCAATTAAAAAACTCCTTTATTAAATTACCCTATATTTCGCGACAGACTTTGTCGCTTCTTCTGGGGTAAAAAATGTAGAGTTAAAAAATAATAAAATTGACGTACAAAATATAAAAATGATTAGATATATCTAATCTAATAATAAAATTGACGTACAAAATATAAAAATGATTAGATATATCTAATCATTTTTATATTTTGTACGTCAATTTTATTATTTTTTAACTCTACATTTTTTACCCCAGAAGAAGCGACAAAGTCTGTCGCGAAATATAGGGTAATTTAATAAAGGAGTTTTTTAATTGACCGCTTTCCCGAATTTTAATTAATTTTTGATAATATATCACGGTCGATAATTTCTTTTCAATTATATATATATATATATATATATATATATATATATATATATATGTATATATATATATATATATATATAATTACAAATAAAACAAAAATTAATTATTTCCTGGAGTAGCGGCCAGGTAATTAAAACAATATTTAATTTATGTTGACGTTTCGGTACTATATATAGTGCCTTTTTCAAAACTGTAACATTTATTGGAAAGTTAAAAATCATACAATGTTGAAATAGAAACTACTTACATTAAAATTGTGCTGTTAATATGTAATGTATTAATTTTTGGTTACCATTTCTGAATAAAACTAAATTACGTGTGTCTTGCTGGTTTAGACCTTTTTTTTATGGGGCATATGTTTATTATCGTTTAGACATATGAAAATGTTTGTAGTGTCACCCACCATACGGCGGGGCGTTGGTTTAAACTTTTCTAGGACATGTGTTTTTCTTTAATTTTGTTTTTGTAATGTTTATTTATTTTTATATATTATTGTACATAGTGTTATAAAATGGGTAGGTATATTGTTGACAAGTTATTTGTGTCTGTTCTGTCGTTTATGGAATCTGTGGTTTTTGTAGGTGTATGCTTTCTAATATGTTTCTTGCCTTGTTATTTTTTTCGGATGTAATTATTGGGGTTTTATCGAAGTTGAAAGTGTGTCTGCTTAATGTGTTTTTTAGGGCCGTATTGTTGTTTGAGAATTTATGTCCATTTAAACGTTCTTACAGATATTGTGTTGTTTGGCCGATGTATTCACCTTTGCAGTCGTTGCATGGGATTTTATAAATAACGTGTGTTTTTAATGTAGGTATTTTGTCTTTTAATTTTAAGTTGTAGAGATTATTAGAGTGTTTGTGAGCTACATTTATGTTATGGCTTATGGCTACACTATACGTACCCTGTTTATATCCCCCCCCCCGCCGTATAATAACAATTATAAACATTAAAAAAACACATATCCGAGGAAAGTTTAAACCAACGCCCTCCGTATAGTTGGTGACACTACAACCATTTTCACACGTCAAAACGATAATAAACATATGCCCCATAAAAAAAGTCTAAACCAGCAAAACACACATAATTTAGTTTTATTTAGAAATGGTAACCAAAAACGAATACATTACATACTAACATCACAATTTTAATGTAAGTAGTTTTTGTTTTAACAAAATGTTACGATTATAAAAGTTGCATGACATTGGATGCGCCAAAAATATTATGAATAAAATTTAATAAGACATAGTACCTCTTGTATGGTTTTATAGCATATTTGATTTAAATCAAGGAATTAGTTAAAAGCTGATCAATATTGGAATATTCATTTAAGAATAATTTGAACTTAAATTAAACAGGAAGAGACGAAAAAAGAAAAAAATTATATGTTTCACTATATTATTTGCTTAATATTAATTCGAAGAAATGAGAATTTATCAAATAAAATGATAATCTTTCAAATTTATATACCCAATATGTACTATATTTGTTTCAATCTTTCCATTCACCGAGTGATTTTGTAAAATTAAAAAAATTATATTTAAAATATGAATAATAAATTTTATTGATCCTCCAGAAAAATTGTTTGCGGATTAATTTCCATTAAGAAGGAAAAAGATAAAATATAACTTAAATAAGCCCTCCGGTTTTTGTTATAGTTGATATGGTACTACGTTTGCGGAAAATTTAAAATCCCTCTTTCATGAAAAGTGGCTGGCTTAAGAGGACAAGTCCTGGCAAAGCCGATTTTGAAGTGTTTTAGTGGAAGAAAAAAATGATTATCCGATCAATGTAACACTTCTTATGGAAAATTTTATTAAAATTTACATACTTTTTTCGCATGTATCAACAAAACTTGTGCCAATAAAAATACAATTTGCAAAAAGCCTTGTGACCTAACGCTTTTTATAGTCTAACAAAACAATTTATTTACATTTTTCTATGTACATACTATGCGTAAATTGGTCTTTGACACTTATATAAAAAATAGCACGTACATTCTCAACTCAGAATATCTCTGTTAGATATACATATTGCTGTGTTCTTTCAAAGGCAAGGTAAATTAAATAAATGTAATAAGGCATAAACTACAAACGTAGAGAAATAGAAACATATATATTCTATTATACATACATATAACAGAATCAAATAAAATGTACTTGAAACAGGCTGTATATTCAAATGTACCCAGTATAGTAACGGGTATAATAATTATAATTATATATAGGATAAACTATAGGATAATATATTATGTAAACAATTTTTTAATTATGTTCTTACGTTAAACTAAACGTAGAAAAATAGGCATAGAATGTAATTAAACAGATTGTGTATCAAATGCATCTGTATATTACGTGTTAAATGTTATATTAAAAGTAATATTAGATTATTGGTTATGTTACGATTTAGCAATATAAATACTTTAAATTTAGAAAAATACATGCTTACGAACCAAAATTCATCTAAAAGGTATATCAAAAATCATTTATAGTTTCACAGGTTCATATCTGAAATGCAATTTGTAAGTTTTTTTTTTTAGAAGAAATATTCATTGTTTACTTTGGTCCTGGAGAAATGATAAATTTCAAATGGTTAATTTATATGCGGAGAAGCCCATGTAAACAACAATTCAATGTTCATTGGCATAAATAATGTAACCTGAAAGAAAATAAACAATTGTAGCTAGTGCAAGTATTCTTTGAGATGTGTTTTGATAACATTTGTACATACATTTATTGGATATCTCTCTATTTGCTACTGATAGATATCTCTTAGGATAGAAAACTAGATATCTATAAAAAAAGAGATATACAGGGTGTTACAAAAATGTAGGGCTGGCTATACATAGACGGTTTCTACAACTAAAAATAAGCAAAAAAGTTTAAATAAATTTATGTCCTAAAATGGTTCGTTACTGAGTTACGGCCACTTGAGGTTTTTTTCTTTTTATTTTAGAAAAGGTTACAGAAAACGGGAGTTTCTTATGTTTCTTACAGTAAATGTTTAAAATGACCTCCACGGGAAGCAACACAAGCTTCAGCTCGTCGTATCATGGACTGCCTCACGCGCTGAAAAATTCCTGGTGTATTTCGAATTTGGTGGCATCCATCTTCGACTCTACGTTGAAGATCTTCAATATTTTGAATTGGAGTAGAATATACCATAGACTTTAAATGTCCCCATACGTAAAAATCTATTGGATTTAAATCTGGAGACCGTGCAGGCCATGCTACAGGTCCACCGCGACCAATCCATCTTCCAGGATATACGGCATTTAAATATTCGCGTGCTGTGTGACTGAAGTGAGCCGGTGCACCGTCGTGCATGAACCACATGCGTCCTCTAACATTTAGTGGAACATCGTCCAGCAAACCTGGTAAGTCGTTTTCTAAAAAATAACGATATTTCTGCCCAGTAAGTCGTGGTGGAAGTACAAAAGGACCAATCACAAATTCGTTAATAATTCCGGCCCACACACACTAAATGAAAACTGCGCTTGATGTCTGGACTGAATAATAGCATGAGGGTTTTCTTGTTGCCACTGGTGTAAATTATGAAAATTGACGATACCATCTCTTGTAAAGCCAGCTTCATCACTAAAGAGCACACACGACAGAAAGAGATGATCGGCGGCGCATGTCCGTAACAACCATACACAGTAAGCTTCTCGTGATGGGAAATCATTCTCACTAAGTCCCTGTACTCTTTGCAGGTGGTAATTAAAAAGCTGATTAGTTCTTAAAATACGCCATACACTCACATGATCGACATCTTCCGCCAATGCCATTCTTCGAGTACTAGCACCTGCATTTTCTTCAACACGATCCAACAAACGTTCTTCCAATTCCAAATTTCTTGTGGTTCGTGGTCTGCCGCGATCTCGGACTACTGGTTTGAATGATCCTGTTTCTCTTAATCTAATATGAAGCCTTTCGAAAGTTTTTTCATTTGGTAAACGTCGGTTTGGGAAATATTCTGCGTAAAGTCTTCTTGCTTCTGCTCTGTTGCAATGTGCCAAACCATACATTAAATGCATTTCGGACATCCCTTCGAAAGAATAATCTGCCATTTTATACTATTAATTAGAAAACAGT
This sequence comes from Melolontha melolontha, assembly GCA_935421215.2. Taxonomy (NCBI): domain Eukaryota; kingdom Metazoa; phylum Arthropoda; class Insecta; order Coleoptera; family Scarabaeidae; genus Melolontha; species Melolontha melolontha. The sequence goes on from OW285238.1 coordinate 110,355,684, forward strand.
ACTAATCACAAATGACTTAATCAACTTTCACGACTGACAGCAAAAAACACGGACTGCCTACTGAATATGATTAACATAAGTTACTCACTTGTCGGCGACTTGTTCAAACATGCAATACGAACGCTTCGCGTCTGCGCGATAATTTGTGACGAGATACACACGTGTCGGACATGCAATATGAAAAACTTCAAGTGGCCGTAACTCAGTAACGAAACATTATAGGACACAAATTTATTTAAACTTCTTTGCTTATTTTTAGTTGTAGAAACCGTCTATGTATAGCCAGCCCTAAATTTTTGTAACATCTGAACGACTTTTTTTAAAATTCCAAATCCCTTTTGGAACAAGACAAATTCTAATAATTGGTATAAAAATGTTCCAATAGGAACAAATATGATATCTAAAAAACTTGTCATTTACGCGAATCCAATAAAATAAGACAAAACAATTATTCAGCATGTGTAGAAAGCAACAAAGAAAATAATATTAAAATTAGTACACCAAACCAAACAATTTATAATAATTGTACATTTAATAACTGTTCTCCTGCTTTCAAATAAAAATAATTATTTATTATTTATTTAAATCGTTAATTTATCTTGCCAAAAAACACTCGAGCTTTTCTTTCACCGATTAATTTTCTTTTTAACTCAAAATTTTTCCAATCAGTAATTTTTCTCGAAAAACTTGTGTTGCTTCCCGTGGATGTCATTTTGAACATTTACTATAAGAAACATAAGAAACTCCCGTTTTCTGTAAACATCTCTAAAATAAAAGTAAAAAAACTTCAATTGGCCGTAACTCAGTAACGAACCATTTTAGGACATGAATTTATATAAACTTTTTTGCTTATTTTTAGTTGTGGAAACCGTCTATGTATAGCCAGCCCTAAATTTTTGTAACACCCTGTATACATGTTATATGTATAAAATAATAATTTTATTAATTCCGTAATTACATAAAATACATAAAAATCATAAATGTATTATAATATTAAGAAATATATTTATTTAAATATTTAATTACGAAAATATTAAATAAACTTTAACAAATCAAGTTGACATTTCGGATATTTCGCTCTGGCGTTCCGAACTTTTTGAACGATTTGAACTTTCTGAAGTATCTGCCTGTTTATTTTCTTCAATGTTTTCATCATCACTTTCTTCTGACGATTCTTCTTCAGTACCTGAATTTGTTTCCCCCATGTTAATATTTTCATTTTTTTCTTTCATGTTTTCATCATCACTTTCTTCTGACGATTCTTCTTCAGTACCTGAATTTGTTTCCCCCATGTTAATATTTTCATTTTCAGAGTCACTAGAATCTAGGGCAAAAAGAATATTTTCAAAATTATAATGCATATTTATTCATGCATTGTGCCTGTAAATGATTGCACGCCAATTGTGTTGGTACGCCCGCAAATTTCTCAACTTATAGTGCCTACATTGTCGCTTATATCAATTTTAACAGAGCCCATTGACGTTGGTTTTGTGTATTATTTGGCATCGATTTTTTTTATATCTATTAAAACGTTTACGATTGAACATGATGCATAATATTCTTATGGCTCATTTTCGGAGTGCATCTCGAAACCACGATGGGACGTGGTCATATAATTTGCGATCTTGCTTTGAACAATTTGTGGAAGCATTGCCTCGCGAAAATGTAAATTATAAAGTCTTTGGTCACCACAAATGTGAAATTGTAAAGCTATTTGAGACAAAAAAAAACCGTATTTGCAAAGGTAAATCACCTGGGCGACCCACTGTTGTTAATGATCTTCGAGAACGAATAAATCAAAGTGCACAAAAATATTTATGGAAGTTATCAGCACAGTCAAGTACAGTAAAACCTTTAATTATGGGCACCTCCGACAATCGGACACCTCTAAAAAATGGACATTTTTGTGGTACGAAATTTTATAATGGGTTTTCTTAACAATAGTCACTCCAAATATTGGACCCTCCATAAATCGGACGCGGACACCCTTTATTTCTCCGAAGCAATAAAACATCTGTAAATATATCTCTTAATTAAGGACAGACAAGACGGGCGGCGCCGAATAAAATTTTGCAATTATGTATGTACGTATGTACTTTTATTGCTGCACACGTGGAAGTATATCTACTCGGATTTTTCCCATAATACATATGTATGTACAAAGTGCACACGTGGAAGTATATCTACTCGGGATTTTCCCATAATACAAAGGAACGACGGTGTACCGCTGGCCTACTCGTCAGGTGATAAGTGGAGTGATATGTAATTTGAATCAGTTTGAACTAGCCTTTGATAGTGTCAACATGGATTCTAGTAAAAGAAAGCGGTTAACAATCCAAGATAAAATTGATATTATTGCGGTTAGTGAACAGCAAAGCTTAAGTGTCCGAAAGCTCGCGGAAAAGTTTGGTGTCGGAAAGTCGCAAATTAGTGATATAGTGAAAAACAAAAGTGAAATAAAAGAACTTTTCGAGAAAAATGGAAACCTAGCTCAAAAAAGGAAGTTTCCAAAAGCTAGTGGTTTAGCAATCGACGGAGCAGTGTTCAACTGGTTCTGTAAGGTGCGAAACAAAAATATTCCCATGTCAGGACCCCTACTCAAAGAAAAGGCCCTGGAAGTAGCACAAAGTTTACAACTCACCGAATTCAAAGCGTCTAATGGTTGGTTGGAGAAATTTTGTCAAAGACATAAAATATCATTTAAAAGTGTATGTGGTGAATCTGCCTATGTAAACATGCAAAATGTAGACGATTGGAAAGTCAAGTTGCAATCAATATGCAAAGATTACTCTTCGAAAGATATTTTTAATGCTGATGAAACCGGTTTATTTTTCCGCGCCCTTCCGACAAAAACATTTGCGTTAAGAAGTGATAAATGTGCCGGAGGAAAATCTACAAAAGAACGACTAACTATATTGTTGTGTTCAAATATGGAGGGTGATAAGGAAAGGCCGTTAGTCATCGGTAAAAGTAAGAAACCTAGATGTTTTAAAGGAGCTCATGTGGATAAGTTGCCGATAGGATGGATATCTAACAAAAAAGCGTGGATGACTTTGGATATTATGTCAGCTTGGTTAAAGAACTTTGATAACAAGATGAAGAAAGAAAAAAGGCATGTAATTTTGTTTCTTGATAATGCCACTTCTCATCCGAAGATTTCATTGGAAAACGTAAAATTGGTTTTTCTGCCTCCAAATACTACCTCGCATTGTCAACCTATGGACCAGGGTGTGATTCAAAACTTTAAGGTAATTTACCGGAGCATGCTTGTAAAAAGGCTTTTGGCGTTAATGGATACTGAAAATTCACTAGAAATGGTAGAAAAAAACATTACGGTAGTCACTGCATTACGGATATCAGCTGCTTGGAAAAAACTCTCGCCTGTGACCGTAAGAAACTGTTTTCAAAAATGCGGATTCAATCAAAGTGACAGTGATCTAAGTGCAGAGTGCGATATAGAAGATAATATACCATTAGCATTTTTATTTCCCAATTTTAACATCACTAATTTAGATTTAAGCACATACGCATTAATTGATAATGAGTTATTTACTGAAAATCCTAATGTTTCCATTATAGATTGTATCGATGAAATTACTGATATCAGTGATGAAATGGAAAATGAGATTGAAGAGGAATTTGTAACTAGTATATCAAATATTTCAGAAGCCCATCAAAAATTAAAAGATCTTGAGAACTATTTCTTAAGCACTAACAGTTTTAACATTGCTAACAATATTTCTCAAGCTCTTCTTGAATGTGAATCTGAGATATTTAAACATAAAATGAAAAAAGCAAGACAAACAACAATTAATGATTATTTCAAATAAAATCTAGCATAAATATGTATGTATGTATGTGTATTAAGTATTGTAAATTTTTTTCGACTTTCGTCTTATTATGTGTGATTAAATTGATATGAGAATGAATATTTTTTTTCGTTTTTTTTTTCACCTCCACATTTTGGACACCTCCATATATTGGACATTTTAGGATTCCCCGTCAGTGTCCATTATAAGGAGGTTATACTGTATATTTAACTTTTTTCACTGATGAAGCATGGTTTCATTTATCCGGATATGTAAATAGTTAGAATTACCGAACATGGGCTACGGAAAATTCACACATGTCGAAAAAGATCTGCATCCCATAAAAGTTGGAATCTGGGCTGTTGCAGTATCAAGACAAAGAATAATAGCGCCAGTTTTCTTGAACGAAACAATTAACGCAGAGAATTACCAAACTGTCATTAATTTATTAATCAGAACGGAGCCAAGTGCTAAGCACTCTATCTAATACTTATTAAATTCGGAGATGCGAGAAATCATCGAGAATAGATAGATAATATTGATAAGCTTCGATAGAATATTACAATGTTTAAATAATTCTTTATTTAAAAAAATATTCGATATGTAGAAAGATGTGTATTTATCGTCAACATTGTAAACAAAACCAAGATGACAGTCTTTAATTGTATTTTTTGAGATTATAAATTTTTAAAATATACTATCAGAATAATTGAAACATACATGAGTAGGTAAACCCCACCAGTTTTGTATATACAAAACAGGTGGGGTTTACCTACTCATGTATGTTTCAATTATTCTGATACATTACACATGCGGTTAGTCCGTAGTATGAGTGAAGACACAAACAAAATACAGTTTCTAGAGGGATGGCTGTGCCACCTTTGGAAGGGCATCGTTAATTCACATTGGTTATGTGGACGGGGCGAGGTACTTCGGCTGTCTGACAAGAGGCAGCGCTGAATTTACCTCTACGCTCGGTCTGGATAATTTCTGTGATATGGCGATGTGGTTCTTTTTTGTGAATGTGTCTGATGATATCCTTTCTCCAGCAGGGGCGTACCGATGAGCCTGTATAAAGGCGAAATACGTATCTACGTCTCTGGGGAGGGATATGTTCGGACACGTTCACAAAAATATTAATAGTGAACCTGTATTTGTGTTCTTCACACCAGATTTTTAATAATATTTTATATTATTAAAAATACCTTTGTATTAAAATATACTGTTAGGTAAAAAAAGTTATTTGCAAATAGATATGTGCAAAACAACGTGTCAGAGTGAAAACGTCGTTCACCAACATACGTTAGACGCATGAATAAGATATGGAATATTGTAAACAGGACAAGGAAAGGAGAAACACTATGAAAAATACAAATTTTTATTTATAACTTACGGGGCTCGAGAGCCAATGATATATCCATGTTATAATATTTCGTTGTTAACGAAAGTTATTCTGTTATAGGGTGTTATAAAATATTCAGAAGAAAAACGATAAAAGAACACGACTTTCTAGAGTGCAGATGTACAAGTGAAAAAGGGCATAGGAGAAGATTTTTCTGCGTTTGAAAAACTATTAATGTGCCCGAAGCAATAAAAGACGATTTGGCGAGAAGAAAGATATTCTTTTGCGAGCAACGTCTCTGAACAATCTTAAAATTTACTTTGTACCTAGAATTTATATATAATTATCAATTTCTAAAACATATCTAAGTTTGATTATTTATAGAAGCGTATACATTCTTATTTTATTTACTCTAAACGTTAATTTTGTTACAAATTATTAACTTAATTTTATATATTTTATAAAAAAACAATGTATCACGAAGAATTTGATAATTTGTACAACGAATAAAGGTCGGTATAAATCACGACATACAATAAATATTGAAGTATATGGATAATTAATTTGCAACCGATTAATTTATAATTTCTGTTTTACAGCAGAGAAATAATGCGAAGTATCTTAGTGAACACGTAGAGACTTGGTTGCACAAAGATCTAATGATATCTGTGTTTTTGAGTTTGTAATAAAAGATTCATGTATTAAGAATCAGATTAAAAATGTATATAGTGTGGAGATAAATATTTCATGCGGTAGGGATTACTGTCCACTAAATGAATATTGAATAACACACACTTTTGTACAAGAATATCAATAAACTTAAAAAGATCCATAAGATTTATATGTTTATCGAATTAAACAAAACACATTGTGTCATAGCTTCGTGTTTGGAGGGCTTTTGATCCACTGGACTAAGATTGAAAGATTTATAAAATCCGAAAGGAACAATAAATGAATTTAATTTGATATCTTGTTGTACTATTTCTTGACATTTACATTAGATGCTAGGCCTAGTTACAAAGAACCCGAAAGCAAAACCTAGGCCTAGTTACAAAGAACCCGAAAGCAAAACCTGAGAGTTATACTTTATTCAAAATGTCAAAAGAGATACATGCGTGTGTTACGATTTACATTTTATATAATTGGAACACAACTTATTAGAGTCAAACTACACAGCAATATGTACCCGCTTTCAATGTTTATAATATGTACCACTTGCAACGTAAAAATTAAATAGATATATACTAGTGATGATGATTATAATAATAATAATACCAGCAACAGCAATAGACACCTTCGCAATATCCACTTTAATATATTCATTTGGAATAATTAGATAAACACAGACAGACTAATATGAATTTCAAAACACGGAAAAATCCAAAAATACATCAAACTACACTCAAACTTTTACGTTGAAAGAATAACACTAAGTAGGAAACTAAGAGGAGTACGTGATGAACATTCACTCCAAGCGAAACAAATACACAACCTTCAACAATACTTTCACAATAAACACGATCCACACATCGCAAGAGCAAAAGCCAGATCAAAACTACATACCGTTAAACCTAGCTTTAAAAAATCACACACATGATCCATATAGTGATATAATGTGCATTTAAATGAAGAAACAAGATGGAGAAGAGAAAAAACTTTAGGTAAACATTGCGGCCATGTGGTGAGAGAAAACATAAATCATGCTGATAGTCACAAATGGGTAAAAAGTGGACACCTTTTCCCAGAGACCGAAGGCTTCATCAAATAGAAGATCAAATAATACTTATAAGAAATGATAGAAAATACATCATTGAAGTCACAAACATTCAGGACATTAGCTGCAAGAGATGCAATTTATATGTTAAAACCACAATCTGTATTACTGCAGGATGTAAATACCAGCAGGAACAGAATATACCAGTAGACATAACAGCAGCTAAAATAGTACACCAAGCAATAGCACAAAAATACAGCCTTATTAGAGACAAATATACACCTTATTATAAATATACACCCACAACAATATTTGAAAACCAAAGATACAAACTACATATATCACAATAAGTACATAAACAAACAAATTTGAGCAAATATACCAGCCCAGGTATATTTGCTGTTAAAATAAAATTGAGCACATCACATATTTAATAGACATATCCGTACCAGCAAACAATAACATTAACAGCAAACACTCAAAGAAAACTGAAGAAAAAAAAACTTCAGAGGAACTGGAAACAGAAAAAGGTATATATAATACCCTTTATTATTTCAGTTAGAGGAATCACACTCCAAGAGTTTTCGAATGGTCTCAAATCATTAGAATTACCATCTAAAGTCCACGCATTAATCCAGCGATAAATAACACTCAAGACACGTAGTATAGTCCATAAATTTTTACAAATGGAATAAATCTGAACCGCAGATTAACATTCCTGCTATGAGTTCTATAATATCAAAAATCATGGAGAAAAAGGAAAACAACAATAAATTACATAATAGAACTATATACTACCGAGCTCATACCCACAGGTATCTGAGTTGAGTAAGCTGTTTTACGGCTATAGGCTGAGAAAGTGGGAGATAACTCGACGTAATAATGATAATAATAATAAAGCAAAAGCCAGATCAAGCCTAGGTCTAGGCTACCCGCACAGGGTAGCCTAGAGCTAGGTTACTGGGGACTAGCGACCCCACGGTTTCCTGAGCTAACCGTTGGGTCGGGATAGCAGCCCCAATCAGGTACACTTGCTCCAAACACTGGAAGAAAGAGATACTGAGGACCAGGATGCAGGTAGGAACCGTCGTGATGATTAACAAGCAAGGACTGAAACAGCGAATTGGGCATGGAACACAAATATGGCATGCTTCAGTAGAAACAAAAGACTCAGGCGAGAATGTTGTTGAGATACATTCATTTCAACCCACTTCGTCAACATAACAACTAAAGCGCCGGACCCTCTGGGCCGAGTAAATGAAACCCCCCTACATGGGGGAGGTGTTATTATCTGCTTACTATGAATGAAGCATGCCATATGTAGTAGAGCCGCATAGATAGATTACGGAAAAATACCTGGAAATAAGAAATAATAAACAATAATAATAATATTATGACAGTTATGGCAGCCATCTTGTTCTCACGAACCGATGGGTTAACACACTGGCAACCAAGGACAAATTGAATGTTCTTGTGAATTGAGGAAATAATAAGCGACTCCATTTTGGTTAGTATTTTGGTTCTGTTTATACTTGAATCCATTATCAAACACTGTAGTACGGTTTTAATCAGTATCAAAGTAAATTAAAAAAATCATTTAATGTACATGCACGATATTAGCCTCTATACATTCACAACGACACAAATAAAATGGTTAATGACAATCACCAGAGAAATAACATGCAGTATTAAAATGGTATTTGGCATGAGTAAATGCAAAACACTGCACATCGAAAAATTACAATGAAGAAAAACTATTACATAAAAAAACGAAATAAAGTTGAAGAGACTTTCTAGCAGAACAATACACAGACACACTGGCTCCTATCAAAATAAAAACTATCTATAAACGTCTATTAAATCACAAGAAAGTATTAAAGCAACACTACCCGTAGACGTAACGGGGTATTGAACCAATGTTTCAGATTTACTCCTATTTATAAAAATTTATTGGTTGTACTACATGCGTTGAGTATTATTGATTTTTGCATTAATTCGTAGACCTTGAATGCTAATTATATTAATGCTAACTGATATAGTGAAGGGTATTATGTATAGGGTTTTGTGTTTCCGTTCTATTTGTTGAAATTTCTTTTATTTTATTTATATTTATTTTATTTATTGTGATATTCCAATATAATTCGTACGTATGGTTTTCAAATATTGTTGCAGATGTATATTTATAGTAGGGTGTCATTATTGAAGTTGTATTGTTGTACTATTGGTTGGTGCAGTATTTTAGCTTCTTTAGTATGTCTACTGGTATATTCTGGTCCTGCTAGTTTACATCCTGCAGTAATATGGTTGATCTATGGTTTCAGAGTGAAAATTGCAATATACATTGAATGTATACGTGGGCATCCAGTAGTGTCTCGCGATCTTTGTGCGTTAGCTTTGCTCTGCCCCATGTCCAACACTGTTCTTTCTCACTACTGAAGATGACAACAATACATATTGCTAGGGATTTTTAATTAAAAATAATTTATTTAAAAATGTAAATATTTTGTTAAAACCAGACTGTATGTACATTGAAAATGTTATTTGAATGTGCGAAGATAAAAACTTGTTATTCGGGATCGATCTCATGTAGAGACCGAGGACAATTCTAACGGGGAGATCAAAATGATAGCTTAAACTAGAAGGTTGTTTTGAGAAATATAATTAAATATATTTAATTAATTCGGTTAATTTGATTGATAAGTGTTTTATTGATGTATTAGAGAGTTATAGAGTTAATTACTCGTAAGTTATTTGATGTTTAAATTGAATATGCACCTTCTTTGTTCTTCGTCTCCACACATTTTTTTTAGTAAGTAGATATAAGTTTTTTATAATATCATAAAACATAAATTAAAATTATAAGTATATTGCTATTGTATCCAAGCTTGTAATTAAGAGTTTTGATAATTAGAAATATAGATACTAAAGCTTACTATTAACATTTCTTTGTTAATATTATAATTGAAAAGTTTGTTCGAGAGGATTAAAGGGTTTTTTCTGCGTGTCGATAGCACACGTGTAAGTTTTTTGTTCGTGCATCAATATCTGATTATACAGTTTGTTTTTTTGGGGAAGAAATTAATAGTAAACTTGATTATTTTTAGATAAGTTTGTTCGGAGTCATTAAGAGGAAGTTTTCCATTCATTTAGCTGTCAATTTACAGCGAATGTTTTTACCTCATGTATTTTTGTATAATACAGTATCTTTATATTTTGTAAAGATAGATTTTTTTTTTTTTTAAATTTTTATATTAAATATTCAGTTTAATTTTTATCCTGCTTTTGTTTTATTTTCATACCAATATTGCTGTTCAGGCTTAATATATATATATATATATATATATATATATATATATATATATATATATATATAAGTAAATAAATTTTTGTGAACATTTCACTGGCATCCAAATTACTTTTAGTCTGTACACGACTTTCCTGAGTGGAATCCGAGAAGTTAGAAGTCTCATATTTGAAAATTCACCGGCTGAGAAACCTAGTTTGGAAAACTAGTTGTGGATGGTGGTCTGCTAAACCTTCAAACCACTATTCATAGCAATATGTAGGAAACAAATATTAATGTGGTGAGGATATATCTTTTTTTGTGATGTATTTCCTATAATTTCGTGTAAGTATTAGTTGGCTTTGTATTGTTCGAATGAAACCGTCGGTCTCTGGGAAAACTTGTCCACTTTCTAGTCATTTATAATTATTAGCATCGCATATGACAGCAATGCTTGCGGTGGTTTTTGTGGAATTTTTTCTCTTCCCATTTCTTTTCCTTCATTAAGATGCACGTGTGGTTTTGTAATGTTAGGTTTAACGGTGCGTTATTTTGGTCTGCTTTGTAATTGCGATATGTAGGTTAGGTAGTATTGATGTGAAGTATCGTCGAAGGTTGTGTATTTGCTTCGTATGGAGTGCATGTGCATATTCCTCTTCCTGTTAGTTCTCTACTCAGTGTTATTCTTTCAACGCAGGAGTTTGAAGGTATAGTTTTCTGTACTTTTGCATAAATGCTCGTGTTGTTGAATTAACATTATTAAGGTCTGCTTGTGTTCAATCTAATTATTCCAAATGAAAAAAATTTAAGTAGATATTACAAAGGTGTTAATATTCATACCGAATATTTGTTGAAGAGATCAACGATTGATTCAATTAGCAAAACAAAACTACAGCGAAACTTTACGATAACTAAAGAAGAACGAACGAATTTTTTCTTGTACCACATCAGACCGAATTGTAGTAACGAAAAGATAAAGACAGTGACGAGCCTGAAATTCTCGGTTGTTTCGCAACCTCTATACAGTCCAGATTTAGCACCTTCAAATTTCTGATTGGTTCACTGTGTTACACTTCGTGTATAATAATTGTTTGTGTATTCATTATTTAATACTTATTCGACATTCCTTATATATTGCTACTTTTATTTAATTACTTTAATACATCTTAAATTCCTCAATTTATTATGCAAATATTAAATAGAAACTTTAAGGACAACGTTATTGTGTTTTCTTTTAGTTAATAAGTTGTAATATATTTTTGTCAGCATTATTACACACGTCCTGGACCTTTGATGCAAATTCACCGCCAATTATTGATTTTAAATTATTTCCTTTACTGTTAGCACGCCGCCACAATCGAACCAGCACGTCTTAGTAACAATTGTCGCCCAAGAAGTGAGGCTTGAATTTGATTATTTAATTTGATTAATTGTAATCAACGAATCCACAGCAACATGGTGCAGTCAAAGGAACAACAAGACAACTCTTCTAATTCAAAATCGAATGATTTGGTGCCACCTAACGAAAATTCATCAGAGATACAATTGCTAGTCAATGTTTTACAGCAATTTTGTAGATCAGTTGACACACCACGTGCATCACCTGCAAAGACGGATGTTTTTAATGAAGATATTTTCCAGGACCCTGAAGTATTCCTCCAACAACTAGAAACTCATCTGAAAGCAGAAACGCTAAGCCCTGTACGGACGATGGACGAAATCGCAACGTATCAAATTTATTCTTTTGAATGTTTTAGTGAACTATTTCTTGAACGTTACAAGTCTAGCGAACGTAAGGATAAACTTCTTGAAATATTATACGGACATTTTTAGCAAGAAAACGAAAGCGAAAGTAAAAACGATTGTGCAATCGTTTATATCCAAATTGGGACGATACGAAGATCGCTGCGCTAATCAAGAGGCAATTACGATCCCAATACAAAGTTATGCTAGGTCCGAAACCTCTAGAAATAACGAAAGTGCTAAGAGAAGCTTGCATAAAGATAGACAACCACATCCATGGCGATCCAGCAGAGATTTAGGCAAGTAAGATACCGTCTTTATCATCTAATTCAATTTCAGGCAACAGAGTGAATGAATTAACAATGTATTAATGAATGCGCAGAACAAATAAATGTCGGCGGGAGTGCAAGACGAATAAAAAGATCTTTTATGAAAAGATGCCGCGCTTGTAGTCGACTTACTGGCACACAATTTGAACACTTTCTATAATTATTATTATTTGTTATTTAGTTTTAAACTATTAAACGCTGTTTTTATTCAAATTCCTTATTATTATAATAATTTCATAATTAGCTCCTTTTGCAGTAAAAAAACAATATCCTTTTTTCTAAATAACATGGCAAATATTATACTATTTTCAAAACTACAACAAATGAACAATGTTTTAAAATACCTTGCCATGTTAGCGCCATACATTCTTTTTTTACAGTATTAAAGTGTCGAAATTAGCCAATAAAATAATAATATCTCATAAGTCGGGGAAAATGTTTTTTTATTCATACGAATAAGAACTATTAGTTTTATTTTAGATTGTTATCAATAGCAGGGTTATTCAGAGTTGCATTTGAAAATTAGAATCTTAGAATATCAAATTTTGTAGCTGTCGCACTTGAAAAATTCATGTGAGCAGTCGATTTTCTCGAAATTCATAAAAGGGCCATTATATAGAAAACTAACACATTTTTACTGGGATTATATTTAATTATTCTGACTAGTTATGGCGCTGGCCTATCAGCCCCCCCCCCCCCCAAGGGATAACGTCGATTTTTGGAACAGCCTGTATACCGGGAGTATTTTAACTTGAAACTTTCAAATATCTCGAGAAATAAGCAGTTCACGAAAAGATGTCCAGATTTAAAATTTAATAATTCAATGGAGGAAATACATTAGTGCTAGAATTGGTCGCTCTCTCTTCCTCCATGTAGGTGGGCGGGGCTAACTTTGAAATTTTAAACAGGAACTCGTATATTTTATTAGAATTCGAATTCTACTGGAAAAAGTGTTTGTCGGATTTGTCTGAAACATTTTTTTCAATTCATGATAGATGTGACTGTAATCGATGAAATTCAATTTTTTTCAATTTCTCGCACTGAGAATCTATGCATACAATCTGCAATTCGTTTTCAATAAAAAGAATGCCACAAAAAATGACTTATCAGGAAACTACTATTATCATAACTAAAGACGGCAGACTATGTGCCCCAGCAGTGGCGTTGCGTGGAGAGTTTAGCAGAATAACAGTGCGCTTACTTAAAATAAATATATCGAATCCCTATACAAAACGTTAAGAAAAAGCATAAATAACTTACCCAACATGTTTACATTGTTGCAAAAAAATGCGGATGTGCGCGATGAAAAAACTGCGCCATAATATATGTTTCTGTATTAGTCTCGGAAAGGTTCGTACGTAGCGACGTATATATATGTTTATATACAGAGAAGGATTGTTCGACGTTGAGAGATGTTATATTTGCATAGTTAAAGCGCTCTTTGTATCTGTACAACGGATCTTCGGTATTGGTAAAAAGTTGCCCTAATTTTGTAAAATCTACATTTTTATCTAATACACTGTTAAATTTTTCACGGACACAATCACTTTTTTCATCTTCAAGGATATGCAGTACTAGTTTTACGTGGTCAATAATTGCTAATGAGTCCGATAAGGACAGCGCAGTGTTCTGTAATTTTTTTATTGCGTCCAGTATTGGAACGTAACTGTCGTAAATAATTTTTAAATTTGCTGCAACTTGATTGTTAAATTGAACCTGGCTGAGCCGTATTGCAGCTGCTTCTTTGGCATCTAGTTGTAAAATCACTGATTTAATTTTTTCAAAATGTTTATAATAATAAAATGCTGCTTCTAACCAAGTACCCCATCGTATAAGAATTGGTTGCGGCGGCTCGGGTATATCAGGACACAGCGAATGAAATAGCCGAATCCGTTTCGGAGATTTAAGAAAATTCGTTTGTCCTATCAGTTGATCCACATCAGGATAAGTTGTACGTATAGTGTTTGTTACAAGGTGTAAAGCGTGAAGCAAACATGTGACATGCAGCAGGTTTGGTTGAATCGTTTTGAGTAAGTTTGCCGTGGAACACATAACCTTGGCAGCATCGGTAACTAACATTAACACTTGCTTCGGTAGAATCTCAAATTTGTGTAGTGTTTCTATTAATACATCATATATCGCTCAGGCAGTACACCCTTGCATTCGTTTACAGGTTAGTAAATAAGGAGAAGAAGGTCCTTGCGGAGTCAGCGTCCGTACTAGAATGGCTAGGATGGACTGTTTTTTAATATCTGTAGTTTCGTCTATTGTTAACCACAGGAATTTCTTTTTACCGTATTTTTCGTACGATTTACAATTCTCTCACGCACTGACGGTACGTAATTCCGTAGCGTACTTCTTGCTGGTAATTTCCACGTAGGATTGTATTTCTTCCAAAACTGACGAAACATTGGGTGTTCCACTTTCTGCATTGGTATATTGGTCGCAATTAACATTATTGTTAAATCACACAAATTTAATATATGATCTGCGTCCACTATTATTCGATTTATGTTTGTCACTATTTATATGTCTTTGGCACTGACTTGCTTTTCAAGTTAATAAAGTTGTTTCACAAACTAAACATTTCACTACGGTACCGTCATATATTAAATCGGGAAACCGATGTAAAAATTTCCTTACTACGTTAGCATGCAACCGAGTCGATGCATTGTTTCTACGCACTCCCGACATTTTCAACACCATTGTGTTAACAATGTATCGCTTACAACGTCTCAACGGCAACTGAATTGATCGTCGTACGCCTCTACTCGATCCCTCCACATCACGCTACTGTTCGGTCACATAGTCTGCCGTATCATAACCCAGGAACGGGCGTCTTCCTTAACATACTTGGTCAACGTGATTTATTGGAGTGCTTTCAAATAAAAAAAAATGTATTTATCTTTTAATACCATTTCTTATATTGAAAATAATTTTTATAAAAATGTTTTTGTATGTACAATGTGTGTATTTAACGTTTGTGTTATTTTTTACATTTGTATTTTTTCTAGTTCCAAAAACACAAAAGAAAGAAATAACTTTAAGAAATAACTTATTTTACTCAGTTCTAAGAATATTTCGTAAAGTAAAATACCTGTTTCTGTTACGCTGTTAATAGTACCTACCACAGAATGGAGTATTTAACTGTACAGTAACTGAGAAAATTTAAATGGTACTGGTGTATGGAGAAGCTGGCAGAAGTCTTGATAATGTTGTCAATCTCACACTCAGCGTTTTCCGGATAGGATTCGGTCACGTATTTCATTTTACCGTACTATCAAACAATTCATTACTGATGGAAGTGTTCAACAGAAAAAAAGGACCGGTCGAACAGTCACCGGAGAAAACAATGAAGTTCTATTAGCTGCAGTGGCTGTTAATCCTCATGTTAGCACAAGAGAAATAGCTCGCGATTCTGGATTGTCCCACACCAGTGCTTGGAAAATTTTAAAACAGCATAAATATCATCCATATCATGTGTCTTTACACAAGCTCTTCATTGCTTTGATTTTCAAAATCTAATTACAACGAAACCCTAATTTTTTTCGTTACGTGTTGTTCTCCGACGAGGCATCTTTCACAATACCACGGAACGGTAATCGTCGCAATACACATTATTGGAGTGTTGAAAATCCGCACTGGCTTCGCCAAGTTGAATGCCAGCGCCCTTGAACTATCAATGTGTGGTGTGGAATAATTGGGAGCAATGTTATCGGCCCTCACATTATTGAAGGTCATTTAAATTATGAAATGTACCAAGACATTTTGGAAAATGAACTGCCAGCACTACTTAAAGCCTTTGGCTTAGAAGTGCGACAGAACATGTGGTTTCAATATGATGATTGTCCAGTGAAGTACTTGATCGTAATTTCAATAGTGGCTGGATCGGTAGAGTTGGTTCAGTAAATTGGCGTGCAAGATCACCAGATCTTACTTCCTCAGATTTATTTTTATGGGGTTGCAAAGTATATAATCAAGTACCAACAAACGTGAATGAATCGGAAATGCTCGTGCCGATATTCAAGAAGATACACTTCTCAGTTGTCTACACTCATTTAAAATGTTAATCAATAAGTTGCATTGAAGTCGAAAGCCATCATTTTGAGCATTTACTTTAATTGGAATATGATGAGGCGAGAGGAAATCTAGTACTCTGATAAGTGATAGACGAAAGAACTTACATAAATGAAGCACCCTGATACGTGAGAGGCGAGGAGACTCAGGTTAATCAAACACCCCAAGGGGTACTACGTATACGTCGTCGTTGTTGGGTTACGCTAATAGTTTAGTGACCAGCAATTTACATTTCTACAGTTGGCATTTTCCCAGTTATTCGATATTTGTGAAATGAATAAAGTTCTTCTAAGACTATATTTGATTATTTACAAAGAAATCGTACTTTTTATTGCACACGTATTGCAGAATCGTATGCACAGGTTCTCAGTGCGAGAAATTGAAAAAAATAGAATATCATCGATTACAGCGCCATCTATCACGAATTGAAAAAATGTTTCAGACAAATCCTACGTACCTTTCCAGTAAAGTTCGAATCTGTAATAAAATATACAGGTTCTTATTTAAGATTTCTAAGTTACCCTCGCCCCACCTACACGGAGGGAGAGAGTAGGACTAATTCTAGCACTAATGTATTTTCTCCATTGAATTATTCAATTTTAAATCTGGACATTTTTTCGCGAACTGCTTATTTTTCGGGATATTTAAAAGTTTCGAGTTAAAAAATACAGCCGGTATAGTAAGCAATAATATGCAATAGTTTTGATTCATATAACAAAAAGAAGTTCATTATGTAAGAAAGTCAGTTGGTTTTTACTGTGATAACTAGGGATCGCAGGGCTATATAACGTCAGTACCAGGGACGGAGAGAGGACATCATGAATCCCTATTTAACATTTTTCAAAATATGTATATATAAACAAGTACTTTGCGAGTAAGAGTAAATATGTTCCAGAAAGAATATTGCAGGGTTTATAAAATATATCGCACATCCTGACTGTTCACCGTTTATATCCAAAGTACAAATGACAGTAAATCAACAATAATTGTTCTATATGCTCATGTGTTAATATTTGTCTGTCATCATAAATTAATTTATACATTAAAAACGACCGTTCAACATCTACCGATGAAATAGAGGCATATTTAAAGTACATAAAGTTTTTTAGTGACGACACATTTATCCCTGCTTCGGAAAAATCTACTTCTTTACCATCAAACAAGTCAATAACAATTCGGGGTAAAGTACGAAATCCTGGATTGTTATTTACAACTGCTTCAAATTTACTCTTTACAATATCAGCAGCAACAGCTCTGAGGTAATTGGGAAAAAGATTGACGAAGATCATATACAATATTCATGGTGTTACTTATAGAATATTGTGGGTTGGTCGGAATAACCTCTAGATGGCGGATGGTTGCAGGTATTCTGAAATGTCCATGAATATTGGTTAAATCTGAATAGTTGGGTCCATAAATACTTTCTGAGCGTGTGAAATAGAAGCAGCATCATTCGGATCCAGTATAGCTGTATTATACTTTTAACGTCGTTAAAATGCATGTGATAATAAGATACCTCTTCTATCCATGCGCCAAGCGCATTTATAACAAGTTCTAGTCGTAATGGTACTTGTGGCAGTTTTTCACGAAATAAATTCTTGCGTGCAGGTGCCTTCGCAAAAAACTTTCTTGACAGAAGATATCAACTTATTTGCATTCGGGTAGCATTCTCTGACTTCCTCTGATACTCGCTGAAGGGCATGTGCCAAACATGTGATATGCGTCATATTACTGCATGTTTGTTGTAAGACCCGAAAAGCTCCATTTGATATAAATAATAACACTTACTTTATTTATATCGTACTTTTCACCCCATAGCGATTTTAAACACCAAGTTACGTTACGTGATATAAATTCTGCTTCAGTGGTTTCGATTCTCTTGAAGAGCAGAGTCAAACAGAGCTCCTACATCTAACTTGTAGACTTCCGCGGTTGACATACATTCCAAGGCCGAAGCCAAGGCCGAAATCCTGAAAGCAATCAGAACTCCTACATCTTGAAATTGATTTTCTCTCGTTAGCATTTATATGGTACGAAGAGTATGGTAATTCCAGAAAATGTGACGGTGGCGCATTTGTTAACAGTTCATGTGATTTTGCAAGTTCTTTTGAAGCATAAAACAGTCTGGTCAATTCAATTTACTTTTAATTTCCACAAAAATGTTTAGATATTCTAGTACCTAGCAAACTTAAAAGATTATTAACAAATATATTAAATACAAAGGGAAACAGATAGGATTCTTGAGGTACACCTGAAGTCGGGATGAAATATCCAGATTGGAATCTATTGAAGCATACGCAATTAGATTGCTGATTCAAATATGATGACATCAGTTTGAGCCGAGAGGATGCAAAATTGTCCAAATTTTTCATAAGCATCGAGTGATCAATACTGTTAAAAACACTAATAAAATACATCGACCTGAGAATGATTCTTTAAAGCTTTACATAAATATTGTGTTATTTCCATGGTAATAGTAGATTTACCTGTTCTGGTAGATTTGTGTAATCAGTGTTGATAAATGACTGATTCAAATAACTCGGTTACTTATAATATTAATGAGACTTTCGTTGGTAACATCTGAACCGTTACCTTTTTCGTGTACAGGTACAAGCCTGATAATTTTTCATATTTCGTTATTGGTCTTTAATGAATATATTTTAGTCAAAGATTACTGTATTTAAAAGTAAAAATATGTGTCGAAAGTAACGAAGACATATGACATTGTCATGACCGTAATGTGCACCAAATAGCACCAAATTATTGGAAATTCAGATATAAAGTAAGTCATAAATAGGCTTAGGATAATTATGCACTAAAAAACTTCAAGATATGGATGCAAATATGCAATAGCATTCAGAATATGCACTTAAATATGCACTAAAAATAAACTTTTAAGAAATAAATACAAATTTTTTATATTAACATATTTTCATTTTTCCGTTAAAAAACACACAATTTTTTTTATATTCAAAATTATTGAAATTATAGAAACAAATTATAATTACATTTAACTACCACGTGATGTAACGAATTTTCAAAAATTAATTTGCGCCTATTGTCGGCTAGATTATTTTTGTACTGTGAAAAAACTCCCTCGACATCACACGACACATTGGTACAAATTCATGTTTTACAAGGTCACTGGAATTTAAATGTTAATTTTTTTCATTAAGGGTTGTTTATTACGCAACACCTTACTGATATTCTTCAGTTGTTGGTAGCTTGTATTTTTTGACAGCACTGCGTTTAATTTATTGATGAAACAATTTTTCTGGAGTTTTGCTAAACGTAGAGATTGCAGTCGAAATTCACGTCACTTTAGCTCCAATAAAAATTAACTGTTCTCGAACATTTGTTTTTCTCAGAACACTATGTACTTCTCCAACACACTGCGTTTCTTTAGAGTCGAATTCATCAACAATTTTTCTTAGAATTTCAAAATGTTTAGCATAATATACAGCAGCGTCGATCCAAGTTCCCCATCTTACAATGATTGGCGCGGGTGGAAGTTGAACGTCCCCAGCAATTTCCCAAAACCTCTGGACACGAATTGGTGCTTTAAGAAAATCTTTTTCACAGACAATATCAACATATTAACGCTTGTATAAAGAGTATGAACTAAATCAGCTATTCGGTGTAAAGCATGCGTTACACAGGTCACATGTATCATGTTTGGATACAAAATTTGTAATCCCCGCAAATTCAATGCACATATATGATGCAGTATCGTTTCAAACTAGTAGCACTTTTTCTTATAAAATCTCAGACGGCCACAATAAACTTAGAGAATCGTTAAAAAAGTATCGACTGTTTTTTCCAGCACATTTAAAGTCAGCAGATATGATTTATATCTTTTTCTTCATTAACTCCTAATATATCAAATACAAAATTTGCTATACATCTTTGTTCTACGTCGGTTGTTTCATCCAACGACACCCAAATAGAATGATTCTTTACCTTTTCTCTTAATTTGTTGTGTTGTTCTATAAACGGAAACGCAATTTTTTTTAACGTCGATTTTTCTGGAGTATTTTGTTTTGTGTGCTTCTCCATAAAGTTGCGAAGAACTTGATTCTTTAATTTAGCTAACGGAATGTCAGCGCAAATAAAAGCTGTATAAAGTTCTTCAACGGATACCCTGCGTTTAGGTCCATGCCGGAGTAAATTAGAAATTAACACTTGTCTTTCGTTATTTTCCCTTTTACGACTTTTATTGCTTGCATGTTTTCTGGTTTGAATATTGCATTGAATTGTGATGTTGATTGCTTATATAACTTTGGTTCACAATACACAGTAGCTTTGCCGGTCTATCTCAGTCGGGTCGCCTTCCAGGAGCTCTTTAATCTACAAGTTTACCCTCATAGGGTACGTCGCACAAGAAATAAAACACAAGGTATTAGGAAAACAAACAAAGATTCAACCCTCAATATCTTTATCCCATAAAAAAAATAAAAAGAAAAAAAAATAGACTTTATAAAGTATAAAGTCGAACTGAAACATCTATAATGAGACAGGGGGTGAGGAAAACTTTGATACTAAATGAAAGCAAAAGGTAAAAACCTCACCAAAATGACCGCGAGCAAATTACAAATTAAATATTTAGAAAAAAACTATCAGATATTATCAATTACGTTATCCCAATATCAAACGTCAAATAGAAAACTATCTATATTCACACGCAATCAAAATTTTTAAATCATGCGCACATTAACATGATACGAATAACTTTTCCCACCTTCTATCCTTCTAGAACATTTTATTTGAAAAAAAAATACTTCCAAAAAATCTGATAACTTTTCTTAATATTTCTCTGATTACAAAATATTTTATAAACTTAAAATTAATGATTTTACTGAGCTCAACAATGTTATAGAATTATTTCTAAATACATAAATGTATATATTAGCAGAAATATACATACATTAATTAATGTAGCCACTTCACAAAAAAAACTATTACAAGAGAGACTACAGATAGGTCATTCGAATCAAAATTACAAGTATAAAAGACTCGTAATAAATCGAGAATTAACTTTAAATACATAAATAAAGCACCACTAAAACACAAACCGTATTTATCTAAAAATATCTGAATAAAAAGAAGTTCTATTCAGCAGGAAAAAAAAACTAGACCTATCTGCTCAATGACTAGTAAATCTCTGCATCTCCAACCTTCCGGAAACGGAATCACAGCCCTACCTAACATAGATCAAAAGAGAAATACTACCACTCCAGCCGGACTGCATACATCAAACTAAACTCGCAAGATATACAAGCGTGGGCATAAATATACATTATAATAAAATATACATAAAATATAAAATATCCTCAAATATTTCTCTGGAATAAAATACACATAATTATATTGTCTTTTATAGTTTCTTTTAATTTCTTTCTTCGGGGAAAAGTTCACAGCAATATGTTGAGTGTTTTGAAACTTTTTTGTCGCCGTAACATGAACTTGGCAGTATTTACAAAATAACAGATGCCCATTTGTTGTAAAATCATTATAATCCTTCACAAATTGACTTGTAACTTGTACACAACTAATACATATTGTTGGAATGTAAGAGGACCTGGTAAAATTAAGGAAATCCCCGTTATATTTATTTCTCGTTGTTC
Organism: Melolontha melolontha; assembly: GCA_935421215.2. Lineage (NCBI taxonomy): Eukaryota > Metazoa > Arthropoda > Insecta > Coleoptera > Scarabaeidae > Melolontha > Melolontha melolontha. The sequence continues at coordinate 110,377,605 of OW285238.1, forward strand.
GATTACTCGCGTAATCCCTGGCAATCCTCTTAATATTTCTATACTATAAATACTCAAGTATGTTAGAAACTACTTTGTTATATACGTTATCCGTTGTGTCTAATGTAGAGTGGAGGCAGGTTAATGCAGTTTCCGCAAGTTGACGTTGTATCCCTCAGATGGAAACGCCTAGTTAAGTCTTGCACTTGTTATGAAGATAGCGATTGTTGTTTTGGTGTTCGTAATGTTGACATTAGTGAATGAGCGGCGCCGAATGTTTTTCTACGCTCTGTCTTAGTAACTTTTGTAATGCAGTAAGGGTGTTATTTTTTGGTGAAAGTATCCCTCAAGCAGCATGTACTGATGATTCTATAGTAAGTTGAAACACATGTCTGCATGTCTGGAAAGATACTTTCACACAAATATGAACTTGAATTGTATTCTCCACACCCGATTTTTAAAAATATTTTTATATTATAAAAAATATTTTTGTTTAATAAGATACTTGTATAAATTGTGTTATTAGCGTTTTATTAGAATTTTAAATGAGATTAAATAAATATTTCCTCAGTAACATGAAGATGGATCTTTATATTATACACCTTATCCGTTAATTATATATATATATATATATATATATATATATATATATATATATATATATATCTTATTATTTATGCTTCTTACAAGCTTATACTTGCATTTTCTCCAAAAAAGACGGAATGAAATATTTCTGGTTGTCTTAAATATATACCCTCAACTAATGTCAGAATCCATCAGTGGCATGACACGATAAGAGGACTATCCATAAAAAAATACAGCATTCGAATTGCGTCCGAACTCACTCACCTTATTACAAGAGCCGCCATACATATTTATAACGGAATAAATCTTTGAGTGTATTACCCTAAAAGAATCTACGAAAGGGACTAGAAAAGAAGGCCGACAACATCACTTTCGGCGCATCTGAATTAGGCTGTAAAGCAAGAAACAAAAATAGTTCTCATATAAATCCATCGCTTCCACACAACGAACGAGCAGCTGTACTCGAAAATATAATGCATAAAGTTATATACTAGCAGTCAAATATTTTCCGATACCTCTCGATAAATACTATGTAACCGGAAATACATACATGGAATTTTTACTCTATATCTGATTTTGTATTGAATTCCTTTATGTACCATGTCTTCTTAAGCTGTATATGTACATTCCATTTCAATATAGAGAAAAAGAAATAGAATTGTGGAAAATTTTATTTAGAAATTTAATATTGATGCTATGCGTTGTACGTATTCAAAATAGCATACAAAACCAAGTAGAATTGTTAGAAGTTTGCATATACAGTACACTCGCGATTATCTGAACACCGCTTTTTGTGAAATGTCGGGTTATATGAACAGCAAAATTCGATTATGTCTGTAATTGCTCAGTGCATGCGCCCTAACCTATATGAAGCTTATATGTGGTGGCGTTTGGCTTAATGTGATAAAGAAAACCGTATCTACGTACAAATATTTTTCCATTGTGACGTAACGTGTGTTCATTTGAAAAGTCAATCTAGTAGCATGTGATTTACTGAGAACATCTTGAAGTATGTCGTAAATTAAAATTTACTACTTAACCTACGACGTCGTATATTTTGAAAGTTTCATATATACAAATAAATAACAAATAATATGTATTTATTGGAAACTATAACAAATGTTGAAAATGTTGTCCTTCAAGATCAATGCACTTCAAAATCCTCCGTTCAAAATTTCTCATGATATTCTGCAACATTACTGGATTGTTATTAATTTCCATGCATTTCTGTTCGATTCTCTGTAGCATATCATTCAAATTCAATATAGGTGTTCGAAATATGTTATTTTTTAGATAAGGCCACAAAAAGAAGTCGCAAGGTGTTAAATCGCATGAACGTGCAGGCCAGGCAATTTCAGTATTTCGGCTAATTATACGCTCATCAAAAAATTCTCTTAAATAATCCAAAGATTCTGCAGTACAGTGACAAGGTGATCCGTCTTGTTGGAAATATGCATTTTGTAGTTCATCATCATGCAACTGATTGACAGATGGTTGTAAAATTTCCGTACGGTACCTTTGAGCAGTTAACGTTCCCTGAAAAAATATTGGTCCAATGATTCGCCTTTGGCTTATCGCTGCCCAAACACCAATTTTCTCTGGATGTAGCGATTCTTCATTAATTACATGTGGATTTTCACTACTCCAAATTCTTGTATTTTGTGAATGTAGGTATCCCGTTTTATAAAACCATGCTTCATCAGTAAAGATGACTCTTTGCGAAAGTTCTCCATTATTGTTCGTATTTACAAACCAATTATAAAACTGTAGTCTACGTTGGTAATCAATTTCTAACAATTCTTGTACTGCTGTGACACGGTATGGATAAAGTTACATATCTTTTTTTAATAACTTGTGAGTTGTACCAACAGAAAGGTTTATTTGTTGACTCAAATGTCGAACAGATGTTTGTGGTTCATTTTCCATTATTTCATCAACACGATTGACAACTTGAGGTGTACATTTCTTAACTGCTCCATTGCCTGATTTTTTAAGTTTTAAAGTTCTATCCAAAGTATTCTTAAATTGTATATAATCTATTACAAAATGTGGAAACTCAACTTGAAATTCTACCATGCAATCCTGAACTGAATAAACCCATAAACCATCAATTTTATTACCACTTCGAAAATAAGGCTGGACTAAAAAAATTTTATGTTCTAAAGTGAAAGCCATTTTAAAACTGAGAAGCAATTTATTTAAACCAGAATCGACACACGATTATTTTATGCACTAACTGATATTTGTGATTGACATTATCAAATGTCATTTGGATTTACGTTTACGGAACAACAAACACATACTAATATATTTTCGTCTTATTCTATCAAAATTTCAAAGTAACCTAGATTGACTTTTCAAATGAACACTTGTTATATACATATTGCTATGAACTTTTCCCCACAAATATTTTGAAAAGTTTAATTATTTTTGAGTGTATTATTATTTTGAATATTTGTAGATATGACTTGCGAAGTTTGAGAATACCGTTTGATCTGCTGTGGACGTTTTTAAAACTGTATTTTTTTATGCGAAGCCTACGTGCTTCATGTGGACTAGACAGACACAAGTGTTCGGTGAAGTAAGAAAGGTGTGTTTATTTAAAGATAAATCTTTATCTTTCTTTTAGTAATTTCGGTTTTTTTTTTATTTAATTGTGTTTCTGCGCTTGCTTAAATCATTGCCGATTTATTTACGAGTTTGTGTATCTCGTAATTGATATTTAACACTTTCTTACTCATGTGTCTCGAGTATATGAATATATATATTTTTACGTAAGTAATATATTTTATAAAAGATATCTTATTTTTATATTGAACGAATTGAATATTGTAATTTTTCTATTCTATTATTATTATTGTTATGATATTTAATCTTAGTTATTTGATATGAATGACAAAGAAGGTTTTTTTAAATTTCTAGTATTAAAAACATTTCTGTAAATGTAAAATTTTAGTACGCTTGGGATATCAAGGGCATTTTTTTTTACATGTGGTTGCACATGCGTTAGAGTTTGTTTCGGTCTGTCAAATAGTTTATTTTGATTGTGTTTCTTGTGGGAGAAATTAAAAAGCATCTTTGTAATTTATTAGTTTTAATTTTGATCGGAAGTCACTAAGTTTTTGATCGCATGCTGCGGTCACTTCCATGCGATATTTTTACCTTAATAATATTGTTAAATGAGGCGATATTAATCTTTATACTTTATAAAGATAATTTTTTTTTCTTTTTTTTGATTTTTGTGTTAAAGTTTCATTTAAATTTTAATGTGTTTATTATATATTTTATAATATTTTTATGTTTATTATATATTATTATTAAATTGACCTTTTTCTTTTGTGCTCATAAGTAACTCAAAGATATTATTACTATTTTTCTCAAATAAATTTTGAGTGGCGCCTAAATATTTTATTAATTCAATTGTGTTTTCCACGTTTTGCAATTGGAACCCTGAGAGGAAGGCAGTCCCATTTTGAAAGTAAACCGACTGAATATCCTAGCTGGATAGATTTGTCGGAATGGTGGTAAATTAATTATCAAAACCACAGTTCATAGCAATATGTATAATTAACGTAGCTGTAAGTGAATTGCTAATCCACATACATATCATTGGGTAAACGAGGAAAGTGTTTTAACTCTAACAGTGAAAAACAAAATTCATATTTGTCGAGACGTAAATTATGGTTGGTTACTACGAACTACCCATGCTAATGGAGCCTCATTCTTCTTTATTTGTATTTACCTTCATATTGGCCGAGGGATTTATTATAGATCTTATTACTACCATTTAACCTGAACAGTAGGAGTTTTAATTCTCTTTATTGTAATAGCAACAGCTTTCCTAGGCTATGTCCTACCTTGAGGACAAATGTCATTTTGGGGGGCAACAGTCATTACTAACTTAGTGTCTGCTATCTAGAGGGCACTGGGAAGGGAAACAGTGTAATTGTTTTAGAGATAAAATATAACATAGCGAAATCTACAATATGTGCGTTGAAAAAGAGGAAGTCAGTAATTCGACAAGCAGTGAAAAATTCTGTGTGTGGACTTGGAAACTGTAAAACCTTAAAATCTCCCTGTTACTTTGAAATGGAAAGAAAACTATACAAATAGTTTTTGAAACAACGTGTCAAACATGTGCCAGTATCGGGTGATATGAAGCAAGAGGCAAAGAGATTGTACTTCGAAGTTTATAAAAATTACAATTTTATGCTCAGTGGCAACAGTTCCTCATCTTCTGGGTTCTCGTTCAGGAGATTTGCCCAGCACTTTTCAATGACATTTGAACTTAAAGTATTCGAGGAATCTGCTAAATGTATAAAAGCATATTTTAAAGTAACGTCTCTCATCGTTTCAACGATACTTTTGAGATTTTTCTTTACTATAGATACCAATAAATTTTTCCCGATCCCGATCCCGGACAGTGTCAATCATCTCCGACATTATAGCCGCCCACGGCAAACCGAATGATATATCCGAACTCGTAAATATGTGCCTTACTTCCACGTACTTCCAATTTCGAAACAAGTTCTATGACAAGTGTCTGAAGCCGCTATGGGTTCCCCCTTATTCCCGGTGGTCGCTAACATTTTTATGGAAGCGTTCGAACAACAAGTCTTAAGCTCCTTTCATTTAAAACCTAAATGTTGGTTTAGATGTGTTGACGATACGTTTATCATCTGGCCGCATGGGCGGCAGTCTTTAGATGAATTCTTACTTTTTCTAAACTCCCAGCACCGTGACATTCGCTTTACCATGGAGGTGGAATCAGACGGAAGTGTCCCGTTTTTAGACGTCTTAGTGACCCGCAATATCAATGGCAAACTGGGCCACACGGTTTACAGGAAACCGACTCATACGGACCGATATCTGAACGGGTTTTCCCATCATCACCCAGCACACAAACAAGCGGTAATCAATACTCTTGTACATCGTGCGTTTTCTATCTCAGAACCTAGGGCACTACCCTCCGAACTTAAGCATGTTTCTAACACCCTACCCCAGAATAATTATAACGCCCACGACATACACCGTACTATAGTGAGACATCGTAACCCCAAACCTCGAAGTGACCCGATCCTAACATCAGCACCGCCTTCTTACCGTATATTCAAGGTATAACCGATCATATAGGATAGGTTCTACATAGAAATAAAATCAAAACTGTCTTCAGACCCCATTCTAAAGTTTCGGACCTCTTACCCTCGGTTAAAGACAAAATATCTCCGCTCCAAGCACAAGAAGTGTGTCGCATTCCGTGTTCGTGTGGCAGTGTGTACATTGGCGAAACTAAGCGGCCAGTCGGTGTGCGTGTGTCCGCACATGAACGTTGTACTAGACTGTTACATATAGCCGGTTCAGCGCTGGCAGAACACAAAGTCAACTCCGGTCATCAAATTCTATTCAAAGATGTCAAGCTTCTGTCCCGTGAATCGCATTATTTCCCTAGGAAAATCCGTGAATCTATTGAAATTTACAAACATCCCCGCAATCTCAATAGAGACGATGGCTATACGTTACATCCGACGTGGCAAACTCTACTGAACCCTACTAAGAATTACCACGCCCATACGATGCATGCCATTGGCTCATTGTCCCCAGCCAATAGCAGGCCACCATCTGACCCCCCCCTATATAAGTTGTGCCGGTCTCTGTCACAGCATTCTTCTAGCTACTGCGAAACGACGAATATCTACGTACAGCCCTGAAGATATCCCTTGAAGCAATGGACGAAACGTTGGCATTTACGCCGAACTCGACGCGGTTCCAACCCGGAAACCGAGATCTACATCTAGCTTTAGCTTTAACAGCTCTAAAAGTTCAATTTGCTTTTTTTATATTTCATTATATCTATTCATAAATAATTTTTTTTTAAATCTTGATGGCTTCACAAATTTTAATATCGTTCCCACAAATAGAAATACATCGAAGATCTCTCATCACATTTACGCCTGTATATATTGTAAAAAATTCAGAACAGCGCCTGGATTAATTTATTTTATTAGAATTTAATCTAAATCAAAATTTCAACACATTTTTCCGCCTTTTTGTAAATTCAAATCAAACTTATAACATTGGAACAAATGAGTTAAACATAGCATATTACAACGGTGAGCTCAAATTCATGTCATTCGTATTTTTTGAGATAAACGTTATTACTGTTATTTATAAGATGCATTCATTATTTATTACCTCAAACAGATTAACATTACAAATGCAATATTATTACTTTTTTAACAAGTAATTTATTTTGGCAGGAAGAGCTACTATAGCATTTGGAGCTGCAAAGTTTTTTGATTTTCTGCAGCGGCTTGGGTAGTATTTGCTTCAACAACTGTAATACTGAAATCCATGACCACCTAAGATCGAATCCTTACGAGCGCATTCTCTTAGACATATTTCATTCACTGAAGTAAAAGCTTTTTTGCAATTGTTTTAAAATTCCCTGTTTTGTACAAAGTTTATATAAGTTTTCATTTTACTTAGAAATTATATTGCGGCTATCAGCCTTACTCATTTCTACCTCTGGTTTTATTATCCGTACGGTTTCTCCTGTATTCGCTGACGGAAATTTTAACTTTGAAAACATATCATTTTTTCTGCTTGTTTATTTAGTAACTGCTTAGCAGAGCGTCGATTGAATACTTTCTGAGATCATCTAGTACAAAAGAAGAGTTTTCCTTGTTTTCTTCGCAATCTACCATTTCAACATTTTGTTTATCTCTTTCCATCACTTTTTTTGATTTCAGTATTATGTTGTACATAATCATTCCGGTCAACACTCTCATTTCTGTTTTTGATTGAACTTGCAATTGTTATTACCTCCAAGTCTTCGCTCGAATCACCCAGTGCTACTTATATATTGTCATCATTCATTGCGCCTATATCTTCATCCTCGGTTCAGATTGCTATCTGGTGTTAGGCATCATTATTAATTTCTTAATATAACAAGATCTTCAATTCTAATTTCTGTCAATATATCGTTCGGCAAGTAGTTTCTTAAATCTACTTTCGTTTTACAGCCAAACAGCTTCATATAGACTGCGATCTATTCCAATGTGATGTGTTCTATTTTTCATGAATTGAATTAATTTTCCTTCTGACCATTTGCTTGTATGGTTTGTTTCAAGCCAAGTGGATAACATATTTTCAATGTCTTAGTTTGCTCTTTCAACTAAGCCTTTTGATTCACTATGCCTTAGCTTGAGAACAATTTTTAGTTCATTCCACATTCCACAAACATCTTCAATAATTTTATTAGCAAATAATCGTTAAAACAAAATTTCATGACTTCTAAATCATCATCTATGGTGCTTGCATGTACAGTAAAATTTAGTTTAGACGTCAATTTAGACCGTCCAAACGGTAATTACAATCAGTGGTAATTAGTTCAGCGGTACTTAAGTCAGCGGCAACCAAGTCGACAGTAATTAAGTCAGCGGAATCTAAGTGCCCGATTGTTGTTAAAGGCCTTGATAAATATCGAAGTCGGTGGAGGCGTAAATCCAATTATATTTGGTGCTAAAATCTAGCTCAAAGTGATCCACCTTTCAGGTGTTTACTCGGCAATCTCACAAAACTCAGATTGAACTAAAAATAGTTACACTTTTTTATACACCAACCTCATCGATACTCTAACGGTACGTAAGTAAGAAAAAGGGTCCTCTCGCGAGACACTCATGCGCACAGATAGCAGTCGTAGAAGAGAAACGTTAAAAACACACATGCGTTCCCACGGTGTACACTCTATGTCAACATTCATAGTACGATCTGACACAAAAACGCACATTACCAAGATATTTCAACATTTAAACGTAACAATTGATATTTAACCGTGACGAAAGGGGGACATTAATTTTTCCACAGACTGAACGCAAGCACGGTTAGAGTAAAATCATTTTCGGATGAGACTGACGCAGAAACACATTTTAGTAATTAGAAAGAGAGCCACCTCATAAATGAGAGAAACAGCTAGTAGTATAAATCCGTGTACTATACGAGCCACAAACGTTTATCGATTATTTGTCAGTCGGTACCAGGCATTTGATCGGTGTGTTTCGTAGTGGTGTTGTACGTACATTAAGAGTTTTCCTATTTGTAATATTATTGTTGTGTTTTATCTATTAATTAATTTTTTTTCAAAGCTATTCAAGAGTAAGAATGCATCCTCTTGTAAGTAGAAATATACTTATCATAAAATTCCTGAAAATTTAGTTGTATTTATTTACACAGGGTAAAATGTCTAATATGGCAACAAACTCTGTCCTGGAGGAAGTGAGTCCTTGTTCGAAAAAGAGAAAAGTTATTCTTGAACAATCTCGTGAAATAATTTTTAATGTATAAAACTATTTTAAAAAACATTGTGTGACAGGTAAATATATTTACAAATTAGGTGGTTACATAATATTTAACCTGTAATAATATTACTTTTTTTAAATCAAATTCAAAATTATAATTTATGTTGTTCATCATTTATAGGTCAGCTGCTAGATACAGTTGCAGAAGCAACAGGTATTTCTAGGAGCACTGTAGGTCGAATAATTAAAGAAGGTCATTCTGTTGAAACAAGAAAAGTAAATTCATTCTTATCGACAAAAATAAAACCACCAAAACCATCACCAAAATCTACTGTCGATAACTGTGGGGAAGAAATTATTCGCAGAATTATACATAATTTTCATGTGACTGAAAAGAGAAGACCCACAATAAAACCCGTTTATAATAAAATTCACGATGATGAAGGAATCAGTGGCTAAACGAAAGGGGCATAACTTACGATGCAAATTGTACTAAACCGGAGTTGTACAATTTAGTAAAACTTCACAAGCCAAAACATATACAGTACAGCATAGATGGTATATTTGCAAAAAAAGGCCACACCGTCCTGAGATTGCCACTATACCACCCAGAACTAAACCCGATTGAAAAAATCTGAGGCATTGTGAAGAATCGGGTTGCATCAAGAAATGTTACATTTCATATAAATGATGTTGAAAAATTGGCGAGAGAAGAATTTTCAAACATCAAGGTAGAGGAATGGTCAGAATCTTGTCGATATGTGGAAGGTGTAGAAAAAGATTACATTATGAAGGAGCACATAATGGATGATTTTTGTGAAGAATTTATTATTAATGTCAATAATGACTCTGAAGATGATTTCTACGATTTTTCAAGCGATGAAGACTGAAGATTTTAAATGTTTCAAAATATATTATATTAATTTTGTCATCAGCGAAAATAAATATTTGATTATACATTGTATGTATGTATATTTGTTTTAATAAATACAAAAATTTTTCTAGGCACATGCTTGTGTATTTATCTTCTTTTAATGTCTCTAAAGTGAGATTTTGGTTAGGAGTAAAATTATAATGAGAAAAAACAAAATTAAGGTTAATGAAAACCATATTACAAAATATGGATTAATATAATAATAATTTGTAAATACAAGGACTTAAATGTGAAAGCACTATAAAAAGAAATATTTCATTGTAAAATTCAATTTATAAAAAAATTGTTACATAATACCAATTGATTTAATAATTATTTTATTCTTCGCGAAGTAATAAGTTTATTTAAAATCGACAACAAAACATAATTATTATGGTTTAATATAACTTAATATTATTTAAATTTAAAACTGCCGCCTATATTGTCAAGACTGTTCAATGTTTTTAAGGTGTTCAGTATTTTTGTAACGTCATCGCTCGCGCATCTTCAGTCACATCCGAAAGTAATTTTACTCTATACATACTAAATTCTATTAAAATCCATATGCTACGTCTATACATACTTGGTTGACTTTTTCACGCGATCGTCTAGAGTTGGCCGTGAAATAAAAAAAATACACATCAATTAAATATTGTATTATAATTATTTTTTTAATAATTACCACCTTAAATTGGGGTAAAAGTGACTATTCATCTAAATTATAATTAAGAGTTCAACACATATTAATTAAAACGAAGCGAAAACTGTTTTTTTCTTATTTATTTTTTTTTAATAAGGAACAACTTAACCAACAGTAATGCAAAAACAAATGAACATCAACATTTTGAAACATTTCATAAGTTTCTTTCTTAAGTTTTTCTATTAAAAAAGTTTATTCTCCCTCAATATCTACATTGGATTCCGAATCCATTTCACCCTCAATGGTAATTAATGAGCGCAGTTCTGCAACCACTTTTTCTTTTTTCTCGGGAAGACGATTTAATATTTTGCATACTTAATAGTAAGTCAGAGCTCAACAAAAGTGTGTCAAACAAATTTTCATTTGCTTTCACAGTACTTATTTTTCTTGTGTGATGTTCTTGAAAGCGCGTAATATCCTTATTTTTTGTTCCTGTGCTTCCTGTGACAGCTCGCCAATTGGTAGCATAGATTCTCTAATAACTAGTGGTACATAGATAAGAATCGTGTGCACCATGCAGGTGGCATATAATACCATCCATACATGTGAATTTTCCTGCTGCTTTCAAGCAATACATTTCAAAAGCTTCAAGATTAATTATATATCCTCCATTTATCACTTGTAAAATGACTCCAAATTTTTTTATTAAATATACATAAATTCCTAAAATCGTACCGATTTTATAGCTACGAGGGGGGGGGGGGGGGCAAAATATTGGTAGAATGACGAAGAAGAAGGGTGAAATTAAACACCCATTCTATTTTTTTTGTTCCATATATTCTCCCTTAATGTTAATACATTTCTCAGATCTTTCATATAATTTATTTATACCATAAAAAATGTTTTGTCAAGGACTGCAAAATAGAGGGAAATAGCCGACTTCACTTCTTCATCAGTAAATCTTTTTCCTCCAAGTTTTTTCTTCAATTTTGGAAATAAATAATAAGCCGACGGAGCCATAGATAAGAATCGTGTGCACGATGCAGGTGGCATATAATACCATCCATACATGTGAATTTTTCTGCTGCTTTCAAGCAATACATTTCAAAGGCTTCAAGATTAATTATATATCCACTATTTATCACTTGTAAAATGACTCCAAATTTTTTTATTAAATATACATAAATTCCTAAAATCGTACCGATTTTATAGCTGCGAGGGGGGGGGGGGGCAAAATATTGGCAGAATGACGAAGAAGAAGGGTGAAATTAAACACCCATTCTATTTTTTTTGTTCCATATATTCTCCCTTAATGTTAATACATTTCTCAGATCTTTCAAATAATTTATTTATACCATAAAAAATGTTTTGTCAAGGACTGCAAAATAGAGGGAAATAGCCGACTTCACTTCTTCATCAGTAAATCTTTTTCCTCCAAGTTTTTTCTTCAATTTTGGAAATAAATAATAAGCCGGCGGAGCCAAAGCTGGACTATAAGAAGAGTGGCTTAGTGTTGTGAAGTTGCACTTCGTAGGGCATCCATCGCAACATGACTCTTGTGAATGGGTACGTTGTCGTGCAAAAGGAGAACACCTCGAGTCCTCGAGGAAAATGGACTCGAGGTGAGTCTATTTTCCTCTTCTTGTCTCTTTAATGGCATCTTTTAGTTTTTCTAATTTTGTGTCGTAGCATTGCCCCGTTATACTGACACCTTCTTCTTTATAGTCAATCAATAAAATACCCTCTGAATGCCAGGAATCCGTAGCCCAGCCAATTGTGACGCTTTTGAACGTCTCAGACGGTGCTGCGCCTTTTATGTGCCACTACATGGATTCTCGCTTTGACTCAGACTCATAGTAATGAACCCAAGTTTCGTTTCCAGTAACAATCCGCTTCATAAATTTATCCCCGTTCTCGCTACACCAATTAAAAAACTCACGCGAACACTCGACGCGTCTTTGCTTCTGAAGCGGTGTGAGCATTCTCGGAACCCGCCATGCACTGACCTTAGACATGTCAAGATGTTGATGGAGTGGTAGGTGGAGGTGATATGCCGATTATTTCTGCAATTTGTTTTTTCTTCAAACGAGCATCTTCGAGAACAAGTTCTACTTTTTCAACAATGTCTGCAGAAGTCGCCTCAATCGACCGGCCTGAGCACTGATCGTCTTCAATAGACTTTCCTGAATAGATTATGCCATTTATAAATAATTGTTGTACCAGAGCAAGAGTCCCCATAAACAGACGACATCTCTTCCATAATGCTCTATGGCGTTTTTCCTTGCCTAATGAGAAAACAATTCTCTAATAAATTTCATGAGAGTTTCGGTTAAATAATCATTTCCATTGATGGAAAAATGTTCCTTCAAAAATTCGCAAACAGGATGTTTTTTCTTTTCTATATTCTGTCCTTTCAGTTCTATCATTTTATTGTGCAAAATTAGAGTTATTTTGGAACTCTCCATTTCAGTTTATATTGTTTGAAAACTAAAAACGATATATTTTGCACAAACTTCTCATTATATTATACAGGGTGAGTTTTTTTGAATGTTTAGCATTGGGATCTCAGAAACTACTGGAGATAGAAAAACGCTTAAATGGGGAAAGATGCGCAGTTTTACGAGTTTGATTTAAAACTGCTTTTGTTTCTCCGATAACTTTCATGGCTTATTAGATATTCAAAGAAAACTAAATTTTACGATTTTCTTTAAACATGCTTAGCATCGTTAATAGTAATTTTAGAGAAAAAGTGTTCAGACAAAAGTTTTAGATAATTTTACGCCAAATAAAACTATGTGGCTAATATTTTTTTTCGTTCACCATTATCGAGTTATGACACAAACTTGTGTTTTTTTAAATGGAAACCATAGTTGGTTTTGATATCATTAAAAAGCTTATTTTTTGCTGATTACAATGATATAAGGTTTGATATGGTTATTTTAAAAAATAAAGAGGATAAAGACATTTCTATGATTGTTCACTTTATAAGATAAAAACTTAAAAAAAAAATGTTTGGTGTTTTGTAATTCAAAAAACGAAAAGTCTGAGTTACAATAGTGTTCGTTGGAGCAGTCGAGATAAATATACTAACATTGCTTTCACGTTGAGTCACAGAAGTGAGAGCTGTTAATTTTTACTTTTAAGTCAAGTTAATTGTCAAACATTGACAATTAACTATTAATTGCTTAACTATAAGCGGTGCAAACGGCCGTTAATCATAAGTTTGCATTGGCTATGGAATTTTCTAGCGTAGAAAAGCGTGATATGGTTGAATGTTACATTCAGTGCCAGAAAAATTCTACTAGAGCTGCTGAAGTTTATTTTGAAAATTATTTTGATCGACGTCAGCCGTCGCTACGTACTTTTAAGAGATTATGGGATAATTTAGCAGATTATGGTTCGTTCGTTAAACCAAAATAAAAAAAAGGGATGGATGAAGATAGAGAAATAAACATATTAGCAAGTGTCGCTCAGAATCCATCTACATCGCCCAACAAATTTCAACAGAAATGGGCTCCTCTCAACGCACTATTGTCAGAGTGTTGAAGAAGCATAAATTTCGTCCCTACAAATTATCAGTATCACAAATTTTACATGAAGGTGATAACATCAGACGAATAGCTTTTTGTAGATGGTTTAAAGATCAGTGTCAAAACGATCCACACTTTTCAATGAAAATATTATGGATTGATGAATCTCGTTTCACAAATTGTGGAATGTTTAATAGGCACAATGAGCACATATGGTCTCAAACAAATCAACTTCACGTTGAAAATAGGAGACCACAAATTAAATTTGGGTTTAATGTTTGGTGTGGTGTTATAGGATCAACTGTTCTTCCTCCTTTTATTTTTGATAGATCACTAACTGGCAATCGTTATCTTAATTTTTTACAACAAGATTTCGAGGAAATGTTAGATAATTTAAATTTAAGAACCCGAGCAATGCTGCAATGGTTTCAACATGACGGAGCGCCTCCGCACAATCAACTGAATGTTAGAAATTATTTAAATTTGAACTTCCGTAATCAATGGATAGGACGAAAAGCACCCATTGAATGGCCGGCTAGATCCCCTGATTTATCAGTTTTGGATTTTTTCTTGTGGGGTGTACTAAAGGACACAGTATACAAAAGAACATATGAAACAATCGACGATTTAAGAGAAGCTGTCTTAGTTGCTTTTAATAACATCGATAGGCGTAAAGTCCGCAATGCTACAAATTCTGTTGGGAAGAGATGCAATTTGTGTATTAATAATAATGGAGGTATCTTTGAACATTAATAATGTTGTGTGCCCTTAATAAAAGTTCTTATAGTTTTCAATTTATTACTACATAAGATTTCAAAATAAGTTTTCGTTTGGTTTGTATTTTATCAGTTCGAAATTCAATTGTTTTCCATAAAAACCATAGAAATGTCTATATCCTCTTTATTTTTTAAAATAACCATATCAAACCTTATATCATTGTAATAAGCAAAAAATAAGCTTTTTAATGATGTCAAAACCAACTATGGTTTCCAATTAAAAAAACACAAGTTTGTGTCATAACTCGATAATGGTGAACGAAAAAAAAATATTAGCTACATAGTTTTATTTGACGTAAAATTATCTAAAACTTTTGTCTGAACACTTTTTCTCTAAAATTACTATTAACGATGCTAAGCATGTTTAAAGAAAATCGTAAAATTTAGTTTTCTTTGAATATCTAATAAGCCATGAAAGTTATCGGAGAAACAAAAGCAGTTTTAAATCAAACTCGTTAAACTACGCATCTTTCCCTATTTAAGCGTTTTTATATCTCCAGTAGTTTCTGAGATCCCAATGCTAAACATTCAAAAAAACTCATCCTGTATATACCTACTAAACTAATATTTCAAACCTAGGCACTAAATCACCAACAAAAAACAAAATGAAAACACCTCTTTGCTGCAACCGCACTAAAAGTAGCAACAACATGTAAGTAAACTGATTAAGCAGCCCTGAAGTTTATTTCATCTCTACTTTACGGGTATATTCGGAAATTTTTTTGACTTATTTATACACCACGATGTTTAAGCAATTATACCTGGCATGAATTTCGTAATATCATGCGTATCCTTCGAAACAATACTAGGCATTATTTGAAAAATTTCCAAGAAAATGAGTCATCTCCTAACGACAGTCGTTACTGAATACAAGTCACTAACGAGGATTGTTATTATTACAGCTAACAGCATGCCAAGAAACAGGCTATCTATTGGTAAACAGGATTTATTCGTTCTGAAAATATTAAAAAAATTACAGAAGCTTGAAACGCCACATGAATGTACGAAATATTCCTAACTAAGGCATTTTTTTCGAACTTTTAACGTTTACAACTTGTATATCTTTAGTTAAGCGGCCCTAATTTTTTCTAAAAAGTTAATTTATACATAGAGGAAGACAATATGTAAAATTGGACGTGATAAAAACATATTGATTTTTTAAATTTCGATCACGTTCGAACGATTCTGTACCACAGTTTACGCCACAATTAATATGTTGTTTCGTCAGTGTTTTTTCCACTTTGATTCCTAATTTCTTTAGGATTTTCTAAAGTGAAAAATTAATACATATGTCTTGTAATTGTACTTTTTGATATTTCGGCGAATTTATTGTAAACATCTTCGTAACTTCATTTTCTTAAAGGAGAATGTAAAACTGCAGATATTTCCATTTCTTTGATATGTCAAATCCAGTATCTTCAGAAAATGAGTATTTCATTTTATGATCACTATAATGAACTATTTTTAATGAATATTAATAACACAGGTCTACAAAATTAAAATTTTTGACACATTATGTTTTTATTTTGAAAACTGATTTTATATAATTTTGGTAGGCTGATTTCAAAAATTCTATGCATTTATTTGTATCACGTAAGGTTTTTTTACAAATATTAAATGAAAAAAAAACGATATTTCTTAAAAAAATTATTTGTTTATTGAGTAAAAAGGTGGAATACAAGTTAAAAAAGTGGAAAATAATACTTTACTCAGTCTTTTTTAAGTGAAATCTTTGTCTTTTTGCCAGAAAGCTGCGTTGTCCGGACATTCGGTTGTATGTTTTTAAGGGCATATCCCGTTTTAACATCCAGCAGTAGTCCGCCATCATCGTTATGCTCCATCTGCCTTGGTATCGCCGTTTCATTTCCTTAATGTCTTGGTGAAACCTCTCTCCCTGTTCTTCGCTAACTGCACCACGATTTTCAGGAAAATAGTTCAAGTATGAAAACAGGAAATGCACTTTCAAACTCATATTACAACCTAGACGATGGAAGTGTTGTAACATATTTTGAACAATATTTTCGTAATTTTCGTCCTTAGAGTACCCAACTTATCAATTACTTCTTTAAATGAAACCCAGGCGTTTTTCTCGACATTGGTCATTGTGTTTTGAAAATCCTTGTCTTTGCATAATGTCCTTATCTGCGGCCCAACAAAAATACCTTCTTTTAACTTGGCATCGGATAAGGCTGGAAATGTCTCGCACAAATATTTAAAACACTGTCCATTTTTGTCTAGGGCTTTAACAAACTGCTTCATCAAGCCAAGTTTGATATGGAGAGGAGGCAGTAAAACTTTTTTGAAGTCAACCAAGCTATCTCTTAATACATTTTTGCTCCCAGGTGTAAGGCTTGTTGTAGAGGGCCATTCTATTTGAGTCCAATGTCTATCCCTTGCTCGACTATCCCACTCACAAATAAAGCATGGAAATTTTGTATAACCTCCTTGTTGTCCTAGTAGCATGCACAGCACTTTAAGGTCACCACAAAGCATCCACTGATGTTCTTGGTAGTTTATTTTCTTTAAAAGAAGTTCAAAATT
This sequence comes from Melolontha melolontha, assembly GCA_935421215.2. Classification (NCBI taxonomy): domain Eukaryota; kingdom Metazoa; phylum Arthropoda; class Insecta; order Coleoptera; family Scarabaeidae; genus Melolontha; species Melolontha melolontha. Next base: position 110,394,866 of record OW285238.1, read on the forward strand.
TTCATACGTTTCCATTAAATGTACCGAATGGGCAACGGGAACCGAGGCCAGCTCGTTACCATTGTGCAATAAAACGCCTTTTAAACTACGCTTACTTGAGTCAATAAACAGGCGCTATTCTTCTTTTACATACGTCACATTTCCTAATTTTGAAATTAAGTCAGGAATATTGTTGCAATACACTAGCGGTCCGTCTTGAGTAAAATATTGACATAACTCTTTTTCGCGATCCCGGTAAAAGCTTGATGTGACGCCAGGTGCCAGTAAATATTTCTCACGAAGTCGGGAGGCTAACAATTCGGATGCATCCTTTGGAAGGTGCAAATCTCTAATTAAATCATTTAGTTCGCTCTGGTTAAACACTTCTGGCTCTCTGAAATCTGGTGTGAAATCTGAGTCATCTGGGTCGCAATTAGATTCCTCTGATTCTGACGATATGACGTTTTCTATTGCTTTTGGGGCGGTAGGTATCGGTACATCTGGTCCATGAGGAACTGGTCGAATAGCAGAGTCAAGATTGGGATACACAATTTGTTTCTTATTTTTTCTGTTGAATCCTTGAACATTACACGAACAAAAATAACAATCATCACTGTGATTTCTAGGCTCTCGCCATACCATAGGCACACCAAAGCTTAAACATTTCTTCCTACCTTTTTGCCAGTTTCTTAATGCTTCAACGCAAACGGAACAAGCAGTATGAGGAGCCCAGGACTTATCTTGGTCGCCATTTTTTACACCAAAATAAGCGTGGTATATATACATTTTTCACAAACGAAGATATAACAAAAGTTATTCGGATTGTTCACACAATGTCTTCTTTCCATATTTATACGTTCTAGAACACTTAAAATACGCAACAACGAAGACAACAAGCGCGCGGACACAGTAGCACGACGACTAACACAACCAAACTGCACATAAGCAGGTTGCAACGTTGTATTGACGCTTCTGCGCCGACTCTGTTGCTTTGCTGAGAAATCTAATATTAACCAGTGTTGCCAAATCACATTTAATTTCATAAAAATCAATTCATTTAAAAATCATGCCTAACATGGAACAAACATATTCTTGTCATAGGTATGTATATTAATAAATTAACATTTTTAAGATATAGAGCGCTATAAAAAAAATTTACGTGATAGAGCAAAAGTATGGCGTTTTTTGGAGAAACATATACAAATTAGCAAACAGCTTTCAAACATCAAAATCACTGTAGACCTGTGTAATTAATAGCACAATAAGCAATTAATAAAATGCGCGAATCGGTAGTACTGATCAGTACTGATAGTAAAAGAAAATTGAACAGAAGAAAAAAAATTCTTGTTTTGCCTGCGTAAAATCGCCCTCTTTTAACCAATCACAAGCTTTTATTTTTATTTTTTCGTTATTTGGAATGAGCTATAGATTATGGTATATAAAATTCGAAAAAGACAGCTATAAACACTGCTCCTGAATGGTGTTCCGTCCCCAAAAGCCAAATAAATTCGATCGATACATTGTTTAGGCGTTAAATTGCATTTGGAAACATAAAAAAATTATAACTAAATTATTGACTAGTAATGTCACCTTTGACTATAGAGCGTTTCACGCCCATGTTGAAGTACAGGACATATGGAGATAGCGTACATAGTTGCCAAGTCGCGAACTCATTCTTACCAACATACTCATATTGATGTTAATCAGGCCTGCTGTCAATAGTATTGTATTGACATAACCTTAATTGTATTTATAATGAACAAAATTTTAAAATTATAATTTTAAAATTAAAATTAAAAAGAATAATAATTATTATTCTTAGTTTGCATCTGTTTATAATATATTCGATGCCAAGAAAAAGTAAATAAGAGTGAAATATCATTCTAGTTAATGTATATGAAAAGTAAATCATTATATTAACAAACTACTTAAAATTGTTTGTTTAAGTTATAATTTGGTTTAACCAACACACCATTTGTATACTCAAGGTTTGTTTTGAATTAAAATTGTTTTGAATTAAAACGATCATTTTATATATATTGGTTTCTTTTATTATAAAAAATAGTTTGATTTGTCTATTAGAATACAAGCAATAATCATAAAAAGTTTTTTTTGTGTAGACCATAAACATACAAAAAATACTGCAATATAGATTTATTTAACCAATAACATAAAAATATCAACATCTTAAAAACCAAATTTTTTATTTCAATTAAAACTTGACTGCTGTAGTAACATTAATTATAGGTTTGTTCCGAGAAGAAATTATTTTTAGTGAATCAGAATTTAAATCTGTTTTACAGCCATCATCGTGTACTATAATACTGTCTACCAATTGGCTAAAAGAGATGCAAACTGTCCGAGATTCGTTCTTGGAACAGACCAACAATCCACTGGATGTTGAAGCAGCATTCGAATAGCCGTCAGGGTCAGTTAATAAATCGTCTTCCATATCATCAGTTGAACCTGAGTCTCCCACATGGATGATAAACTCCTCAACATCATCTTGCAATCCATCGACAATCCACATTTCTTCTTCAATTTTTTTTACATGCTGAATATAATTCTTCCAATTGTCAGCTGTCACATTACTATAGGCACTCGTAATTAATGGTGCCATATCTTTTACTTTGAACGTAGTCTTGTGCATCTTTATGTGATTTTTCACTTGGGCCCAAACCATCTCCATTGGATTCAGCTCACAATGGTAAGGTGGTAAACGTAGAACTTCTCGGCCAGCATCTTTCGCCAACATATCAAGCTTATATTTGTCATATTGATATTTTACTTGTGATACACTAAACAACAAATCTCTTTTTAACATATTATCTTCAACAGATATACTTTTTTCAGTCAGCCAGTCAATTATATTTTCTTTTCTCCATGCATTTGTAGGTATCTTCTCAATCTTTCTGCTGTGGTATGATGCATTGTCTAGAACAATTACAGCATTTTAAGGAGTATTTGGCAATAAATGCTCAATGAGCCACTTTTCAAACGTATCTGCATCCATCTCATTATGTGCATCAGCTGTATTTTTCTTGCATAGAAATGTTAATTCGGCACCAGGAAGTAAGCCATTTTCATTGCCAGCATGTACTAATGCAAAGCGAGGACCAAGATCACTCGGAGATTTTAATCCTGTACTCAATCCTCGAACAAATGCTTCTCGAGTACTTTTTATTGTAGTATCTTGCCAGACTTTACTTACTGTGTGTCCTATATTAACATCCCACGACTCATCTGTGTAAACTATACACCTACCTGGAACAAATATTATTATAGGTATATGCTTTTATATAAAGAACAAAGAAACTTTACCTTCATTTCGAAATGTTTTGATATCTCGCAGATACTTGTGTCTCCATCTTATAATATCATCTCGTTCAATGAGTATGCTTTTCCGTTTTACAGTTTGAAATTCAAAACCAATATCTTTCAAAAGTCTATATAATGTTGATCGTGTAAAAGTAGGGAGATCATTGTCATTGTTGATCGTAGCAAGAACTGTATTCACAGTGGGTGGTATGTTTTGCATGAAAAATCTATGAACTTGTTGTCGTACAAGTGCGTGTATATTTTCATCATAACGGTGTATACGAGCATTTACTTGTACCCCTTTTCTCTTCTGCTTGTTTTTTTTTGGACTCAACAATGTTCCTTGTTCCTTTCTCATGTTGTATATGCTGTGTACTGAACAATGTAGTGCTTCACTTGCTTCAGCAGCAGCAGCAGTAACAGTCATAGGTTTTTTAAGAAAATGATTAAAAACATTTAGTATCATTTGCTTTTCTCTTCGACTAAAACATTCACCCCTTCGTGGTTTTCTCTCCAGGCTACATTACTGAAGTTTAGAATCTGTAACGGTAATGTTTTTATTTACGAGCACATTTCCTTCACATTCCAACTTACCACAAACTTTTGTAAACAACAACGGGAGAATATAATAAAGAGAGAGAGAATATAATATATAATAATAAGAATATAAGGTATATAATATAATAACTAGAGAACGGACATTCTTACCACATGACTCGGCGTAATTCAATGAAGTATTTGTTAGTCTTACCCGGCCATCTGGTCCGTTGCGATTACAATGGACAACACAGCGATTGTATTCGGAGGATATATTCCATTAAACGCAATCCGCAATTGGAAATGTTTATAAACTTCGCCGAGTACATCCCGCCGTAATACAATGAAGTATTTGTGTTTGACTTTCTCGGCCACCTGATATTTCGCAGCGTTAACAATGGACAACGGCTATTGATTCGGAGAACTTAGTCATGTGGTAAGAATGTCCGTTCTCTAATAATAACACTATAACAATATAACAAGAATGAAGAACAACAAATAATATTTAATAAAAATACGGAAAGGAACAATTTGACACTTGACAAGATAACAAAGTGAACAAACTACTGTACAGTAGCAGTCTGGTTATCTGTACGAATTAAAAATCCCCAATAAAAATTAATATATATTTTCGACATAGCGAGCGGTGGAAAAGGATAGCGCGATACAATTTCTTAAAGAAAATAAAAGAGGGGAATGCTCCATAAGAGCCCATACTTCATCGTGGGCGTGAAACGCTCTATAGTACACCAGTTAAACTACTTGATTTCAAAAATTTTCTAGCAGTCCTTGTATAATTATCGTAGTTTCTTTCGTAATTCTTTTTGATAATGCTAACATATGCATAAATTCGTAAATCCGAGACGAACGTTAACTATATAAGTTACACTAGATATGTAATTTAGAGACTGCAGACGACGTCGGGCGTCGCGACGCTTAGGAAATGTTTGCTCCCATTAACGAAGATTTATGCAGAATCATTCTAAAAGCTCTCAGCTTTAATTTTTAATCTAAAATTCTTGTAGGGAATATATAAATTTTACAAATTATCACATTTCGTAGTATTAATTTCCGTTTATTATATTGCTTAAGTTGAAAATTAATTATCTTTTTATTTTTTTCGTTATCGAATATTCAGTAAAATTCGAACATTACGCGCATATTGGCACACAACCCCCATCACACAGATATCAATATTTCGTTCTATTATTAATCTTCTGTCCTTGAATCGACTTTTTCGTTACATTTTCTTCTTTGTCTGTTTAGTAACCTGAGGGCCAGCCAAATTTGTTAGCATTGGCCATGAATAACCGAGGAAGATTGGAACGAAATCAAAATCGTAATCGAGGCACGTTTCTTAAATCTGTAATTTCATCGTAATTAATTTCTACTATTGACAGTCGCTTCGATAAATTATTCATTCAGTTACAATCATATTCACTGCAAAATGTTAATATCATTAAAAATTAAAATAGGACGTGTAATCCGTGTATTATGTGTATATGTATAAGAGGGTTTAATTCATCAGTCATTATTGTAGGCGTATAATATATAAAATAGGTTTGCGGACTAATGCAATCTATAATTTAAGTTATTTAACCCTCGTTCATTTAAAATAGGGTTGCGATTTGTTATTCTGCATCAGTTAATTTTGACCTCGTTTTGGATATTTATGAGCAAATTCGGAAGCTCTTATGTTTACAAGTATTTACGATTGACTCATCATAGGACAGGCCAACCAAAATTTAATTAAAGGTATTTTTAATAGCTAATATAACTAAAGTTAAAATTCATTCTCTTCAATAAAAAAAGTTATTTATTTATTTATTTCGTATGACAAGGGATATCGAAATTTAGATAGTGTATAAATTATTTTTATGACAAAAAAAGGTCAGAAAACGAATTTATACCCCAATATTTAAACTTTTCAATATTTCAACCAGCCTAGAACTGCAGGAATGTGTCTTGTTCAGTTCGTGGATGCCACCAGGAAAACTTCTTCTGGGACAGTGATTTACTATGTAGCTCATAGTTCGTTCCACATTTTCGTAGTCGCAGAGGATATCTGCTAGAATATAGAGCATTGAGTTGCCTCTTGTGGGGTCTGTGCGGAAGCTATTTAATTGAGACCATTGCCTTCGTGGGAGGGTTATACCTGGAAGCGGTTCGGAAGGATTAGAAATTAATGCACTAGTCCTCAATTCAGGCTGTTGTTCGAGGAGGGCTACCCAGCAATCATTCACATTTATGTAATGCCAAACTTCCGTATTCAGCCAAATCGGTCTCCTAGATTTCACTCTCCAAATCATCGTGTATGGGAAGATCATTGTTGTTGGAAATCTTAGCCCATTCATTCTGTGCTGTAGCGAGACGTCTGATATTCGGCGAGACAATGTTAGAAAGAATCGATAACCAGAAACTAGGAGTGAATCTAACAGTACCGGTGACGATCCTCATTGTATCGTTAAGTTGAATATCTACTAGCTTGGAGTCAGAGATTCGATACTAGACAGCAGCACAGTATTCAGCAGGAGAGTACAGCCAATATAGTGGCCGCCATTTTCTTCCCATTCGCGCCCCATGAATTGCTGGCAAATTTATATAATAATTATTGCCGGTCATCACCTTTTGACTAGTTTTGTAGAGGTGCTGCTTGAATATCAGAGACCGGTCTAACGCTACGCTCAGATATTTAAGACAGGGTGGTTGATCCGACCATCGCCAAATTCAACATTCAACTCTCTGTTGACTTCTTTATTATACAAATGAAGGGCACATGATTTAGATTTTGAAGAGTTTAGTTGTAAGTGCCATTTCTTATAATATTCGTCTAAAGCTTGCAGATTTTCAGCAAGTTGTAATTCTCCATCCTCTAATTTCTTGGTTTGAGTGCATAAAGCCAAGTCATCTGCATATAGAAAGTTTCGTGATTTTACGGATGGCAGATCATTGGAGTAAAGTTAAAATATATACAATGTGATATCATTATAAAGAAAATGGCGTAATTAATTAAATAACTTGATTTTAAAAACGAAATGCCAAATATTTGTAGAAATTCAAAAAGAATGTAGATACTTGAGTTGAACATTCAATCAGGTAGATTTACTGGAAGGATCAACTGACCAGAATGATAACAAAAGAAATGTTCTCTCTTTGCAACGAATATATACAGAAAATGTCTAAGTTTGAACTAACATTTTCAATTCGATATATACTTAAAGAAATATAATTTAAAATTAATTAAAACATTCTTATTATACACGAAGTATAACAATTCCCCTGCTCTTTGAAGACATTTTTGTGTCTATGAATGTTTTGCAAGAGAAATTGTTAATTAATTGCAAAGTTTGATCAAAATATAAAAAAAGCGCCCAGGAGCGTCTTGTGCTTACTGTAAACCATGTTACGAATGGTTAGGGTGAAAACCTGGAAAACTGTACTAGGCAAGTTTGCGTTTCTTAAAAATCAAAGATGCAGTTTGAATTGATTGACTTGAGTAATTAACCAGAGCTCGATTAATTAATTTAAAAAAAGAACTGATCTGATTAGTAAGTCGTTGAAGTGTTGGTCGCGATAAAATATGTAATATCGAAACGGAAAAAGGTGAATGAGCCCTAATCTATCATTACATATCTAGCTAACTTGATTAAATTAGTAGTTGCAATATTCACTTGAAATACCCGTTCGCGAACTATTCACGCTGTAGTGGCGATCTTGCTGTAGACATTGAGCGTCGGTCCTTGGAGTTTCGAAGGCGGCTTCTGTCCGTTGTCTACCGGTCATTACTAGCTGTGATGCTGTACTGACCTTGTCTCAAGTTATGTGTCGAATAATTGCAGGAGCGGCAAAGTTATGCGTCGCGGCGATGTCTAAGATGGCGTCGACAGAGCGTCGTGTGACGTTCACACATGTACGGGATGTTTTCGATGATGAATTGTACTGCATGTATTCAATGACGGTCCTTGTTTCTTTCGCAGAACTGGGTAGTTGCGATGCCAGTGATTATCAGAACAGTGATCATGGCGGTAATCCTTTTGTCGTTAATTCATTCACTCTGTTGCCTGAAATTGAATTAGATGATAAAGACGGTATCTTACTTGCCTAAATCTCTGCTGGATCGCCATGGATGTGGTTGTCTATCTTTATGCAAGCTTCTCTTAGCACTTTCGTTATTTCTAGAGGTTTCGGACCTAGCATAACTTTGTATTGGGATCGTAATTGCCTCTTGATTAGCGCAGCGATCTTCGTATCGTCCCAATTTGGATATAAACGATTGCACAATCGTTTTTACTTTCGCTTTCGTTTTCTTGCTAAAAATGTCCGTATAATATTTCAAGAAGTTTATCCTTACGTTCGCTAGACTTGTAACGTTCAAGAAATAGTTCACTAAAACATTCAAAAGAATAAATTTGATACGTTGCGATTTCGTCCATCGTCCGTACAGGGCTTAGCGTTTCTGCTTTCAGATGAGTTTCTAGTTGTTGGAGGAATACTTCAGGGTCCTGGAAAATATCTTCATTAAAAACATCCGTCTTTGCAGGTGATGCACGTGGTGTGTCAACTGATCTACAAAATTGCTGTAAAACATTGACTAGCAATTGTATCTCTGATGAATTTTCGTTAGGTGGCACCAAATCATTCGATTTTGAATTAGAAGAGTTGTCTTGTTGTTCCTTTGACTGCACCATGTTGCTGTGGATTCGTTGATTACAATTAATCAAATTAAATAATCAAATTCAAGCCTCACTTCTTGGGCGACAATTGTTACTAAGACGTGCTGGTTCGATTGTGGCGGCGTGCTAACAGTAAAGGAAATAATTTAAAATCAATAATTGGCGGTGAATTTGCATCAAAGGTCCAGGACGTGTGTAATAATGCTGACAAAAATATATTACAACTTATTAACTAAAAGAAAACACAATAACGTTGTCCTTAAAGTTTCTATTTAATATTTGCATAATAAATTGAGGAATTTAAGATGTATTAAAGTAATTAAATAAAAGTAGCAATATATAAGGAATGTCGAATAAGTATTAAATAATGAATACACAAACAATTATTATACACGAAGTGTAACACAGTGAACCAATCAGAAATTTGAAGGTGCTAAATCTGGACTGTATAGAGGTTGCGAAACAACCGAGAATTTCAGGCTCGTCACTGTCTTTATCTTTTCGTTACTACAATTCGGTCTGATGTGGTACAAGAAAAAATTCGTTCGTTCTTCTTTAGTTATCGTAAAGTTTCGCTGTAGTTTTGTTTTGCTAATTGAATCAATCGTTGATCTCTTCAACAAATATTCGGTATGAATATTAACACCTTTGTAATATCTACTTAAATTTTTTTCATTTGGAATAATTAGATTGAACACAAGCAGACCTTAATAATGTTAATTCAACAACACGAGCATTTATGCAAAAGTACAGAAAACTATACCTTCAAACTCCTGCGTTGAAAGAATAACACTGAGTAGAGAACTAACAGGAAGAGGAATATGCACATGCACTCCATACGAAGCAAATACACAACCTTCGACGATACTTCACATCAATACTACCTAACCTACATATCGCAATTACAAAGCAGACCAAAATAACGCACCGTTAAACCTAACATTACAAAACCACACGTGCATCTTAATGAAGGAAAAGAAATGGGAAGAGAAAAAATTCCACAAAAACCACCGCAAGCATTGCTGTCATATGCGATGCTAATAATTATAAATGACTAGAAAGTGGACAAGTTTTCCCAGAGACCGACGGTTTCATTCGAACAATACAAAGCCAACTAATACTTACACGAAATTATAGGAAATACATCACAAAAAAAGATATATCCTCACCACATTAATATTTGTTTCCTACATATTGCTATGAATAGTGGTTTGAAGGTTTAGCAGACCACCATCCACAACTAGTTTTCCAAACTAGGTTTCTCAGCCGGTGAATTTTCAAATATGAGACTTCTAACTTCTCGGATTCCACTCAGGAAAGTCGTGTACAGACTAAAAGTAATTTGGATGCCAGTGAAATGTTCACAAAAATTTATTTACTTATATATATATATATATATATATATATATATATATATATATATATATATATATATTAAGCCTGAACAGCAATATTGGTATGAAAATAAAACAAAAGCAGGATAAAAATTAAACTGAATATTTAATATAAAAATTTAAAAAAAAAAAAAATCTATCTTTACAAAATATAAAGATACTGTATTATACAAAAATACATGAGGTAAAAACATTCGCTGTAAATTGACAGCTAAATGAATGGAAAACTTCCTCTTAATGACTCCGAACAAACTTATCTAAAAATAATCAAGTTTACTATTAATTTCTTCCCCAAAAAAACAAACTGTATAATCAGATATTGATGCACGAACAAAAAACTTACACGTGTGCTATCGACACGCAGAAAAAACCCTTTAATCCTCTCGAACAAACTTTTCAATTATAATATTAACAAAGAAATGTTAATAGTAAGCTTTAGTATCTATATTTCTAATTATCAAAACTCTTAATTACAAGCTTGGATACAATAGCAATATACTTATAATTTTAATTTATGTTTTATGATATTATAAAAAACTTATATCTACTTACTAAAAAAAATGTGTGGAGACGAAGAACAAAGAAGGTGCATATTCAATTTAAACATCAAATAACTTACGAGTAATTAACTCTATAACTCTCTAATACATCAATAAAACACTTATCAATCAAATTAACCGAATTAATTAAATATATTTAATTATATTTCTCAAAACAACCTTCTAGTTTAAGCTATCATTTTGATCTCCCCGTTAGAATTGTCCTCGGTCTCTACATGAGATCGATCCCGAATAACAAGTTTTTATCTTCGCACATTCAAATAACATTTTCAATGTACATACAGTCTGGTTTTAACAAAATATTTACATTTTTAAATAAATTATTTTTAATTAAAAATCCCTAGCAATATGTATTGTTGTCATCTTCAGTAGTGAGAAAGAACAGTGTTGGACATGGGGCAGAGCAAAGCTAACGCACAAAGATCGCGAGACACTACTGGATGCCCACGTATACATTCAATGTATATTGCAATTTTCACTCTGAAACCATAGATCAACCATATTACTGCAGGATGTAAACTAGCAGGACCAGAATATACCAGTAGACATACTAAAGAAGCTAAAATACTGCACCAACCAATAGTACAACAATACAACTTCAATAATGACACCCTACTATAAATATACATCTGCAACAATATTTGAAAACCATACGTACGAATTATATTGGAATATCACAATAAATAAAATAAATATAAATAAAATAAAAGAAATTTCAACAAATAGAACGGAAACACAAAACCCTATACATAATACCCTTCACTATATCAGTTAGCATTAATATAATTAGCATTCAAGGTCTACGAATTAATGCAAAAATCAATAATACTCAACGCATGTAGTACAACCAATAAATTTTTATAAATAGGAGTAAATCTGAAACATTGGTTCAATACCCCGTTACGTCTACGGGTAGTGTTGCTTTAATACTTTCTTGTGATTTAATAGACGTTTATAGATAGTTTTTATTTTGATAGGAGCCAGTGTGTCTGTGTATTGTTCTGCTAGAAAGTCTCTTCAACTTTATTTCGTTTTTTTATGTAATAGTTTTTCTTCATTGTAATTTTTCGATGTGCAGTGTTTTGCATTTACTCATGCCAAATACCATTTTAATACTGCATGTTATTTCTCTGGTGATTGTCATTAACCATTTTATTTGTGTCGTTGTGAATGTATAGAGGCTAATATCGTGCATGTACATTAAATGATTTTTTTAATTTACTTTGATACTGATTAAAACCGTACTACAGTGTTTGATAATGGATTCAAGTATAAACAGAACCAAAATACTAACCAAAATGGAGTCGCTTATTATTTCCTCAATTCACAAGAACATTCAATTTGTCCTTGGTTGCCAGTGTGTTAACCCATCGGTTCGTGAGAACAAGATGGCTGCCATAACTGTCATAATATTATTATTATTGTTTATTATTTCTTATTTCCAGGTATTTTTCCGTAATCTATCTATGCGGCTCTACTACATATGGCATGCTTCATTCATAGTAAGCAGATAATAACACCTCCCCCATGTAGGGGGGTTTCATTTACTCGGCCCAGAGGGTCCGGCGCTTTAGTTGTTATGTTGACGAAGTGGGTTGAAATGAATGTATCTCAACAACATTCTCGCCTGAGTCTTTTGTTTCTACTGAAGCATGCCATATTTGTGTTCCATGCCCAATTCGCTGTTTCAGTCCTTGCTTGTTAATCATCACGACGGTTCCTACCTGCATCCTGGTCCTCAGTATCTCTTTCTTCCAGTGTTTGGAGCAAGTGTACCTGATTGGGGCTGCTATCCCGACCCAACGGTTAGCTCAGGAAACCGTGGGGTCGCTAGTCCCCAGTAACCTAGCTCTAGGCTACCCTGTGCGGGTAGCCTAGACCTAGGCTTGATCTGGCTTTTGCTTTATTATTATTATCATTATTACGTCGAGTTATCTCCCACTTTCTCAGCCTATAGCCGTAAAACAGCTTACTCAACTCAGATACCTGTGGGTATGAGCTCGGTAGTATATAGTTCTATTATGTAATTTATTGTTGTTTTCCTTTTTCTCCATGATTTTTGATATTATAGAACTCATAGCAGGAATGTTAATCTGCGGTTCAGATTTATTCCATTTGTAAAAATTTATGGACTATACTACGTGTCTTGAGTGTTATTTATCGCTGGATTAATGCGTGGACTTTAGATGGTAATTCTAATGATTTGAGACCATTCGAAAACTCTTGGAGTGTGATTCCTCTAACTGAAATAATAAAGGGTATTATATATACCTTTTTCTGTTTCCAGTTCCTCTGAAGTTTTTTTTTCTTCAGTTTTCTTTGAGTGTTTGCTGTTAATGTTATTGTTTGCTGGTACGGATATGTCTATTAAATATGTGATGTGCTCAATTTTATTTTAACAGCAAATATACCTGGGCTGGTATATTTGCTCAAATTTGTTTGTTTATGTACTTATTGTGATATATGTAGTTTGTATCTTTGGTTTTCAAATATTGTTGTGGGTGTATATTTATAATAAGGTGTATATTTGTCTCTAATAAGGCTGTATTTTTGTGCTATTGCTTGGTGTACTATTTTAGCTGCTGTTATGTCTACTGGTATATTCTGTTCCTGCTGGTATTTACATCCTGCAGTAATACAGATTGTGGTTTTAACATATAAATTGCATCTCTTGCAGCTAATGTCCTGAATGTTTGTGACTTCAATGATGTATTTTCTATCATTTCTTATAAGTATTATTTGATCTTCTATTTGATGAAGCCTTCGGTCTCTGGGAAAAGGTGTCCACTTTTTACCCATTTGTGACTATCAGCATGATTTATGTTTTCTCTCACCACATGGCCGCAATGTTTACCTAAAGTTTTTTCTCTTCTCCATCTTGTTTCTTCATTTAAATGCACATTATATCACTATATGGATCATGTGTGTGATTTTTTAAAGCTAGGTTTAACGGTATGTAGTTTTGATCTGGCTTTTGCTCTTGCGATGTGTGGATCGTGTTTATTGTGAAAGTATTGTTGAAGGTTGTGTATTTGTTTCGCTTGGAGTGAATGTTCATCACGTACTCCTCTTAGTTTCCTACTTAGTGTTATTCTTTCAACGTAAAAGTTTGAGTGTAGTTTGATGTATTTTTGGATTTTTCCGTGTTTTGAAATTCATATTAGTCTGTCTGTGTTTATCTAATTATTCCAAATGAATATATTAAAGTGGATATTGCGAAGGTGTCTATTGCTGTTGCTGGTATTATTATTATTATAATCATCATCACTAGTATATATCTATTTAATTTTTACGTTGCAAGTGGTACATATTATAAACATTGAAAGCGGGTACATATTGCTGTGTAGTTTGACTCTAATAAGTTGTGTTCCAATTATATAAAATGTAAATCGTAACACACGCATGTATCTCTTTTGACATTTTGAATAAAGTATAACTCTCAGGTTTTGCTTTCGGGTTCTTTGTAACTAGGCCTAGGTTTTGCTTTCGGGTTCTTTGTAACTAGGCCTAGCATCTAATGTAAATGTCAAGAAATAGTACAACAAGATATCAAATTAAATTCATTTATTGTTCCTTTCGGATTTTATAAATCTTTCAATCTTAGTCCAGTGGATCAAAAGCCCTCCAAACACGAAGCTATGACACAATGTGTTTTGTTTAATTCGATAAACATATAAATCTTATGGATCTTTTTAAGTTTATTGATATTCTTGTACAAAAGTGTGTGTTATTCAATATTCATTTAGTGGACAGTAATCCCTACCGCATGAAATATTTATCTCCACACTATATACATTTTTAATCTGATTCTTAATACATGAATCTTTTATTACAAACTCAAAAACACAGATATCATTAGATCTTTGTGCAACCAAGTCTCTACGTGTTCACTAAGATACTTCGCATTATTTCTCTGCTGTAAAACAGAAATTATAAATTAATCGGTTGCAAATTAATTATCCATATACTTCAATATTTATTGTATGTCGTGATTTATACCGACCTTTATTCGTTGTACAAATTATCAAATTCTTCGTGATACATTGTTTTTTTATAAAATATATAAAATTAAGTTAATAATTTGTAACAAAATTAACGTTTAGAGTAAATAAAATAAGAATGTATACGCTTCTATAAATAATCAAACTTAGATATGTTTTAGAAATTGATAATTATATATAAATTCTAGGTACAAAGTAAATTTTAAGATTGTTCAGAGACGTTGCTCGCAAAAGAATATCTTTCTTCTCGCCAAATCGTCTTTTATTGCTTCGGGCACATTAATAGTTTTTCAAACGCAGAAAAATCTTCTCCTATGCCCTTTTTCACTTGTACATCTGCACTCTAGAAAGTCGTGTTCTTTTATCGTTTTTCTTCTGAATATTTTATAACACCCTATAACAGAATAACTTTCGTTAACAACGAAATATTATAACATGGATATATCATTGGCTCTCGAGCCCCGTAAGTTATAAATAAAAATTTGTATTTTTCATAGTGTTTCTCCTTTCCTTGTCCTGTTTACAATATTCCATATCTTATTCATGCGTCTAACGTATGTTGGTGAACGACGTTTTCACTCTGACACGTTGTTTTGCACATATCTATTTGCAAATAACTTTTTTTACCTAACAGTATATTTTAATACAAAGGTATTTTTAATAATATAAAATATTATTAAAAATCTGGTGTGAAGAACACAAATACAGGTTCACTATTAATATTTTTGTGAACGTGTCCGAACATATCCCTCCCCAGAGACGTAGATACGTATTTCGCCTTTATACAGGCTCATCGGTACGCCCCTGCTGGAGAAAGGATATCATCAGACACATTCACAAAAAAGAACCACATCGCCATATCACAGAAATTATCCAGACCGAGCGTAGAGGTAAATTCAGCGCTGCCTCTTGTCAGACAGCCGAAGTACCTCGCCCCGTCCACATAACCAATGTGAATTAACGATGCCCTTCCAAAGGTGGCACAGCCATCCCTCTAGAAACTGTATTTTGTTTGTGTCTTCACTCATACTACGGACTAACCGCATGTGTAATGTATCAGAATAATTGAAACATACATGAGTAGGTAAACCCCACCTGTTTTGTATATACAAAACTGGTGGGGTTTACCTACTCATGTATGTTTCAATTATTCTGATAGTATATTTTAAAAATTTATAATCTCAAAAAATACAATTAAAGACTGTCATCTTGGTTTTGTTTACAATGTTGACGATAAATACACATCTTTCTACATATCGAATATTTTTTTAAATAAAGAATTATTTAAACATTGTAATATTCTATCGAAGCTTATCAATATTATCTATCTATTCTCGATGATTTCTCGCATCTCCGAATTTAATAAGTATTAGATAGAGTGCTTAGCACTTGGCTCCGTTCTGATTAATAAATTAATGACAGTTTGGTAATTCTCTGCGTTAATTGTTTCGTTCAAGAAAACTGGCGCTATTATTCTTTGTCTTGATACTGCAACAGCCCAGATTCCAACTTTTATGGGATGCAGATCTTTTTCGACATGTGTGAATTTTCCGTAGCCCATGTTCGGTAATTCTAACTATTTACATATCCGGATAAATGAAACCATGCTTCATCAGTGAAAAAAGTTAAATATACAGTATAACCTCCTTATAATGGACACTGACGGGGAATCCTAAAATGTCCAATATATGGAGGTGTCCAAAATGTGGAGGTGAAAAAAAAAACGAAAAAAAATATTCATTCTCATATCAATTTAATCACACATAATAAGACGAAAGTCGAAAAAAATTTACAATACTTAATACACATACATACATACATATTTATGCTAGATTTTATTTGAAATAATCATTAATTGTTGTTTGTCTTGCTTTTTTCATTTTATGTTTAAATATCTCAGATTCACATTCAAGAAGAGCTTGAGAAATATTGTTAGCAATGTTAAAACTGTTAGTGCTTAAGAAATAGTTCTCAAGATCTTTTAATTTTTGATGGGCTTCTGAAATATTTGATATACTAGTTACAAATTCCTCTTCAATCTCATTTTCCATTTCATCACTGATATCAGTAATTTCATCGATACAATCTATAATGGAAACATTAGGATTTTCAGTAAATAACTCATTATCAATTAATGCGTATGTGCTTAAATCTAAATTAGTGATGTTAAAATTGGGAAATAAAAATGCTAATGGTATATTATGTTCATTGAAATCATTTATTAGTTTAGCATAAACCTTCCCTTTTCTGCAGCCCCAGTAAAAAAAATCTAGTGAATTTAAATCCAGACACTTGAAAAACTCATGTGAGCAGTCCATTATCTCGAAATTCATAAAAGGGCCATTATCTCGAAAACTAACTCACTTTTACTGAGATCATATTTAGTTATTCTGGCTAGTTATGAGCTGGCCTATCAGCCCCCCCCCCCCCCCCCAAGGGATAACTTTTAGGACACCTGTATACATAAAAGTAAAAACCAAAATTTCATATGCATCTGCCTAATCTCTTACTTTGTGTTTTATTAGCCTCTAAATAATATCTTTATATTCCCAAAATTATGTTGCGATAATTGTCAATTGTTGTGCAGTAAAATATTATCACTTCTCAATTAATTCTTTTTTAAAGATATTCCATAAATTACCAGAGAAGAAACATAAATACGACATAAAATGTTGGCTAACTATATTAGTACTCGTTCCGTTGACATTTTTATGAAATATTTTAATTAAGAAACAGCTTTCCGAACGCATGGCCTCTCGTAGAAATAATGACGTCTTACATCAGAAAAACTACATCCCTACGCCTACCAACACTACTTATAACTACCAAAACTTGTGGAACATATATCTAATAAAGAAAGCGCCTGTTCATAAACGGCCGACATGGAAAACTGAGAAGGGGTCAAACAAGAAGACATGCCCTTATCTGGTACGTTTCCTCTTTGTTCCGGCCGTCATAATTTCAAATAAATAAAATTTATGTGCGCCTTAACTTTCAACCCCGGCCAGGAAAAACGACTCAGCAGCGCCAGGGCGAAACAAATATAAGTTTAACCCGTTTCTGGCGTTTATTACATGGGTGGCTGGTTAGACAATATCTTTCTGTTTCTTACTCTTTCTCTCTCTCTCTCTCTTTGCCTCCCTTTTGCTACTACTACAACGTTACTTCTAAGATGGAAGTTTTCTCTGTCCGAGTGGAATCGCTTTCCTGGCATTTGTGATCAACTGAGATTTCGAATGTCCTGCTCTATTACATCGATATAGATATACAATAGTATATTCTCTGTCTATTCCGTTCGTCGAAGGTTCGAAACTTAAGTCCCACGGTGATGTATCACCCTCTGATGTTGACAGACGTCGCTGTGGGCCATTATATGATCGTTTGTTGTCGGCAGATCTTGCTTAATTGATCCATCGGATCGATTAGGAGAGATGCCCCGGGGGAGATGATGGGTTTATGTCGATATAATAATGTGGACTTCGAAACGATGTTACTCTTAATAGATTTGGGCGCGCGTGTGTCTTCACTATTATCTTAATGATTTTCGAAATTATAAGACGTAAATAGTAAAATTAATGGAAGATAACTTATTTTTATTTCTTTTCAGAAAAGGATCTTCTGACACAATTATACTTGTTCAGTACAGTATAGGTTAAAATTAATCTCAGTACAATCTAAATCAATTTAAACCGAACGAAAAATAATTAAACTATGGGAACTTCACACGAAGTCAAGTACGAATTTCATTATATATATATATATATATCTTAAAATTTTACTTTTACTTTCTTATACTCTATAATGAGTTTTCAAATATGACAGAATATTTATACATATATTGATTAGGTAAATTAAAAACTTAATATTTATATATATATATATATATATATATATATATATATATATAGTGTTAATAAGAATTAAAATTTATTTCTTATGTATTTTATTGGCCGTGTCATAATATTAAAATAATAGACTTTTTATTGGTTTAGCGACCTTTAATGAATTTCAGTTTTTTACTACGACGTTTCGACTTTTTTATTATTAAGTCTTTTTCAAGTGATTAGAACTAAAAAATTAATACAAAGAAAGGTAAGAAATATATTTAAATTTGTATGAATGAATTAAAATTTAAATTAAAAATAATAATTAAAGTAAGGAAAATTAAAGGATACAAAACAATTTCATTTCTGCACCAAGACATTTAGTTACACTAAATATTCCGAGAAAGGCAGTTCGACCCTATAAAATGGTTCGACATGGCTGGCCATACATTTTACACAAAATATGTGTTTTGACACGAAACAAATTGGTGAGTTTTGTATCCTTACTTTAATTATTATTTTTAATTTTAATTTTAATTCATTCATACAAATCTAAATATATTTCTTACCTTTCTTTGTATTAATTTTTTGGTTCTAATCACTTGAAAAAGACTTAATAATAAAAAAGTCGAAACGTCGTAGTAGAAAACTGAAATTCATTAAAGGTCGCTAAATCAAGAAAAAGTCTATTATTTTAATATATATATATATATATATATATATATAAGGTAAACCCAATAAGTCGGCGATTAAAGGTCTGGTTCATTACTTCAAAGTATATACACTCAAAACAACTAAAGTAATGAACCAGACCTTTAATCGCCGACTTATTGGGTTTACCTTATCATACCAAGGTCACGAAAATATTATATTATATATATATATATATATATATATATATATATATATATATATATTGAATTTAATTGGAGTGAGAAATGAGAATTATTGAAATCTCATCTCACATGCAATTGTCGCTAAATTTGTGCAGTTGATTCTACAATCTGACAAGATTACTCCTGCCGAAGAATGTAGACGCAAACACGTTACGACGTTAGTCATCCACCCGTGCGGATAATGAAAATTGTATGAAAAAAAACACATTCGTCCAGAAACGTGCATATATATATATATATATATATATATATATATATATATATATATATATTAGATACTAACTTCCTTTTTATATTAAACAGTATCCTCTTTAGATTTTCCTTGACGTCTGGATGTAATCTGTAACATATTTCAACTAGGTGTAAAGTGCTCCTAAATCAGCTCCGGATTATATAAATATGTTGTCAGAGGTTCAAATAATTTATATATATCTAGACCAACCAAAGTAGAAATAATTCCTTTACAGCTTTTAATAGATAATCTTGATTAGATAAATATGATCCGATCAAATTCTCTGCACGCTACTAAATTAGATGTCTACTTTCCAAAACCATATAATATTCTTCGAAACAACTTTCTTGTGGTTAAAATGAAGACAAGTAACATGTATCTATCATTTTAGAGCTTCTATTACTATTGTATCTTGGTAAAGTAGTAACTTTTATATATTTATGGTTAATATCTTGACAAATTCAATATCCCAATTCACTAGGACTATAATACTTTAATATATTACTTATATATCAATATAATATTAATATTTGCTTGTAGAATCACTTTTTAAGAGCACATTAATTATATGCGACCATTCTTTTTCGCTGAAAAAGACTGAATCTCCCAGTTATTTCAATATATCTCCCTAGAGGTTTGTTATTTATCTCAAATCAAGGAAAAGAAATTATCGATCGTGATATATTATCAAAAATTTATTTAAATTCGGGTAAGCGGTCAATTAAAAAACTCCTTTATTAAATTACCCTATATTTCGCAACACTTTGTCGCTTCTTCTGGGGTAACTACAAGATTAATGACAAAAATAACAAAAAATTAATAAGACTATAAAACAGTAGTAAAAATACTTACAAAATGTAGAGTTAAAAATAATAAAATTGACGTACAAAATATAAAAATTATTAGATATAAAAAATAAAGTAACTATAGAAACAAGCCTTAAGAACTTTTAAAAAACATATATATGAAAAGTTAAAACATGAAAAATAAAAAATATAATGCAATATAAATTAAAACAGCATATGGACCAAATAACAAAACGATTTGAGATCGTCAACTAACAGTCAAACCCAGTATATTAAAATAAATTATACTAAGACCATTAGTATCAGATCTATAATTTATGTTATTTGTGTCCCTGTTGTCCCTATATATATATATATATATATATATATATATATATATATATATATATATATATATATATATATATATATATATATATAGATTATTAAGTATTATCGACCGTACTGTATAAGTAACAATTTCATTAACGGGTGAGCGGTCTGTCAAGTAAAAATAAAACTCCTTTATTCCACTCTATATTTAATAACGCATTGGTTACTTCATGAGGAGTGTCTACATGTTTAACAAAACCACAATATATTAAACAATATAACAATAACTAAATACTTACAATTCAGAGTCAAAATTTAGCAAATAACGGCACTAAACATGTTAAAATTCGTCAAATTTAAAACATCAAATAATATGTTGTTAGTTTGTCGTCAACCTCTTAAAAACAAATATAAATAAATGTTAAAATATAAAACTAAACTTACAAAACACACACCAAAAAACTGATGTCATAAAAAAATTTGAAACCAACAACAACTACAAATCAAATGATACAAGGACTGGTTAATAAAACTTGGCAGGTAAAATTAACCGCCAACACCGAGTATATTACAGTAGATTATACTTAGTCCATTAGTATCCGACTTATAATTTTACGCTATTAGTGTCTCCGTTGATATGTACCATTTCCAAAAAGCATCTTTTTTTGTAATTATTTTCACAATGGCTAAAACAGCGTATCACACAACACAGAAGTGATGTCCGTATTGGTAAGAGATCTTGTGCTCTGGTGGATCATGCACTTGATCTCGGCCATAGATTTAATTTCGGAGATGTCAGAATTGTGGACGCTGAAAATAATTACAAAAAAAGATGCTTTTTGGAAATGGTACATATCAACGGAGACACTAATAGCGTCAATTATAAGTCGGATACTAATGGACTAAGTATAATCTACTGTAATATACTCGGTGTTGGCGGTTAACTTTACCTGCCATGTTTTATTAACCAGTCCTTGTATCATTTGATTTGTAGTTGTTGTTGGTTTCAATTTTTTTATGACATCAGTTCTTTGGTGTGTGTTTTATAAGTTTAGTTTTATATTTTAACATTTATTTATATTTGTTTTTAAGAGGTTGACGACAAACTAACAAAATATTATTTGATGTTTTAAATTTGACGAATTTTAACATGTTTAGTGCCGTTATTTGCTAAATTTTAACTCTGAATTGTAAGTATTTAGTTATTGTTATATTGTTTAATATATTGTGGTTTTGTTAAACATGTAGACACTCCTGATGAAGTAACCAATGCGTTATGAAATATAGAGTGGAATAAAGGAGTTTTATTTTTACTTGGCAGATCGCTCAGCCGTTGATGAAATTTTTACTTATATATATATATATATATATATATATATATATATATATATATATATACATATATATATAATATATATATACAGATAATTATTTCGTGACCTTTGTATGTTATGGTAGATTCAATTAGTTGGCGATATAAGGTCTGGTTTTACTTCAAAATGTATATATTTAAAACAATATTTATACAAAAGAATACAAGCCCACAAATACTCTAAAACAGACAAAATTACTTTATTTACACACAAATTATAACGCGATCACCATTTCGATTTTGAAAACACACAGATAATTCATAAAGAACAACACACAATGAAAAGGGAAATTAAAGAAATGATTAGCATTAAACAGAAAAAAAATTCAATTAACAACAGAAGTGAAATAAAAAATTTAAGCTGTATATACTATAACCTAATTATGTAACGATCTGCAATTTACCATCATAATATATGTTGCTGTTATATAAATATATATCTTATGTTATTTAAATATCTGTACATTTGCTTATCATGCTGACAGTTCCGTGTTTAGATCCTTGGCTGGCTGTCCGAGTAGGTTTTCGTGGTTTTCCTTCTCGTTTAATGCGAATGCCGACAGCTTAACATCTTAAGCCGCTTCACGGGCGCATAATAATAATAACTCATGCCTTGCCATTCCCCGTTTTTGTTGTCTAACTATTTTTAGAATGTTAAGGCATGATTTATTATTATTAAACTGGAATGTATCTTTGAATAATTTTATACATGACAACTACAAATTTATAAGTATGACATTAATATACTGTCATTTATATTTTAAATTCATTGAAAAAGGCATCATATGCCGAAACACGTAAGATTCTTTTGTATAAATGTTGTTTTAAATATATACATTTTGAAGTAAAACCAGACCTTAAATCGCCAACTATTTGAATCTACTATATACATACATATACACCGTGTCTGGAAAGTATGGAATAAGGCGAATGGGATTGAAACGAGTGATTTGATGAAAAAATTCCGAAACACGTCGATTTTGTTTTTTGGAAATGCACATGTTCATGCCATAATCACCCCTCTACATCCATTTGTCTCCAAGCGATGACGTCATCTTGTATCTCCTAAATGACAACCTCTAATTTTTTTCCGCTATTTTGAGAGAGTCCTTGATTGCCCAAATGACAGCATAAAATGTTTGATATCTTATATAAGAAAATTTTCGAGAAAATATTCATTAAATGTTTAGGATCAATTGTTAAGTTAGCCCATTAAAAAACATAAAATAAACTGAAAATGGAACTAAATTAACATTCAATAAATAAAACAAACAACAAATTAAAGGCAAAAACAAAGATTTTGGTGTGAACGAAACATACCGACATAATTTAATATGTAATAGCTGTAATAATATTAAGCATAAACTGTTAATGCACGAAAACTCTATCTTGAACGAGATCAAAGAAAAAAAATATTTAATAAATGTGCGTGGCTCGACACGACTCTGGTAAATTTAGTATTCCTTTACAACTGCAGCGCTACCCCTGCTGAAGCGTAATAGTGAAAGTTGTAGATGCGATGATGCATACGTAAGTCAGTAAGTAAGTCAGAAGGCGTTATCAACTTGGGTGAAGTATGGCTTATTTGAATCAGGAATAAACAGATATTGCTTTGCTATACGGTGAAACAGGTGGAAATGTTAGAGCTACTAGACGTATTTATGAAGGGCCGCTTCCGAACCGAAGATGTTCACCAAATTATTTAATTTTATAAACCGTGTACAGATTGAGAGATCGCGGTACATTGCATCCAAGTTACGAAGGCCGTGACCGTAAAAGACGATATTCGGCAACGTATTTTTCAAGCTACGGTCCATATCCGTGAAGACTGAGCCGTGCTAAATCGTGTACTTCGAAAGGTTACCGATTGGTTAGAAGCTTGTAATTATGCAAATGGCAACCAGATTGAACATCTCCTTTAAGCTTTCCACCAGCGTCACAGAAATCTGCCCTTTTTATGCCAAAGAAATTATCATTAAAAAAGAGGTAAATAGAACACAGAAAGAAAATATGAACATTCAATTAAAAACTAAAAATGTAATTTATTAATTCTTGGCGTGAATTTAATATTAAGACATTTAAAGAATTTTAGGGATTTTAGGGATATTATAAAGGTCAAGCAAATGACCTGCTTATAAATAACAACATAATGCATAATATTTATATCTAGGAAATGAATTAATACATGTTTATAAACTTTTCACACAAACACGTATTACATTATTGAAATGTGAAGGGGATTTTTTGGTGAACTTGAACAAATAAATGCCAATTTATTTGTTGAATCGGCAACTTATAAACATATAATTTCTATTTACATATTTAGGATCAATCTGAATACAGGCCCTTATTTGAAAAGTTTGTCTTCCTAAGTTTCCGCAAAAATTAAAGTTTCGATAGAATTAAATTTTTTGCAAATTTGAATTGCTATCTTACATATCTTTTATATATTAGCAAACGTCGGCGTATTTCATTTACACCCTATAGTGTTACAACTTTTCATTTTTATTTGCAGGTAGGTGAAGACATATTTCCCGACGGCATTTATACATATTTCTTCGTACATATTTGACATTATTTGTCGCAATACACGCTGGCATGTTGGCAGTCCTGCACAGTAATTGTGTGCATGCGTGCAAGACACACAGGCGGCCAAATAAAAGGGCGGCGAAATTTATTCGATATTACTAGATACACTGGTCATTAACCAATAGGTTATATAATACTAACGTGTAATTTAAAAAAGACGCTGGTCTATCGAGAGAAAGAATTTAAGTGGGTGACCGGTTATGTTTACTTTAAACAATCATACCCTCGATAACACACTTCTTCTAACCATTATATTTTGCGTATATGAAATTTAAAGGGCATCAAACATTAAACTTGTTAGTGCGTTATTTAGCGTTATTTATATTACGCGGCCTTTTTTCACTTATCGGCGACTGGAAAATGTATGGTTGCGATAAGAAAATATAACACTGTTTGGTTTACCCTAATATATTTTAGCAAGTGCTTAGAATGCATCAACAAGCATGTGTGTCAAGGTCTAAACTTTTTAGTGTTGAAAATCTTGTTATATTACGGTCTGTTTTAGTAGCGCAACAATTACTAATTATTTTTCGGTATCATAAAAATAACAATCCATAACAAATAACAGCAATTTGCCCACAACGAGTTAAATGTGACAGATAATAGAATGGTTACTGTTATGTTTTATTCCGTATTTGTGTCTCTATAATATGTACGAAAGATGTGGGTAAAAATATAATATACAAACGTAATGTATGTATAGACAAACGTAAATACAAATTTCCCAGAGTAAGCAATATGTATGCAATAAGTACCTACATACGTTTAATCAGGGTTCAGAAATTCATAGATTTATCAATAAATAATATTTGTATTATTGCAAAGTTAGCATCAACTCGAATATATAATAATAATAATATTCGTAACAATTTGGACAACACATATTTCTCGTGATCTTTAACACATGAACGATTTGAACATATGGATTCTGGATCCTGCGCGTAATGCCTTAAATTTGTCTTTACATGCACTCCTAACACATAAATGTAATTCTATGTTTAAATAGTAAAAACTTAGGGGTGGCAAATTTATGCATGCACACAGACGGCCAAAAGTACGGCGCGGTGCTGCAAGTTGGTACTGATAATCTTTGCAGATTTTTCCAATAAATCTTTTTCTGCACAAATTTATAGGCACAACCCTCCTTGTCTTCTGCATATCTACTTCGTGGTTATAAACTATATCCACTCCTTGATATTGCAAGATCAGGACCAATAGTAAATACTTTAGCATTACACTTTCTTCTTTGGACACATCTCCAGAAAACTTCTCCGCTTTTCAATCATTTTTCTTTAAAATAGGTAACATTTTCAAAAAGAAGTAAATCGTTACATCATATACTTTTCACTAACGTGGCTGACATCTTATAAATCGAACCGACACTGTTGATCTACACTTTTACTAAAATTATTTCCAGAATATACAACATCAAGCACTGAACTCTTCTATTGAGCGACAGAAACTAACAACTAACATGCGAAACTAAATATAATAACTTTGCAAGAACACTGTTATCAACATTAAATCCACATTATGTTTCATTTAAGTAGAAAGAACTCGAAATTTCCAAAATACGAAGGTATATATAATCCTTTTATTACCTGAAGTCTGTTAGTGGTGAAGATATCTGCCGGATTATGAGATTACCTTATCGATGCATTTAAAGGGCCAACATTTGGTGGTAAGATTATCGTAGCTGATTCCAGGTACGTCGGCTAGTTTACAATCGAGGCGCGCTATTCTCATTCTAGTTAGTTTTCATATAACGTGTGTTCATTTGTAAAGTCAATCTAGGTTACTTTGAAATTTTGATAGAATAAGACGCATATATATTAGTATGCGTTTGTTGTTCCGTAAACGTAAATCCAAATGACATTTGATAATGTCAATCACATTTGTTATTTATTTGTATGTATGAAACTGTCAAAATATACGACTTCGTAGGTTAAGTAGTAAATTTTAATTTACGACATACTTCAAAATGTTCTCAGTAAATCACATACTACTAGATTGACTTTTCAAATGAACACCCGTTAGACTTTCTCTTTCTATGTAGTATATAGTTAGCGATAACCGATAAAATGAGTCAAATGACTTAGAGAATAAGTAAGCGTCCAAAGTCGTTACGTTTCGCCTCCAATATAATGGCATTTATTTCCGACTTTCCCAAATTAAAATATACAGAAACAAGTAATTATTGTAGCCAGCTATATTTAAATGCTTGCATGAGTGCATATGTTTATAGGTGCCACATTGCTACTGCACGTCATATACAAATTGGTAAATTAAAATATCTATACTGGGTGTTTACTATTGACTTCATTTTCATGATAAATGTGTATAGTATTGCACAATGGACATTTGAAAATTAAAATTTTCGTCCATTCTGGAAAAAATAGAATTCTGACTGGCCTATACCTATGAGGTAACAAATGAGAGAATCTTCATGCTAGAGAAAGATACCCATGATGAAAAATACGGGTCACTGTTGACAGTAAAGAGCATATCTTCAAAGATTGTACCTTAGCCAAAGACGCTACGTTTAACACTATCTTCCTTTTTCAGATTTTTTACTGAAGATTGTAACTTAGTTGCAGAAATATGAAGGTGGTCTTTTATATTTTGCATATAAAACTGGAATAAAACAGTAGATAGCTTTTAAAGACTTTATTGCTTTTCGAAGAATTCTCCACACACTTTTACATGCGCTCGAACCAACTCTGGAAGCAGTTATTCCACCCGTTTGTTGGTACTGTCAAAATTGTGTTTTTGAAGCCATCGACTGGTCTTTCTGATGACTGGAACCTTTGACCACGCAGTCCGTCTTCGATTTTCTAACAGTTCTTTGACCTTGTAGAGAAATTGTTGCTACATGACCTGCTTTAGAGACAAATGTCGCGACCATCTTTTCGGAGACACTTCGAGAACGGATTACTTTTGTCAGCTTTTCTTCACCTTGGAACACCCAAACAGATGACTGGCGATTATTTTTGGATCGTATGAGTAAATTCAATATTAATCACCACTCACAATGTTGTACACGTTTTTCGCGTTTCCTGCGTTGAAGCGGTAGAGTTTTTAGACATCAATTCACCTTAGCTGTTTTCTGTTCTGCGGTCAACAGATGCAGTACCCAGCGAGAAATTAATTTTTTATATATAATTCTTCAAGCAAACATTTTTGAATTGAGATCTATAAAATACCCAATGATGCCTCAATTTCGCGATATGTCACATGTGGATCTTCGTTGATGAGCTTGCGCACAGCCTCGACGTTTTCCTGAGTGACTGCCGTTTTTGGTGCACCTGCTCTCGGATCGTCGCTAAGACTAATCCGTCCACGTTTGAATTCTCCATGCCAATGAGAAATTGTTGACTGATGTAGTGCTTTATTGCCGAAAACAGAAGCCAACTCGGCGAGGCATTCTTGTTAAGATAATTGTCTTCGAAAATTATAAAAAATTGTTGTGCGAAAATATTCAAGATTAATTAATTCCATTTTTCGACTAACTTGTCAACTTTGACAGTTCGTCACACCACACATATCGCGCTGAAATTTTGTATTTAAGCTAATTAAAGATGAATGTTAATTTTTAGTACTGACATTTTATTAATGGCGCCCTCTATGTCCCAGTATGTAAAACATAAAAGACATCCCGCTTACGTATTTAGAAGATTATTAATTTATTGCGATTAAGGATTTTTCTTGTTTGTCTGTTTACGTAATTTTTCATTTCGATTTACGAGGGTGATTTAACGTAGCGGATGAATAAGAATCCGCTACTGCGAGCGCAAAATTTGCCGAACTAAGATGCAAATGCTGCCTCGTCCACCATATTCACCAGATTTGTTTCCAAGTGATTTCTTGTTGTTTTTAAACTTGAAATTTGGCTTCGTGGAAAATGATTTCAGAGAAATGAGAAGGTGATAGCCGCAATGAACGCCTATTTTGACAAGCTTGAGAAAGATTTTTTAGACGCCTCAACAAATTGGAAAGTTTCTGGGCTTAGTGCTTAGAATTGGATCGGAATTATTATGTAAAATAAAATTATCTTTTACCCCAAAATACGTAGTTTATTGAAAAGACACTCTCCCGCCAAAACACCCTCATATTTTGATATGTTATTTGACACGTTGGTATTGTAAAAAATTAAATAGTTTATAATAAATGTTAAAGTAACGTATGCCTTAAAAGTTTTGGCACAAAATATTATTTCTTTTTAACGATCAAAATTTAATTTATCAAAATTAACGATCAAATACTTATTAGGTATCATAAAGTACAACTTAAAACTTAACTAAAGGGCACTATTAAATTATGTGAAGTGGCCCATTCTATTCTCCTGTACCAGACGCAAATTTATGCGAATGTCTCTCATCAGGAGCTGGACGGACTCCAAATCAATTTTTCTCAGTTTTTCGTAAATTCGGCGTCTTAATTATTCCTCACTTGGGGCTTCCCATCCTCCATGATAAAACTTCTGCGAAAGTAAAGTAAAAAAATCCTCTATTGGGCGAGCCTGAGGCAAGTTTGGAGGATTATCGTTTTTAGGCACAAAAGGTATATGGTGTCGTCGAAGCCAGTTTTGGGTATCTCTAAAGTAATGGTACGTTGCCAATTCTGGCCAAAACATGATATTATCATCAGCATAATGTTCATTGATGAATTGAAGCAATTTAGACAGTTATTAATATAGCTGACTGTGCAAAGCTTCGCCTCTTACTCTTCCCATAAAAGCTCGGGTTATGCTACTCAAAGAAATTCCGCACCAGACAAGGATTTTACCGGCGAATTTCGCATTATGTTTGTATTTAACATCGTTTCCTTTCACTTCAGTGCTACTCACAGTACAATACTTTTCATAATCTACAATAAAGATTTTTCACCGGCAAAATGCACTCACTCAGTTGACGACAGCATCTTGATATGCGTAAGAGTTAGCCTAGGCTGTATTTGTGACACCTATGCCTTTTTCGATATTTTAGACCATTTTTTTTCGATTCCAACGATACCGTACTCTTCGAACTGCCCTATCGACAAGCCAGTCTCCTCACTGACATCCCAACTTGGTGTCTTGCACTTTTCAATAGCTTTTCTGCCATGTGTGCGGTATACATATCCGGGGTTTTCCCCTTTCGTCGTTCTACGTGAAATATTTTCATTCTCTAAGATTCGAAATATTTCAACATTGGGCACTCGCCCAACCAAGTTGTAGATACTTTTCCGGAGTTATAATTTATACAACATTGCAACAACTTCGAATTAACTAACTGTCCACTTACGGTAAACAGTGTAAACAAACTTTTTTGCCAGGCAAGTTGATATTATTTCATTTTTATTTAATTTTAATTTCTGTGCCAAACCGTTTAGGATACACGTTATAGGTAAAGTTAAACTAATAAACATGGTGTGTCTTGAAATATAAGACAAATGCATTTCCATTAATAGGGTAAACATGCACATTACTGATGTAGCATTAGCAAGTGTTTACATCAATGGCGAGACTTCAATACGGGAAAGTACGAGTAAATGTTTCTAAATCGATTGCATTGCGAATTTTACGATGGACATAAACTTTAACCACTCAAATACAGTGTAAGCCAGCGTTTGTTCTTCGACTGCACGTGGAAGAAGTATTTTCCAAATCCCATCACAATAAAAAAGGTTATGAGACTGTTTTGAAATCTCAGTTTTTTTGCACATGCCGAAATAAAAAACAATAACGCGAATTACATTTGTTTTCTTGGCGGTATCTTATAAGGGGGGCTAGTTAAATTTGGAAATTCCAGTATCTGGACGCTTTGAGGTAGTCATTTAACACACAATTGTGTCATTTCCACAAATATTTTATTATACTGGTAGTAACAATTTCTTCTTCGGACTAATTAGTTCGAAGAAGCCAGTGTTGGTGCAACAATTGTTACTACGAGTATAATCAAGTATTTGTGAAAATGTTTCGTATTTATTAATTTTACTTAATTTTTCAATATATTTTCAGCAAGTAAAAGCCACATGAATTAATTATTTACAACTAACATTAAATATTGTTACGATTATTTTATTAACTACCCTCGTATACTTGGTATTACTGTATATTGCGGTCATGTTCGACCAATGGGGGACGCGGATACGTTTGGCTCTGTGAGCGTGCATGTTAGGAGTTTGGTGTTGTAGGAACATTGAGATGGTATCTTTGTGTGGCACTTCCGTTTGAGATATCGAACATAAAATATTTTAGACCATTTTGTATTTTGCGCAGCGAATCGTACAAGTTGCGATAGAACACCTGTTGAGATGGATATTTGTTAGTTAGAAAAGACCTAGAACTGGTCTGGATGATTGCAGATTAAAATGCTACCGGGATTGAGTGGCAGGAGAGCGTCTGGGTGGTCGGATTCTTGACTCCGTGAATCATCGTGTGCCGTAGTTGAAATCAGACTTCGCCTTCGAAAGATAAATTTTTATCCATTCTTGTGTCCGTGGGTCACCATTAATTGAGGACTATCTTTAATTGATACTTCAAATGTGTGAGGTACACATAAACTTGGTTGCCACCT
Source organism: Melolontha melolontha (assembly GCA_935421215.2). Classification (NCBI taxonomy): domain Eukaryota; kingdom Metazoa; phylum Arthropoda; class Insecta; order Coleoptera; family Scarabaeidae; genus Melolontha; species Melolontha melolontha. The sequence goes on from OW285238.1 coordinate 110,425,916, forward strand.
TATATTTTGTATTTGCAGTCTAGGTTCATTTTTACCTTTTCTTTTAACCAGGGAATAACTAGACATTAATTAATAATTAATCTTAACACTTTGTGGTCAATATTGTATCACACATTTTTGCATTTAATAATTAATGATTAGAGCTGAGGATGTTTGCGGTACGGCAGGACCGTATATAGTGCATCCCCACCAGCGTATAAACACGATGCAGCGAAACACTTTAGTTCGTCATGAACTGGCAACGTGATTGTGTGTTGTCTTGAGCTCTATTTAATAAGTATGACGGACGTGCCCAAGCCAAGAAAGCGCCCATTGTATAACGACGTGAAGAAATTTATCCGAGACTTTCCCGATTTGTATTATAATGGAGCAAAAGTGGTTTGTAAATTATGCGATAAACAGTTACTTTGCTGGGACAAATACGACTGTAAAAGACATGTTGAAAGTGTACACCACAAAGACAAAAAAAATAATGTGCTGTCTAAAACGCAATTCATTTTCGATTTATTGACAATGCTACTCGTCTGCGATGTGCCAGTTCACCTGCTAGATAAAAAAGCCTTTCACGACTTTTGGAATAAATACAATTCCAACATAAAGCTACCGTCACGGAGAACGTTACTCACCTATTTACCAATTGTGCGTGAGGACATTGAAAACAGAATGAAAGCAGTAGTAAATGATAAACAGTTATGGGTATGTGTCGACGAAACGACAGATCGAAAAAAAAATTCTATTGTGAATATTATAGTGCGTGTACTAGATCCTGTCAAATCAACATTTCCCATTTTATTAGCCAGCAAAAGATTGGAAAAGTGCACTAGCGAAGTAATTACGAAGGTAGTGCTCGATACGCTACAAAAATTTCAAGTTTCAACTAATCAACTCCTGATGTTTATGAGCGATGGTGCTGCGACAATGCGTTCTGTAGGCCGTTCTCTTAAAGCAGATTGTGAGAGACTTTTGCATGTGACATGTAAAGTTCATGCTTTACACCTTGTGGCACAAACTATTCGGCAATGTTATCCAGAGGTGGATGCATTAATAGCAACCACAAAAAAAGTGTTTCTAAAATCTCCCAAACGAATTCGAGAGTTTCACAGTCGGTGCCCTGGTATTCCCGAACCACCAGAGCCAATCCTTACACGTTGGGGAAGTTGGTTAAAGGCGGCATTTTATTATGCCAAGTATTTCCAACAAATAAAATCTGTGGTTCTACAATTCAATCCTGCCGAAGCTGTAGCCATTAAGGAAAGCCAGAGACTCTTTCAAAACCCTTCCCTTGATGCAGATTTACAAACTATTTATAACAATCATATAGGATTGTTTAACGCAATCGAGAAATTTCAAAATACTGCATTATCGTTAGCGGAGTCACTGCAAACACTGGACGATGTACACGCCCAGCTATGCGCAGTAAATGACAACAAAAATGTTAATGTAATAGAAAAGTTCGAGAGTGTGATAAACAATGATTTTGATTTTACCAGATTAAAACAAATTAGTAATGGTGCAAGTGTAGATTCAGTTTCTATCTATAAAGATTATTTTAATTGTGCGTGTGTTACATCCGTAGATGTCGAGCGGTCTTTCTCAAAATATAAAAAAATTTATTCATCACGGCGTACATCGCTCACCGCTACAAATATGGAAACGTATCTAATGCTACAAACTTACTGCAAGTCTTATCCACTTGGCGCTATGCTATAATAATCGTAAATAAGGTAAGTGTGTTATTTATATACAGTACACATAACTGACATACCTAAGTGATATAAATAGCGAATGCATGTAAAGCAATAAAATCACGCATGCATCACCGATCGAAACAAGGTCATTATATTCGTGCGTTTAACTGAATACTATCCTGGCACACCGCAAACATCCCCAGCTCTATTAATGATTAATCTTAACATTGTGTGGTTAATATTGTATATTACAACTTCTAAATTTAATAATTAATGACTATATCTTAACATTTTGTAGTCAATATTAGATATAACTGTTCTTGTTTTTTGTTACTATTACTTTTGTATATATTCATATATTTCAGTTTCAATCTAGTTTATTGTTTTATGCTTTTTTTATACTTTTTATATTTAGAGGTTAGTATTTATACCTTTTTTTGTTACTAATATTATGTATATGATTTACAATTTTTATTTTGTATTTTATCCGGTAAATGGAATATTCTGTTGGGTAAATAAATAAAAATAAACAAAAAAATAAATAAATATAACAGTCGTCAATTTTATTATAGCCTATATTTACCATTTACTTCTACAAAGTTTTGTATGTACGATCGCGGAGATCTCCAATATCTTTATCCGCCCATCAGGTATGTAACCGCTCATAATATATATACATATTGTGATGACTCATCCAACGATGCGTCGCGCGCCATACCTCTGGCTTTTTCTCGATGCATGCAGAACGCTCGAGAAGAGTATTCACCGCGATATATAAGCCGTCGAGGAAGGGATTGAAGCATTCGATACCAGAGCCTCGCGGAGTGAACATAAATATAAATACATAAATGTGCTTATTGTTAGTAATTAGTTTTTATATTGTTATTCGTTTTATTATTAATATAGTGTGTGTCTAAAGTTACCGTTAGTTTTATTAAGAAGCCGAAAAGACAAACTTTACAATATATATATATATATATATATATATATATATATATATATATATATATATATATATAGTATCTTTGCCAATAACTTTTGGGAGGAAAACATTTCCAATAAATATAGTTATAATATTGTCTGTGTGAGTATTGATTTGTAGTTGTGTTTATGCTTCCTTGTGTTTTTTTTTCTATCCTACACCTACTGGGTACGTTACAGCCTCTAAGTCATTCGAGTAACGTATGGCCTCTAATTACAATTCAACAATAATTCACAGTGGCGCTCTTTTTAACTATTATTTTGGACAGTCACGTAATAACGTTTCGAGAAGAACCCCACGCCGTCTTCACTGAGACCTTAGCCTGGGTACTGACTAGTTGAGGTGTATTTTTATTATCAACCCTCCAACAAAGGTGAGTTCTTGGAACTCTACTGTGTCTCGTAAATTTTCGGGAGCCTGATTTGTAATATTTAATCTTGCTATTTACGCATGGCAGTATACACTAATTACAAACACTTAATATTTAATTTATTTAGCAAGAATAGAAAGTTTTTTTTTGTAATAAGTTGTACTTAATATTAATGATAAAGCAATCATCAATATAATTTCGATCGTCCCCCCATGCGTAGTTATTTGTATCTACATATATATTCTATTGGTGTCTTCGAATGTCCCCACAATTTTAAATGCATACACTCGTTTAGCGAATTAAACCGAAGTTTGTGTATAATAAAACTTATGCGACAGACTGCTCTGGGTCAACAACTCAATTAATAGCGCATTTACTTTGGTGATGGATGTACCACACTATTTTTGATGAAACGTTGTTTTTATAAACTTAACATACATAGTATAATGAACTTGATTTATTTCATCAAATTATATTAGATTTCTCTAACAATATTGTTTCAGTATATTCTACCACTAGTTAACTCAACTAAATGTAAACAATTAATTTCCTACATATATTTATGTAATAAATAGATTGTGGAAGCCGTTACTTCGTAGTAGTTAATCATATTTATACACGAAAAAACTGAAACTTGTTTTTCATCACTTTATTATAACAATAACGTTACCGCAATTTCGACATTAAAAACATGTCGTTTTCAAACGAAATTAACAATACGTTTGATTACACGTATTGTTAATTCTGTTCAAGAATTGGGTTCACTGTACACATATCACAAAAAAGCACCTCCTACTGAAATTCCTCAATTTACTATTATACAATTCTACTTATAAGGTGACCATTTTCTAGCTTACTCTATTTTCCAACTCCAAAAATAAAAAAGTTATCTATGGGATGTATAGTTTTCCTTCCTCCTCTGTTTTTCCTTTATTTTTCATTCCCGTTTTCTTTCTCTTAGTTATTTTTTTTCCTCATACGTTTTTCTTCCTATTATTTTGTATTATTTAGATTTAATTTTCATATGAATATTTGTTACAAATTTAAATCCTTTGTTATCCTACCTATTTGGTTTCCATCCATTGTTGTTTGTCTAGTTAGCCACCGATACGACGGGGCCCGCCGATGTGAAGCGTGTCCATTGTTACATCTCACATTTTGTGTTCTATATTACTCCGATTAATTCTCTCATTAACTGTCTTATTAATTACGTACAATGAACTGTTGCATGTGTTGCAATAATAGTATTACTAAAGATGTTTGTTAACTGTTGCATATGTACGAAGTTTTATAAAGCTTCTTGTGTTGATTTATCTAGAATTCATTAAAGTCGGTAATCGTTGCACTGCAAGATGAAGTTTAAGAACTTAGAGCCGCTATAGTCAGGCAAGACGATTCCGCAAATATTACTACCATTAATACGAATAAAATAATTCAAGAAATTATGGACCATGAGCGTCGTAAGAAACACTTAATTATCTTTGTTTTGGAATAGCTTTAAGTCAACGCTTTACACTTCCACCTCAGGTGTGCCACAGGGCTCTAATTTAAGACCACTGCTTTTTATTATGTTATCAATAATCTGCTAACTTTCCTACCTTGTGCAGTATCATCTTTAACGAACTACACATCGCTTGTATACAGAATGCATTAATCATTATAATAGTGCATGAAAAATAACCTCAATCTTAATATTAGCAAATACAGTTCTATATCTTATACGAAGAAATATAATGCCTTAACAGCGATTTATTTCATTCATAGTGAACCTGTTGCGCGTTCCAATACTGTTTCGGATTTTTGTATTATATTTTATGATCAATTGAACGTTACGCAACATCTGATCGACATTACCGCATCAGCTGCCAAGTTACTTAGCTTTATTATACGTGTTACCAGAGATTTTGAAGGCCCCAGAACATTAACAACTTTATACTACACATATGCGTGCTATAATCTCGAATATGGATCAGTTGTGTGGTATTCCTATAATGCAATCCAACAATAGATGGTTGAGAAAGTGCAAAGTAGATTTTTAAAGTTTATGTTTTTTAAATTGGATAAAGCATTTCCCGAACATAATATCGACTACAACTTTCTCTTGCACCGACATAACATGAATCCTTGAATATGCGTAGAGTGCAAATAAGCACTTTATTTTTAAAGAAAATTGTTAGCAATGAAATTGATTCACCGTGTTAATTTTCATGTGCCGCGTCTTTCGTCTAGATACGTTGAACATTATCTGTGTCTAGTGCTAGGACTAATATTATGATGAAAGTGCACCTTCCGCGCGCTTTAGTGAATGGTAATAAATTCTATGATGACATACACTTCTTATTGGTTAATTTGTGAAATACTCGCTTATTTTATAAATATTATTTATGAAGTGTTTTTTGTTCTCTATTTATTAGCATATAGAATGTATTTTTTTTCATATTATGAAATATGTATCACTTTTTAATTTTAATTCACCTGTAAATGGATTATTCTGTTGGGTGCAAATATATTATTATTATTATAAAAATTTTTATTGGTTAACAGAAGTATTCAGAAGTATTTATTTCTATTTATTATTTTTTAGGTACAGGAAACAACAAAGACGAGATCCAATAAAGAATTACAAAAGGTAGGAAAACTATTGGAGCACTCAATTTCATACTTGGGGAAAAAACATTAGACTAGACACAAAACTTCGTATTTACAACTCAATTGTTAAGAGTATTTCGACATATGGTTCCGAAGTATGGGATTTGAGAAAAACTAATAGAAGGAAGCTGCTGGTCACAGAAATGGATTTTTTAAGAAGAAGTTGTCGAATATCGAGACTTGAAAGGATAAGAAATATAGAAATAAGAAGGAGGATGAACATCGAGAGGGATATTATTGACGACATTATTTTCATAACATTCCGTAGACTTCCATAGCGGATATCCATAATAATACAATTTTCCTCCGAGTTTGGTCGTGTGGTCGTTTTCATAATCAATTATTGTTCATTTTGCAGGTTCCTTTGGGAACTCCTATCATTTTTCTTTATGCATATTAAAGTTTTATTGGTGCGTAACCTCCATGCTTCGTTGACCATGATGAACCTCCTAGTAATTTCCTCCAGATATTTGTAAGTTTGTAGCTGTCGTTTCAGTTAAACTTTTAATATTTCTTTATCTATTTAACTTCAAAAGAGATACCAAGATTCTCCCATCTCCTTTCGAGTGAAAGTCATGTTTGATTTTCACATACATAGAACATCTTTAGGGTTTACATTAAAGATCGAATAAGGAATTCAAAATAATAATAAAATATCAGGAGAAAGAATTGTAAAGTACGTGTAAGACAAAAAGAACAACGAATAAGAGCTAAGTAGGCCATGAGCTGTATGAATAAACCAGATTTGAGAAGATCTATAAGGCAAAGGTATTTTTAATAATATATAAAATATTATTAAAAATCTGGTGTGAAGAACACAAATACAGGTTCACTATTAATATTTTTTGTAAACGTGTCCGAACATATCCCTCCCCAGACGCAGATACGTATTTCGCCTTTCTACAGGCTCATCGATACGCCCCTGCTGGAGAAAGGATATCTTCAGACACATTCACAAAAAAGAACCACATCGCCATATCACAGAAATTATCCAGACCGAGCGTAGAAGTAAATTCAGCGCTGCCTGTTGTCAGACAGCCGAAGTACCTCGCCCTGTCCATATAACCTATGCGAACCAACAGGCAGCGCTGAATATACTTCTACGCTCGGTCTGGATAATTTCTGTGATATGGCGATGTGATTCTATTTTGTGAATGTGTCTGAAGATATCCTTTCTCCAGCAGGGGCGTACCGATGAGCCTGTAGAAAGGCGAAATACGTATCTGCGTCTCTTGATATGGCTTGGTTAGTGATCGAAATTTGGTTAAGAAGGTGAAAATAGTTAAAAAATATATGAAAAGATAAAGAAAAATACCACAAGTCAAGGTGAATATCAAAATTCGTACTGAAAATAGAGAATATAATGTCTTTTTTCCAATAAACTTAAAAAATAAAAATCAGTCTCGAACATCTTTAAATTTCTAAAAATACTTTTTAATAATACTACCTATTCTAATGATTACCTTTTTAATCACAAAACTGATTTCATCCTGTATTTGTATAATAATTTCGCACGTTTAACACGCAAATGCTTAGGTACGTTATTCCTAATAGGAATTTATACGTATAATTAGGACTATTCAAAAGGATTAAATTGTAGCTTGCTAATTCATGCGATTTACAGCGACCTGAACATAAAAGAGATCCATTTTAATCCCATATTGGTAAAATCGTTATCCATTCGAAATCAAAGGACATTTTACGCAATCATTGCTTTCATTATGTGTGGGAGCGTGTATAAAGTCGATATTAGTCATTAAATTAATCAGATCTTCCTTTACGTCCACTTCTTTTATAAATTAATTGGAAGTTATTATTATAATTATATTTTAATCAAACTGGAGCCCTACAGAATTATTAAAATTTCCATAAAAGTAAAAAAGCGATAGAGGTTCTAACGCAAAAGCCCATGTATTTTCTTATGGAGGTGCATTTTGCATTCTTGGGGGTGAATTTTGGTGGGAGAAGGCAAGTTGGAGTGAACTTATAATTTTATGCGGGTGTGAGTTTTCAAATACATAGGGGTGAGTTAGGTGATCGGAGACTCAGGATGTGACGGAGTTCCAGAGATGTCAGGAGCCTGCAAGGGGCTACCAGGGCCTACAAGGGGGTATCAGAAGTCTGCAAAGACCAGGAGCCTGCAGGGGTACCAAGGGCCTGCAAGGGATAAGGGGTTCCAGAGGGCGCCAAATGGGTCTGCAAGGGGGTTGCCAGACAGGTTTTGCAAGGGTGGGTTGTTTGATGTCCAAAATAACGTCAAAACAGCTCTAACTATTGAAGGTTGCGAAATACTAACTTAAGGGTGACGCATAATCGGTTATAGTTTCATGCGCAGCCACCGCGAGACCACAGAGGGCGCTGAGACAGATATTATCATTAACAAGCCATGCTGACGATAAATGAACGAAATTCAAGTTATTTGAATTTTATGTGCAAACTAATAAAAGCTATCACGTGATCATTATTATCTAATTAAATGATACTTATGGTAATATATAGCGGAGGATTTACGCACAAGAGCCATTCAGTCGGTGTTCATTGTTGAGTTAAGATGAAATCTGTTCAAGAATTTAAACCAGCATGTTTCAATACTAATTCTCACATGGAAAATGTCAAAGTAAATATTAAAAAATGTAATCAATCTATTCGAATATTAAGTAATGCGTGTTGAGTAGTGCTAAAAATGTTGGCGAGAAACAAAAACCAGAATGTTTCAATACTAATTCTCACATAGAAAATGTCAAAGTAAATATTAAAAAATGTAATCAAACTCTTCGAATATCAAATAATGCGTTGAGTAGTGTTAAAAATGTTGGCGAGAAACAAAAACTTACAACGTCTATTACTAAGATAAGAAGTTTCAAACAAAACTGTCTCGCTCTTCAAATAACTGGAGGGAGTTACACGCCGAGGAAGCATGTTGCTTCTAACCACATTAAATGAGAAGATATCCAATCCGCTTGTCAAGGGCATATACGAACAGGTATTATTGTTAATCTACATCATTGTTTTATTATAAAGCGAAATTTCTTATATTGTATATAGAGGAATTAAAGTATGTATTACATTTCAAATTTTACAAATATTCTACGTGCATCAAGTGAAAACGTACTTTTATTTAACGATTTCAATAGACCCTTAATATGGTCACCCATTGTTTAATTAAGTATGCGTATTAGGCTCACGATTCCTAAATATGTATGTACCATAAAAATCTATTATTGAAGAATGGAACAGACGGAAATACATTAAGAAGCAAACCATGGGCGTAGGTTCGAATCATGCTTAAGGGCGAATTTTTTCAATTAAAAAATACGAAGAATTAGCATCGTAAAATGTAGAAAGCAATATTTACACACATTAAGAAGATTTATGACACATATTAATACTTAATTAGGAATTCTATTTTATTATTATATTTATTTCTTAGTAGGTTCTTGCGTGTAGGTAAATTTCCAAGAAATAATAATGTAGGTAAATTCCACAACAATGACGTCAAATATATACGCACATTTGAGTTATGTATTGGTAGGGGTAGTAATATATTTTCTATTGACTTGTAACACAACACTTTCATTCTGAATACAACATTGACATTCTTAACACAACACAGTGCAGAATAAAACGTACAGTCTTAAAACAAACAGTAACGAATTAAGTTTGAGTTAACACAAGTGCTACATTGCGAGAATTATCTTATGAAATTAGGTTTAAGTGTCTTTTGCAAAATAAATAAAATATTCAGAAAACACACCAACTTTCAATATAACTGCCACCCACCAAAATAAATAACCAGCTTATAGGGAAGTTACGCCCCGTGAGCGGTGGGTCAAACACAAAGAGTATACAATCATATTAACCCGAAATTGTTCATGGAAGATGTTGTTGCCTTATTTCGCAGAGAAATCTTAAATGTATTGAAGAAGGAAGAGACCATCAAGGTAAACACAGTGTTTTGTGGCAAATTTACAAAGTAACAGGTTGAAGTGAAATTGGTGAAACTAAATATCTTAATACTAAAAATATTACAATTTACCGAAACACTAACCTACTAATTCTCGCCGACCTCGAAGAGTTTCAAGAAAAAGTCAGCAGTTGGGCCTTAATATCTATTACCAATCTTTGTCCCAATATAAAATTACAAATTCACCCAAACTTACCTTATTCCATAAAAAATACGTGGGATATTGTGCCAGAACCTGTATAGTTTATCTACTCATAAATCTTATTAAACTTAATTCACTGTATTTTCTCCGTATCTTCGGAGACTTGTCATTTGGAAAGTAATTATTATTTTCCTTCATTATATGTTGTTTTGTCATAAAACGAAATATTTTGTATTGTACAGGCTGGCCCAAAATGACCGAAGGGGTTTTAATTCCTTATAACTTTTTTTATTATAATTTTTTTTTTTGTTTTCAGTATTTTGTAAAGAAGTCTTGGGGAATTTAAAATGGAACAGTACACAATTGAACAACGTGCCAAAATCGTTGAACTTTATTTCTCAAATCAATGATCCATTGTTTTGACTCAGCGTGCATATCGTCGTTATTTTAATGTGCGGGTTGGACCCTCAGAGTCAACAATAAACCGTCTGGTTGCAAATTTTCGAGAACAAGTGGCAGTAAGGAACCATCCTGGTACCGGCAGACGACGAACGTTGCACACGGATGACAATATTGAACGGGTACAGGAGAGTATTCGGGAAGATGGAGAAACATCAACCAGGAGACGTTCGACACAACTTGGCCTCTCAAGAGGGTCGCTGCAGAGAATTTTGCATACAATAAGAATGTTTTCATACAAAATTCAACTTGTCCAACAATTGAAACCGACAGATTACCAGCAACGACTTGATTATGCAATTTATTTTCGTCAAAAAGCAGAAGAAAGTCATGATTTTATTCATAATTTAATTATGAGCGACGAAGCCCATTTCCAATTAAATGGGTTCGTTAATAGGCAAAACTGCAGGATATGGGCTACGGAAAATCCAAGAGTAGTTCAACAGCGAGAATTACACCCACTTAAGTGTACCGTTTGGTGCGGTGTTTCGTCGGAAAGGATAATCGGCCCATATTTTTTTGAAAATGAACACGGTGTCGCCGTTTCCATCACTGGTGTTAGATATCGGACAATGTTGGAAAATTTTTTAAGGCCAGCCTTGGAAAACCATCCGCAAGTATGGTTCCAACAGGATGGAGCCACAGCGCACACTGCGAGGGACACAATGGCTCTTTTACGCGACATCTTTGGTCATCGAATTATTTCCCGTACAAGCGATTTTAATTGGCCTCCGCGTTCACCGGATTTAACCGCTTCAGACTGTTTCCTTTGGGGTTATTTGAAAGGAAAAGTCTATATTAATAAGCCTCGAACCATACAGCAATTAAAAAATAATATACGCGACAAAATCAACAACATAACACCTGAAGTTTTGCGAAAGGTTATGGAAAATGTTTTGGAAAGAGCACGAATATGCGAAGCAGAAAATGGCCACCACTTGCGAGATATAATTTTTCATAATTAAATTAAAAATATTCTCCATTAATATTATTATTAAACCCATTATTCCCTTTCGGGACGTAGGGTAATTATACATTACATACTCGTATAGCAAGTATGTGCACTTATAATGTCTCTATGTATTTTTTCCATTTTATTCGGTCCTGGGCAATGCTCCTCAGTTGCGGGATGGACTTGTTAGTCTCTTCCATAACTGTTCTCCTCCAGGTGGTGCGTGGTCTGCCTCTCGCTCTCTTTCCTTGTGGCTTCCAAAGTAGGACTGTGTGAGCTGGTGTATCAACTGGCTTTCTTAATGTATGACCAAGCCATTTATATTTCCTTCTCTTAATGTCTTCATTTATGTCGTTTTGTTCTGTTCTATGCCATAGTTCAGCATTTGATATTCTTTCCGGCCACCATATTCCTAGTATATTTCTAAGGCATCTGTTTATAAAAGACTGGAGTTTTCTCTTGATTGTTGAGGTAACCATCCAGGTCTCTGAGCCATAGAGGAGAACTGGTTTCACTGTTGAGTTGTACACTTTGATTTTTGATGATAAGCACAAACTTTTAGAGCGCCATATTTTTCTCATACTTGCAAAAACTTTCCGTGCCTTGTCTATTCTTCGCTGTATATCAGATAATGTTCCTCCATTGCTCGAGACAACACTGCCAAGGTAAGTGAATTCCTCCACTACTTCTATCTGTGTGCCTTCGACTTCTATGTTTGTTGTATCTTTGGTGTTAACTTTCAACATTTTAGTTTTATTTTTATTTATGCTAAGGCCATTCTTTTTTGATTCCGCAACAAGGTCATTAGTTTTACTCTGCATGTTCCTAATGTTCGATGAAAAAAGGCATACATCATCTGCGTATTCGATGTCCTCCAAAACTTCCGTCAGCCCCCATCGTATTCCTCTCTTCTTGTTATTTGTTGTTGCGTAGAGTACCGTGTCCAACATTATCAAAAAAAGCAGCGGTGAGAGTATGCAGCCCTGTTTAACACCCGTACTAGCGACGAAAGGTTGTGACAGCTCTCCCTCATGGAGTACTCGACATTGATATCCTGTGTATCCTTCCCTAATCAGTTGGATTATTTTTTTGAGGAAGACCTTTATTCTTGAGTGCTATCCATATATTTTCCCGATTTACCGAGTCAAATGCTCGTTCGTAGTCTATAAATAACAACTGGAGTGGTGATTCGTATTCGAGTGATTCTTCTATTATCATTCTAATTGTGTTAATGTTGTCTACACAGGAGCGTCCACGTCGGAATCCGTTTTGTTCTTTTCTGATGGTATAGTCAAGAGAGTCGTTGATTCTATTTAACAGTATGCGGCAGAAGACTTTAAATGTGACATTCAACATGCTGATACCTCTCCAACTTTCGCAATATCGCAGGTCGTTTTTTTGGGTACTTTTATAATCAATACTTCTTTCCAGTCTTTAGGGAATTTTTCTTCATTCCAAATTTTCTGGATAAGGGGTCGCAATATTTTTGTAGTTGCATTTACATCGATCTTCAAGATGTCAGCTGTTATCATATCATTTCCTGCCGATTTTCAATTTTTCATTTTTTGCAATGCATTTATCACTTCCTCTCTTGAAGGAACATCGGTGTTGATGGGCAGTTCCTGCACGATTTCTTCCTGCAATAGCTGTAATTTGGTCCCATTGATATTCATTATCTCTTCGAAGTATTCTTGCCATCTTTTTAGTTGTTGTTGCTTGTTGTATAAGTTGTCTCCGTCCTTATCTTTTAAAGGTAATTCCCTAGTCTTTTTCCTGTTTCCTGCTAGCTGATTTATCCTTTTGTGTAGTTCTCTACTGTCCATTTTGTCCGCTGCAGTCTGTGCTTCATTTGCCAGTTGTTCTTAGTAGTTTTTTTGTGTCCGGGTCTTTGCGATTACCCGGATTTTTTCCATTTCTTTGTCTTCTCTCACGTCTTCAGGAGATCTCTGGCTAAATGTTCTAGATAGCTCCTCCAATACTCCTGCACTATTGTTCCACTTAAACCACCTGTCGTCTATACTTATCTTCTCATAACCTATTTTTACTTTCTTTCCATTTTTTCTTTCTTCTTTGGCTACCTCTCTTAAGGCCTTAGCTGCAATTCTCTCTTCCAGTGTCAAATCATTATTAATATATACTCTTCCGTCCTTTTTTTATTTTAGATTTTTCTTATTTTGCATAACCTCTTTTTTATTTCGATAATTTCCCAGCTCCACCAGGCAGGTTTTCGGACCTAATTTGTGGGCTGACTTAACATCAACTTTCACCTTTACTTCATATTCTAAAAAATTTCTCATGGTTTCACTTAATGTGTTTTCCTCGCTTACATCTACTTTTAACCCAGTTACTACAATATTATTACTCTTTTTTTCCTTCTCTAATCTCCTTACCCTTAGACTGACCTTTTCCATATCATTTCTAATTTCTTCATTTTCCTTTTTTAATTTTACATTATCCTTTTTTATGTTATCATTCTCTTTTTGCAACTTCATTATTTCCTGCATTGCTTCACTCTGTTCCCTTCTCACTTCCTGCAATTCTGCCTTTACCTCCCTTATGTCCATGGTTACATTTTGGATCATCTGTATCACTTTATCTAGCTTATCCTCTTCTTTTTGTTCTAATTTTTGGGGAGTTCGAATGGTTTTCTTACTTCTTTTCTCAATAAAACTTCTTTCTTCGTATTCCCTACTTCGTTTTCTCCTTGACTCATCTGTACTATAATCGTCACTATCCATTTCCTACTATTCCGTCTCCCCCCGTATATGCAACTTTGTTAGCATTTACCAATCCATTAATATACTGTATTTAAAATTAAAAAAATTTAATAATTATGTCTTAAATAAGAAGTTATAATGAACTCAAACCCCTTCGGTCATTTTGGGCCAGCCTGTATATATTCATATTTAGATATTAGTAAATTTAGTATAACAGAATTAAAGAATAACATTTCAAACTTTATAAATATTCAATGTCCATTTTCAAATACAATGTATTTTTATTACCATATTCAAAATTGTAATATTTTCCTTAGATTCAAAGAATTTACATTTACTAATCTCTATTACCTGCTTTATACATTTAGACCGTTTCTTTATTGCCCGGTGTAATTAGTGAACAATTTCAATAGACCTTTCAATACCTGCTATTATTAATTATATTAATATACATAATAGGCTCAAGATATCCAAATATGCATGTATCATGAAAATCTATTATAGATGAACCGATCAGATAGAAATACATTAAGAAGATTTATGACACCCTATTTAATACGTAATTAGGAATTCTATTTTATTGTTATATTTATTTATCACTAAGATCTTTAGGACTATCGGAAACATTGGGTATTGTTTGCATGTAGATACAATTTTTACTATATTTAAAGTTTAGTTTGTACCAAGCAACATTACGGTAAACATGGAAATGCAAGTTGTTGAATCAAAAAGAGGAAAGCCAGTGGTGCTCTACTTAGGTTATAAATTTCACCAAAGGAAGATTTATCAAAATAGTGACATCTTTTGGACTTGTGTAAACCGAAAATGTATTGGAAGTGTGATAACCGATAAAACAATTACAACAGTGTTGAAAAGTAAAGAACATTCCATATGTGCCCCAGATGTTGCAAAAAATGAAGTGGAAACAGCCTTGTTCAATGCCAAGAAAAGGTCCCGTGAAGAAAATTTACCAGTCACCTCGCCAGAAAACGAAAAAGTTTTGAAATTTAATGACGATTTTGTTGAAGTCTGGTTAGACGCCGGACAGACACTGGATATGTTATAACAACAGACATCGTACCACAAATGCAGTTGAAGGTTGGCACAATAAATTAAACAGAACCGTCGGCAAAAGTCATCCTAATATATATGAATTAATAAAAATTCTTGAAGATGACTCAAATCATTATAGGATCTTAGTGGAAAAAGAAGATATACTCATGTCAACTCCTAAAAGGGCAAAGAAATATTTGGTGGCAAACGGTTTCTTAAAAAAAATACCTTCACCATAATGACACTTTTTCAAACAAAAAATAGTAGTCCCAGTTGACGAATGCGGATAAATCATTACCTGCGAAAAGGTCAAAAAGGTACAGGTGACGACACAAGAAATTTTGGGTCAGGAGACGAATCACGAATTGACGAAACAAGAACGAATCTTTATAAGAAGTAATAATGTAGGTAAATTTAACAACAATTACGTAAAACCTACATGCACATTTTAGTTATGTTAAGTTAGGGGTAGTGATATATTTTATATATACTTGTAACACAACAGTCATAGAGATAGAACATAATCATTTATACAGATAGAACATCATCAATCTGAACATAGGACTGATATTGTGCGGCTGTCACTGCATGCGTGTACTGAACCTAAGGCAATGACAATAGCCACCTATGCAGTATATATGCGCATCTAAAATGCGTGCAGGTTTCAACCTGATCGGAGCGTCGTAGGCGGTGTACCGCGCAAACGTACCTTTGGAACCGGCCATCCCTCGTATTAGCGTATCTTCGTCCATTCTTATTGAAAACGCCACTGTCGAAATCACATCTAAAAGCCTTTTTGTTGGTTCAATTCGTCAGTATACCAGTTTTGGCATACTGAGTAACCACTTAATCGTTACCTTTAATTTATAACTTCTTATCTTACCAGCTAATTTTTAAAGCAAATGTAAAACCATTGCTAACTGAACTACAAAATAGAATACGTTTGGCCCGGGTACCAGAAAAGGCGTCCTGGACACAAGAAGAATGATATTAGCGTAGGCGATACTCGAAAACGAGTTATCAAGATCAAAATCAGAAGCATTTCACAAGGACTGTTAAAAGCGAATTATAAAACTTCCAAAAAGTCTATTGATATGAAGCTCATCAAGAGAACGGTTAACGCTGCCAAGTATCAAGAAATTTCTGTCTAACATTCCAAAGTTGACTACAAAAGAAAACTTTTCATTTCGGCAGGACGACGCGCTTATTCATACGACAAAATCAATTAAATAGTTATTTAAGTAATAAGGGAGGTAAGTAAGATTTACCAGTCGAAGACTAGTTTGCGTCCGACGGCTTGCCCAAGGACTTGCAATAGAGGTCGAGACTGGTAAATGTTACCTCCCGAATTGCTTATAACATTTTTCCCAGTCCCCAGACAGTAAAACCTCAAAAATTAAATGTAATTATAAGATAAAGTGGGTGATAATAACATTGACTTATCAAGAAATGTAAATAAATATCCCAATTTTGTTAATAATGTTACTAATTGTACAAACTGTAATATTACCATAAATATAAATTAATATCACTAAAGCGCAATATTTTATTTTGTAATAAAATGCATCACATATTCAGAGTGTGTAAAAAATGTTTTACAGTGTAAAGTACAGACACTGCGGTTAAGCGTGGAACACAATATCGAACAAATGTCCCCCACGACTCTGTTGGCACGCTCTTGCTCTTTTCAAGAAATTCTCGGTGACTTTTGCGCATAATCGTGGTTCGATTTCGCCAATAATACGTCCAATCTCTGCTTTCAGCTCAGGTATTCTTCGTGGATTGTTGGCATGTACACGAGATTTCACGTACCCCCCAAAGTCCAGGAATCCAGGATTCGTCCAGGAAATTTTTCTCGCAAGAAATCCAATGTTTCGCGCCGTGTGACAGGTTGCCCCGTCCTGTTGTAACCTCTTTCCTTCGATATCCATTCCATCCGACAGTGGCCACAAAAACTCTCTCAGCATGTTGCGATAGCGTACGCCATTCACTGTTACTGCTTGTTCAACACCATTTTCGAAAAAGTAGGGCCCTATTATTCATCCACACCAGACAGTAACTCGATCTGCATGCAATGGCTTTCCATGAATCACTCGAGGATTCTCGTCGCCCCAAATCCGACAATTTTGAGTGTTTACGTACCCATTAAGTTGGAAATGCGCCTCATCGCTAAATATATTTCACTTCGAAAAATTGTCGTCCTCTTGTTGGTTTTCCAACACCCAATTAACAAATTCTCGACACTGCCCATGGTCTGCTGGCTTGAGTTCTTGTAACAACTGCTTCTTGTACATGTGCATATGCAGATCTTTGGTGAGTATTCGGTGTAGGGTGCTTCTCGGAATGTTAAGAACGACTAATCGATATTTCTTGATTTTCGGTAACACTTTCACGCACTACTGCAATATTCTCGAGAGATCGGGTGGTACGACGACGTACGGCTACTTTTCTGTTAACAGTCGAACCAGTTTCCTCGAATTTCTTAATTAATCTTTGAGCTGTTGACAGATTTGGTGTATTTAGTCGACCGAAAATTCCACGAAGTCCGCGAACTGTTTCCGCATAACATTCTCCATACCTATAATGCTTTTCACAACAATAACACATTGTTCTTTCGTATAATGCTCCATGGCTACTGATTGCAACAAAGACGAATGAAGGAAGTTATAGTTTCAGTACCGCCAACCTAATGCACTCTTAATGGGACACCTATTAAAAAGGGAGTGGGAAAAAGTGTTTTCTAATCATAATATAAAATTATTAGACTGACCTACGAACAGTCTAGACATTAGTGTAATAGAAAATGTGTGGTACAAAATGAAACAATATTTAAAAAATTACAGCGAACCGTGACCGATATTCAGCTAAAATTAGGGAAAATCTAGAATTCACTTGTGTAGGATTCGATGGGATAAGGCGTACTGAAGCTGTTATAAAAGCTAAGGGCTATGTCACATTTAGTAGTTAGTTATTTTTGTATTAAGTTGTGCTGTGTATAAATTATACATAAATTATATATTATATACAAACGACATTATATGAATAGGATTATGAACAAAAATGACGTCATAAGAATTACAGTCCATAGTTAAGCAGCTATAATATATTTTATGACAATTCATCGAATATGCGAACATATATTGATTAGGATTTGTAAATGAAAATAACTCAAATAAAAATTTAAATACATAGTAGAGTTAATAAAAAAGACTATCAAATAATTGTTGCTTGTGTAATTCTATATTATCTCAAAAAAAGCAATCATTATGAAAATAAAAAACAAGAACTTACGAATTGACCATTGTTCCCCACAAGTTATATATTTTTTAAAGTAGTATTTACTATAATAATATAAGAATTTTACTTACCAATCATTTTCGGATAGGGTAAGTTAAGATTGTCCATAATTTTTATGAATTCATTCAAACTTTTGGTGAGCCTGGGATTGAGACGTTTTTCTTCATCTACGGTAGTGCTGGTATATCCTTTATAGTCGTGCGCCGGATAGAGCATCGTGGCATCCGGAAGTGTAAATATTTTCTGGTGGACGCTGTTGTATAAAGTTGCTGAGTTACCTTCTTGAAAATCCGTCCGGCCACAGCCCCGAATCAGCAAGGCATCTCCGGTAAACGCTACACCCTATCGATTTTATGCATTTATTAGGTTACATGCCGTGTATAAATACATAAGAGATTTGAAATGACGTCATTCAGATTTCAATCTTTTAAATGATATATATAGTCGAACTTAAACAATTATTTCTAAGAATGAGAATCGTTTTGATAGAAGAAATTTTTAAAATATTTATAAATAATCTCTGAATATTTTGGCACAATTTTCAATGCTCGGACTATATGCAAAATGCATGTTTCTTGTTAAAAGGTACATCAACAAAGTTATGAGTTTTCTGGATTTATTTAATGTTTTTTTGAATAATATAAAGCAATTAAAAAATATATTTTGCATATTTTTATTACTTGATATATATTTCCATATAATACTGCATATTTTCTTCAAATTACAAATTTCCTTCTAAAAATTCCAGTAGGAAAAAAGTTTAAAAATTACAATTCAAAAATAACTGGTCATTGGAAATGCCAGGTTCCCAAATATTCTGGAAAACTCGGTTAGAACACTTTGCGACATTTTGTGGCCCATCGAATTAAAATAAATAACAATGCGTCTATAAAATTTTAATACTTATATGACCTATATCAGTACAGTTGAGTCCAAAACGTAACAATATAAAACCATAATAAAAGGAATAAAGTGACTGTAAGAAGGATACATTATGGTTAAGTATAAACTGATAAAATGGATTTAAAAACTATAGAACTAAAAATTAATATGATGTGGAATGTTATATTTTCTAAGCTAAAATCATATTATTAAAGGTGTATTATTATTAAAAACTAGAATTTATATACATATATCTCTAACGGTGCCAGTAAAATTTTTTCTTTCATGCTAGATAAAGTTATATTTTTTACAATTAAACCTTTACAATGAACTTACTGCAAATGAGAACTAATGAGTATTAAATCTCACTTTGCATATGAATGTCGCCGAATGTGTTGCGTTAATTTCTATAATTCGGCAAACTAAGTTTGTATCAATATGCATAACGCTACACGTCGCGACGCCACCTTCCTGGTTGTTAGAATAATGAAAAATCCGTGAAAAGTCACATCTATCCTGAAAAGTGTGGATACACTTCGCTCTTATTGGAGCTTGTCAACACATGGTATCCTGGAGACAGATATAACTTCCACTTGTATGCTTCGCGTATATGTAGTTAATATAATTTACTTACTGCAAATAAGAACTAATGAGTATTAAATCTCACTTTACATGTAAATGTCGCCTAATGTGTTAATTTCTACAATTCGACAAAAAATAAGTTCGTACCAGTATGCAGAACGCTACATGTCGCGACGTCACGAATTTCAGAGATTTGATCTAAGCTAATGTACCACTACTAACTTTCATCTTGATTGAACGAAAGTTTTCACTGGACAATCGTATTTACGATTGTTTGGGTTACTCCTCGTATGGAGGCACTGATTTACTTTTTTAAATGAAACCAGAACCTTATACTTAAACTGCTTTTTTTTAGATGTCTTTGCTGGGCGAAGGAGAACTGCCGCTTTTGAGATAAGAGCTTCTTTCTAATACCTCGGAAATATTAAATTAAACAGAGTGAAGCACAATTTACTAAAATTTCATACTATGGCTGCACTTGAATAATATCTTAATATCAGGGTAAACACAAAGTGGCTATTGTCCTCTTAAATTTAACGTAATTTTTGAGGCTTGCGCGTGCATTTGACTACTATTAAAAATAAAATCGGGAATTCCTACGATTCACAACCTATAGCAACTGGGAATTCGTACAATATCACAAGTATACACGGTTTTGGATCTAAGCAACCAAAAGCTGTTTCTATGGTTATTTGGGGCGCTGAATCCGAATCTGCACTCCATTTTTTGATTTTGGTTCTAGTTTTCGAGATATTAAATAAACACAATTTTTACAATTTTTGACAATTAATCTCCATTTTATTCATTAAAAAGTGTTAAATTAGAAATGAAGAGCAGTCGAACTGAGTCGCTTGTACTGTTTTGGATCTGTTTCACGCATTAAAGTCCAACAGTAGTCGCTCATCATGCCCTCGTCCCAAAATCCTTGGTATCGTTTTTCGATTTTCGCCAAATCTTGGTGTAGTCGCTCTCCTTGCTCGTCGCTTGTATCACCCAAGTTTTCAGGAAAAAATTCGAGATGGGAATGCAGAAAATGTATTTTGAGAGACATTCGAGCTCCAATCTTGCAATAATTTTGCAACAAACTGTCGATTATCTGCTTGAAATCCGGGGATTTGCGGTTACCGAGAAAGTTGTGAACAACATCTTGAAATGATACCCATGCTGCTGCTTCATTGGGCGTTAAACATTTTGTAAAGTTTCTGTCGGACATTAATTTTCGAATATCAGGTCCGACAAATATTCCCTCTTTGATTTTGGCGTACGACAACTTCGGAAATAACTTCGTCGGTGATGAACTACAAGTTTCCATGTAATTTGCACTCGTACCTGGACAAATTGGCAAAGGATCATTGCTCGCACGGGGAACTGGCTTAGACACTGATGATACTTCAGGATATTTATATTTTGATAGTTTTTTTGCATTTACACCGACGACATTCATCAAGCAAAAATAACAATCATCTACATGATTTTTCGGCTCTCTCCATAACATTGGCAATGAAAATGAAAAACATACTTTTTTACCGCGTGACCACTTGTATAATATTGTGCTACACGCGTTACAAAACAATTTCGGTACCCACGGCTTGTGAGTGTTTGATACAGAGAAACCAAAATAATAAAAATATGCATTTCTGATCACATTAGTAATAACTTTGCCACTTTTTCTGATCATATAACATCCGTAAACATAACAAAAACACTTTGAATCAACTTTACATTTCTGTCTTTCTGCATTTTCACACGTTTTGGATTCAAAAAAAAAACTTTAAAAATACAAATTAAATAATGTTTCTAGCGACGCCAACAACTGACTGTCATTATGATAGCGCAGTGCTGCCAACATGCGCGAACTCACAAAGTAGAACCAACTTTGAAAAACGAAACCCGGATTTGAATTCAGCACCTCAAATAACGTCAAGATTTGTTCTCATCTGCTCTGATCCAAAAGTTGACCGGAATTTGTAAACTTGTCCAAATATATTTAGACGAAGGGTTGGAAATTCGAAAATTGCTGTTTACTGCCCACCCTCCAAATTTTTCTGCCTGGATGTCGCACAACCGAAAAGAAACAGCCAGCGCTGTTGGTAAAATAATAAATTATGCAAATTTTAAGCGTTACTATCATCTCTCATAACAGGAAGGGAAAGCCCAGAGAATTTGTTTACACTTGATTATGTATTTACGTATAACACTTTCTTTATTATTTAAATATGTGAGCCAAAAAAACAAAAATTATGCATTAATATACAAAATTCTTTCAGATATGCATTAAAAGGGAAAAATGTATATTATATAAAAAATATGAAAAATATGCAAAATATGCACATTTGGATATAATCCAATCTTTAGTAATTACATATTCTTGAATAGCATTTATAATGTCTAAGGATATTTTAGGTTTTTGGATACATATTGTTAATAGTGTTACACAAATATTATGTAATGTAACAATCGGAGTTGGTTTTTGTTAGAATGTTATAAAAAATTTAGAATATTTATGCATACTTTTTTGTCAAAATATGTGCATATACATATATGTGGATATTTTATGCATATAATCTGATCTTTATTTATAACTAACTTAAAATCAATTATACTTAATACTCCTAAGTATTTTCAAAGCTATCATTACAATGCGAAGAGAGACTCTCTTATATTAAATTATCAAATATTTATTTACTATTACTTCTAATGTAATTAGATTTGACGATTATTGAAAAGTAAAAGATGGAAAAGAAGGTCGTATTAGTCCAATGGATAAAGTCTAAGGATTTAGTAAAACGAATTCGGTCCCTGCTACGGTCTCTTATATCAATAAGGTTTCTTAGGCATCTGTTCAACTCAAGGTTAATGCAAATCTGAGAAAAAAGAAATTTCAACAAAGAAAATAGCGAATATATATATATACTTTCTACTAAACGAAATGGTTTCTAGAAATGAACACAAAAAGTTATTTCATTCGTCAATTTTTAATATCGTTGAGAAACTATACTGCCAACTTTTTGGTATTTTGAAAGAAAGATGTAGGAAAAACAAATGTAGAGGAAATTATTTGAGGAACATAGTCATGAATAGTATATAAATTGGTACTAGAGTATAAGAAAAGCAATACTAAAGGCGCTAGAATGTCGGTACAAGTGAATGAGCTCAGACCTGGACATGAAAGCTATAGGTCTAATGAAAGAGTGGCCGAACTGGTTCAACAAGCTTCGTCTATGACTTTCATAAGACCGAAACTTTCCTGCGACATTGCAAAAACAAAACAGTCATGAAAAAGTGGGCTGAAATTAAATCTGTGGAAAGGTGTAAGAACTCCCTTGTCAGACACAAGCAGTTTTTTAGGGAATAATCATGCAAGTTTACATCGGATCTACCAGAAGGTCAAAGAGATAAAACGTCTTTTAGGATGATAGTGGGTCTATAAAAAGGCTTTGTAATCTCAACAAGAATAAGAATAATATGAACTCGACAGAACAAAAAGTATATGTAGATTTGGTTAAATAGACACTATCCGCGCACTATGTCAATGAGGGTTTGATGCGGTTTCTACAAATGGGGGACGAATATCCTGAAGCGGCAATCTATGTGGAGAAACAGTTTTTGGAACTGCTAGATCCAATTAAAACAATTAAAGCTAGTGAATGTGCTATAAAGAGATTTAAACGCCACAATAGTTCTGGAAAACTTGACGGACTGGAATAGGTTTTATGTCCTATGCCCCCCCCCCTCAAGCAGTTTAATCTAGAGAATAAGAAAATCGACTAAGTATAGATCTATGACAGTAAAATATAGAAACAACTGAACTACTACAAACATACATAGCAAATAATAATATAAAATTTATTTTTCAACAGTTATTCATTTACAGAATAAACTATTAATTCAGATAACACGTACCTATCTAAAGATACAGCGAAAATTTAAACTAAACATTCCCATAATATAAATTAGTAGATCAATGTTAAAGAGAAGCACAGAAGATGCGGGGGGGGGGCTTAAGAAGAAGACAAAACCAAATACGGAAAATAGTAATGCTTTGATATACGCTTTTTTTAATTTAACTTATCAAAATGAATATAATAAAGCCGATAATATCAAGCATCAATTTGAAGCAAATACATGTGGTTTTAATTTTTGTGTAATTATAAATAAAATATTCGATTATACTATCGACCAATTTAAGCCAATTCAAAAATAATCTCTCAAAATAGGTCCTATCTAATCTCTTCCAGCCGCCTCATTTTTTCAAGTTTAAGAAACAAGAAAAAAACCTCTCGAAGTCAGATCTGGTGAATATAGTGGATGAAGAAGCAGTTCGTATCTTAACTCGACAAATTTAGTGGTTACTATAACGGATGAATCAGAGAGTGCATTATCTTGATGAAACAAAACTTTTTTCTGAATAAATACAATTGTTTCATCTTCAGTTGGGCAACTAAACGTGTCAATACATCAGCATAATATTAACTAGTTATTCCATTTCCCTTCTATAAATAGTCAATATCGATAACGCCTTTGGAATTCCAAGAGATCGTAACCTAAATCTCATTGGCTGAAAAAAATGCTTTTGTCTTCTTCGGAGCACGTTCATCATCGTTTTGACTGTGTCTCTGAAGCATAGTAATATATCCAGCTTTTATCTACCATGACATATCGGAGAAAAAATTTTCTTGGATTTCATTTGAACTTAACTATACAGTTATTTGAAATTGTAAGACGAATTCGCATTCGCTCACCAGTAAGCAAACGCGACACTCATCTTGCGGTTGGCATTTTTTATATTTAAATGTTGATGCAAAATATTGTGTAGCGTCCAACTGAGATGTTAACGGCATTATCTATCGATTCAGTTTTTTGAATGGTTTTTCGACGTAGTAGGAGAGAAGGAAAGAGAGACTGACCCTACTTTAGTGTATCAGGGATGTTAGTGTGAACGTAACTTTAAATTACAGCTGTTGTTGGTAAAAAAGGTTTTATTTTTATGAAAATTGCGTTTTAACTTTATTCACTTAGACCAGCGTTTTTCCACTTTTTTTCAGACATTTGAAATATGCAAAAAAAGGCCTCTGTTCAGCAATGCCTCTGCGTCTGTTGTATTTGTAAAGGCAGGAGGTATAATAAATAAAAGGCGGTTGTAGGTTTTCGAACTTATATTCACAACAAGCTTACATTGACATCTTAATTCTTAAATACATTTCTAAACAATGCGTACCACACCCTTTTGTGTACCCCTTCAAATCCCCCAGAAACTAATCTTACCAACTACCAAAGTTTATACACTCAGGATATAACAGCGTCCGATGCGAATCTACGTCCATTACGTCCATTACGTCCATTATTCGATTCAGTTTTTTGAATGGTTTTTCGACGTAAAGAATAATGTTTAATTAACACATTAAATTCTTGTTTCTTCATCTTAACACAAACTCAACAAATAACAAATAATTTACTATTGTATCTATCTGACAAATTTGGGTAAAATTTTGACAGTATGCTTCTAAAACATTACTGAAATCAGCAATAGTTTGATATACAGGTTATCCTACGAGAATGTTTACAGTAATTCGTTGGTTATAAATAAGAAAAAAAAATTCCAGTGAACATTGGTATAATTATGAATCGTTGTAGAGATATGGATCGTCAAAATTGCACTACATACTATTACATCACAGATTAATTACTAAAATTCTGTGAAATTCTTAGCTTCTAAAGTAATATACACTTAAAATACATTTTCAACTTTTAATCTTTAAATTTAAACTAGTAATTAACAGAAGCAACATTAAAAATGAATTAAAAATATCAATGTTACCAATTCTTAAAATAGAAGTTTCACAATTACTTCACGAACAGTCTCAATAGTTCAGCCCTTCTTCTTAGCTCTCCCTGCCAATCCACATTTTCCATCCTTCCTCGTACGTCATCAAAAGCATGCTCAATTCTAACCAGTAGTTCTTCTCTGGTATCAGGTTTATAGTTTTGATGTGGACCCATATGTAAAAATCCATAGGGTTTAAATCGGATGAACAATCTATCCATCGATTTCGATACGTTACATTCGAAAAATCTATAACAACTCGTCCATAATGTGCAGGAACTCCGTCATGTTGGTACCGCATTTGCTGACGCACATTCAAAGGAACGTCTTCAAACAGTATCGGAAGCCAGTTTCGCAGGAAATTTCTATATATTACCATTAACATTTCTCTCGAAGATATTCGGCCCAAGCAAATCGTTTCCAAACAGTTCTCCCCAAGCATTCCCAGAAAAGAAAACGGCACTGAAAATGGTTCTCCGAAATTGCATGTGGATCTTCAATATTCCATACATGTTCGTTGTGCAAATTAGTGATTCTCTCTCCGGTGAAAGTCGCTTCATCACAGAAAAGTGTAATCGTAATCAAATCTTCATTTCCAAAAACCAATTGCAAAAGGTTTGCCTAAGGTCGTAATTACTGGGTTTTCGTGTAGCATAGTATCGTGGATGACTTTGACTGTCACTGCTGCGATTCTGCGAAGACTTTTTCGATGATCCCGATCTACTAGGTGGCGCAAAATTAATCACCCTGTCGGAAGATGTTATAACTTTTGCAAAAGGCGTCGTACGTCAATCATATTTGACATTTGTGAACTAGACAGCTGCAGAATACAAACAGACAAACAATGGAGCGCTATACTCCGCAAGAGCGTGGAATAATTGTGTCGATTTTTTTTACCAATAATCGGTCGGTGGTGTTAGCGCAGCTTGAATTTCGTCGTCGATTTCCTAATCGTGTCGCGCCAACTGGACAAACATTACGCCGCTTAGCTGCTCGACTCGAACAGACTGGAACCACAAGAGATCTTCCAGGGCGTGGCCGCCACCGGACTGGTCGTTCTGTCGAGAATATCGCGGCTGTGGCTGCTGATGTTGCTGAGAACGAAGAAACATCAACCAGACGACGTGCCACGCAATTGGGCGTCAGCAGACGGACCCTACAGCGAATTTTAGTGAAAGACTTACACATGTTCCCATACAAAGTGCAAACAGTGCATCAGTTAATGCCTGCTGACCTTCAGTCGCGTGTGAATTACTGTAGAGCCATCCTCATTCTCAACAACGAAGTGAACGATTTTCAGTCGAAAATCATCATGAGCGACGAGGCGCATTTTCATTTAAGCGGTTACGTCAATAAGCAATATCTTCGTTTCTGGGGCACTGAAAATCCGCGTGTGATGCACGAAAAGCCGTTACATCCACTCGAGGCTACTGTGTGGTGCTGTGTTCACGCGGGAGGAGTGATTGGACCGTATTTTTTTGAGAACGCCATCGGCAATACGGTTACTGTTAATGGCGAACGCTACAGGGCCATGATAAACGACTTCTTACTGCCAGAATTGAATGAGCGGGGCTTGGTGAACATGTGGTTTCAACAAGACGGTGCAACCGCACACACAGCAGGAGCCACAATGGATATTGTGAAGGAAGCATTTCCTGGTCGCGTAATCTCCCGTTTTGGCGATTTGGCATGGCCAGCAAGATCGCCCGATTTAACCATCCCAGACTTCTTTCTTTGGGGCTTCTTGAAGTCGCGGGTTTATGCCAACAAGCCTCAGACAATCGCAGCCCTTAAGGAGAATATTCGACAGGAATGCGAACAGTTATCACCAGAAATCGTGCGGAAAGTTATGGAAGATGCGATAAAACGGGCACAAATGTGTATCAATACTGGCGGCAGCCACTTGGCGGATATCATATTTTCCAATTAACAGAAAAAATTGTAAAGGTCCAAATAAAGATTTTCACCACTCAAATATTTTTTTTTAATTTACTAAAATAGTTATTCAAAAACAAAATTGGATGATTAATTTTGCACCACCTTGTACTTCAAGTAGGGCAGCGTAAGCATTATTCCTTCGAGATACTTTACGTTCGCTGTTTGGTCTGGAAAAAATCCTCTTTCTCTAACAATTTGGAAACAGTTCTCGATAGTTTTGTCACAAAGAACTCTTTGATTTGGATAACGCTTTGCGTACACGCTTGTAGCTCTAGCAGCACTACCTTCGCAGCAACAAATAAATGTAAATTGAAATGGCATTTCTAGAAATGTTAAGACAAGGGACAAATTTCGATAATTATGACGATCTGAATTCTGTCACAGGTAGCTTCGATTCTGATAACGAATAACATATTTCGCCAAAAAGGAAACTAACCTTTTTTCATATTGTTAACCAAAGAATTACTGTAAGATGTTTTCGAACTTCCTCGTCGGACGGAACAAGAAAATAAATAAATCATTATCTTTTCTTGTGAATTACAATCCGACTGAATAATACAGGACTAATAATTAAGGCTTTCGATTGTAAATACGATAATCTACACAGGATATTCTAACGCTGCAAGCTACTCTAGCAGTCATTACTACAGCAGGACAGTTTATAAAAACATTATATTTGTCGAAATGAGAAAAAATGGTAATGGAAATTATTGTACCCTAAAAAAACTAGTTTCACGCTAGGAAGATTGCATACAGTTAAATGGAATTTATATTGAAAAATTACAATATGTATCGATGATATAACACGAGATTGGAAATATACTACGTAACGATCAGCGATCACACCACAATTTGTAACTTGAAATTTTGTAATGCGCAAAAGTAAGCAAACACACGAGAGTATATTTTTATGTTACCTATCTAGCTATAAAACAAAAAAGGCGACCATGTCAGCCAAATTATTGAAAATTGGAAATATATACACAAAGTTGTGTTTACATGGTACAATTTATAGTTATTCAAGAAGGTTTATTTGTTAATAAAACGATTGCGCACTTCTCTCCGTGTATAAGTGTTCGTATTACACGTTGTGAACATTATTAGTCGAGACGTCTACAGTAAATAAGTAATAAAAACATTTTTAATAATATAAAAATATTATTGAAAATCGGGCTTGAAGAACACAATACAAGAGTGAACGCACTCTTAATACAATTTCCGCAAGTTGCGGCTGTATCCGTCAGATGGAAACCCCTGGCTAAATTTTACACTTGTTATGAGGACAGCGGTGGTTGGTCAGACGTTCGTAGTGTTGACATTAGTCAATGAGTGCCACTGAATGTTCTTCTATTTAATTAGGATTATAACTGGCTTGATAATCGGACACTCCCCTTTAACGAAATATCTATACGACGTGTAATAATAAGTAGGGCTGGCCAATTTGCACCAATAGTCAGCAGTGGCCGCATAAATGTTAACACATAAAATAATTGGTAAGAAATAAATTATAAAACGTACTCAAACACTTACCGTATTAAGAGCCTTCCGTGAAATCACAAAATGGATAACATCTGTTAAATATTTTAATTATTAGACATGTTTCCACAGTTCTTTTAGTCAAGTTAGTACGACAGGGCGGAATAAATGTTTTTAATTCCGAAAACGACCATTCTACTTCTAGTGATATTTACATATTTAAAATAATCTTTAATATAACGTGATGGATCGTTAGACGCACCTTCACAAATTTGTTTAAATATGAGAAAATCGGAATTTTTGTCTAAAATACTTTCATATTTTTCTATATCACACTAATTTTTTTCGCCTTCTACAGCGCATAGCTGTGTGTGAGCATGATCTATAATTTGAAGAGAATCTTCTAACGACATTGAAACATTTTATAATTTTTATATTCTCTCGGCTAGTCCGAAGTAATCGTTGTGAATAGTTTGTAAATCACTTTCAACCTGAGTATCTTGAAATATGATTTGGCTTTTCCTTTATCCTCAACTTTCTTTATATCCTCAAAGTATCGGTAAAACGCAGCCTGTAGCCATGGCTGTGGTGGTTCAGGTATTTGGGGACACGGTCTGTGAAATATTCGAGTACGTTTCGGGGACTTTACAAACATATCCTTTGTACTAGCAATTAATGTACTTACTCATGGATAACATGTACGAATCGTTTGTGCTACGAGATTCAAAGCATGAATTTTACACGTTTCATGCAAGAGGTTACTACTGTGTACTTTAAGAGAACGGCCTAAGGTAAGCATTTGTGGCACCATCACGCATCAAACAATAAAAGTTGATTGGTTGGAAGTTTAAATTTCTTCAAGTTCGACTCCACCTTTAAAATCTCATCGGCAGTACAATTTTCGACTCTTTTGGAGGCGAGTAGAATATAGGGTGACGGTTGAAGTGGTTCTATTGTACGTACCATCACAATAACTACATAATGTTTTTTTAGGATCTGTTGTTTCGTCCACACATAATCACAGTTTTTTTGTCTTTCAATGGATTTAATTCCATTTTCAATATGCTCACGAGCAGATGGTACTAAGCTTCGTAACGATGTCCGACTTGGTAATGTACAGTCTGCATGTTTGTTCCAAAACGAGAGAAATGTTTCGTCCTCTAGTAAATGAAACGGCAGATTGCATAAAATTCAATTAACAAATAAATTAAATTTTAATTTTTCATAGTATTTTTTGCCACTTCTTATCGAAGAATTGTGTTTGCTATTGACGTGACGTCGACAATCTCTTTTGGACCAACATATTAAAGGGATATTATGAAGTAGACATTGGATTTTGGCTCCATTATAATATAAGTTCGGCATTTCTGCTATAGAGTTAACAGCGCCCGGCATTTGTCGTTTTCGCGACGTATGTAACTGCGACATTTTCAAAACAAACGTAGAACTAGGAAATAGTACATACGGCAGTATACATGTATATAGAATAGATGTCGTACAGTGTAAAAGTAATATTGAAGGCTGTACCACCACCGCCGCCCTACCACTTATTGTCGAACCTACACCGCCGCCTGTTGGTGCTATTAGATAGCTCTAGTAATAAGACCTTGTGAGGAACTAAAGGGACTCAGACAGACACATTTCGGTAAGAATAAAATTTATTGGAGCAAACGAGGGTGTTTAAATTTTCCTTGAGCACGATAGTGGATTTGATGGATGACACAGGACTGACATAGTGGAATTGAGAAGTCTTTTGGAGTCGGTACGAACAGCTGTACGCTCAAGTGATTGGATTTACTGGCGTCCAACCTAAAAACTTAGAAGTAGAAGTAATATATAGAAATTAAGGTTTGTTTTGCTATTAAGACGATAATAATAAAACAAAAATTTATACGTTTTGTATTTATTTTAATATTTAACAATTTAGCCTTAACTCTTGATATGATGCTGCATTATATATCGCGATTGTAAAGACATTGTGTTAATTTAAAGTTAAACTAACAAATACCAACATTTCTAAATTTCAAGACTGGTTAGAAAGTTAGTAAAGTGTATGTTAGTAAGTGTATTGATAGACTTACACATCATTAGTAATAATATTAAATGATTTTGAAGTATTCAACTAAAGTGTAATTAACTCTTTTGGTTAGCAACCGCTCTGGTTTAATAACTTTTATAATGTAGTCAGGTTGTTATTTATGGTAAAAGTATTACTCCAGCGGCATGCAATCATGATTCTATAGTATGATTAAATACATGTCTGCATGTCTGGAGAAATACTTTCACAAAAATATGAATTTGTATTGTGTTCTCCACACCCGATTTTTAATAATATTTTTATATTACTAAAAATATATTTGTTTTATACAAAATATAGCGAGGTTTAACGTACTCAAATATGTTTCAAATTATTTTGTAAATAAATACGAGAGGGTATTGACATCTAGTTAGCCTTCCTTGAACAAAACAAAATCTTGTTATAATGGCAAGAAATAATGACCTTTTTTTAAGTATTTTAAGTATCGCCGTAAAATCTTGCGTCAACAAGTTGATGTATTGCTGTGCAGTAAAGTTTGAGAGAAAGCACGTCGAATACAAATGTAAAAATCGATAAATTGGAGTATCATGGTATCATCAAATACTTGTATTTGAAGAGGTGAAGTAGTAAGGAAATTTACGAAGATATGCTTAACACATCATATGCGACTGTCAAAAAATGTATTACGTCATTCGAAACAGGAAAACTTTCCGTTGAAGATGACAAGCGACCAGAAAAACCGATTTCGGTGTCCACGCCCGAAAATATTGACGCAGTTCATGACATGGTATTATCAGACCGTTGAATTAGGCTGAAACATATATCTGAGGCACTAAAGATTTCATATAAACGTATGATATAGTTCACATCGATTTAGATTTGAAAAAAAAATTTCTGCAGAATGGATACTTATTTGCTTGAATACCGAACACAAACGAGCAAGAGTGAAAGCATCACGGTCAATCTGTGTCCGTTTTGAAGAAAATCCAGATTTTTTATGACTTGTGACTATGGATGAAACATGGGTCCATTTTTGCCACCCAGAAGAAAAAACAGTTATCGATGGAGTGGAAGCATCATGGTTCTCCAAGGCCTAAGATGTTTCGAATTCATAAATCCGCTGGAAAAGTTCTTGCTTCAGTTTTTTAGGATATCCGTTGAATAATTATGATCGATTACCCAAAAA
This sequence comes from Melolontha melolontha, assembly GCA_935421215.2. NCBI lineage: Eukaryota > Metazoa > Arthropoda > Insecta > Coleoptera > Scarabaeidae > Melolontha > Melolontha melolontha. The sequence goes on from OW285238.1 coordinate 110,458,115, forward strand.
AGGGTCAAACTATTACTGGAGATTCTTATTCTAAATCACTAACCACCCTGGGAGAGAAAGTTAAGGAGCAAAGAAATGGCATGTTAGCGAAAGGTCTATTGTTTTTGCAAGACAATGCCCCTGCACACCAATCGCGCATTACCATGAATACAATTTGGGATCTAGGGTTCGAATTATTGAAACATCCGCCCTATTACCCAAACTTAGCCCACTCGGACTAATATCTGTTCCATTGATAGAAGAAAAGTTTGAAAGGACATCAATTTTTATGTAACGAAGAGGTAATAGAAGCTGTGGAAGGCTGGTCTTCAGACCAACAAGAATCTTTTTTTAGAAGGGTTAAAGGCATTAAGGATCGCTGTATTAAGTGTATTAGTTAAGATGAGACTATGTTGAACAATAAAATATTCCAAGTACCAACTTTAAATTGTTTCAATAGTTAGCTAAGAATACATCAATACCCCCTCATAGGTGATCAACATGAAATACAAGGGTCTTCTTGTGAATTACGATCGGACTGAATAATACAGGACTAATAATTAATGTTTCGATGGTAACTACGATAATATATGCAGGATACTCTAACGCTCATCAAACGCTTATATTGTAAGCTACTAGTCATTACTACAGCAGGACAATTTAGGAAAGCATTATATTCGTCAAAATTCGAAAAAATGGTAATGGAAATTACTATACCCTAAAAAAACTAGTTTCAAACTAGGAAAATTGTGGAATTTATATTGAAAAATTACAATATTGTAGTGATTATACCTGATTTGTCGAGACGTTACCGTAATTTTTTTGTTAATATCTGATGATGTTACTGCATTTCAACTTTCAATTCGTAATATATCTTCATAACAATCTCTACTGTCCTTAAATTAGGTCACTCACGCCTTTAATGATTCTTCAACATTTAACTTTGTACATTCCCCAAAAACTATTAATCTATTACTTTATCTTCCAAAAAGAAGAATTTTAGCATGGTATGGAATTCAGGAGAAATTCAAAAGATTATTCTTGAAGAAGTTTTTACTGTATGTGGGAATATTAGCGAATAGCCAAAACTGTTTAATTACGGTCGAGAATTAGGTTGGTGAGATTACTTCAAATGCTTTTAAAAAACAAATGTTTAATAATAAAGGTATAATACAAGATTGAAGATGCGATAATTAGCAAAGTTAACTGAAGCTTCGAAAACCACGATTCTCAAAATTCAGAATTCAACGTGAGTACTTTGGAATGACAAAATTACTGCAAAACGTTGCTTTTCTCATTTAAAATTAATGTTCGGGTTCGTTTGAACAATTTTTAATAGCAAAAAAAATTTCAAGTTACCCTTTTTGAAGAAAAATAATGGCAAGTGAAACGACGAAAACTGACACTAGTCTTTTTTACTCCATGATAATGCATGAGCGCACAAGTCAAAACACTGAAAAGCTGCTATACTGATTGTGGCTGGGAAGAAATTGAACACTCATCTTATAGATCAGATTTAGCACACTGACTATTTTTTATTTTCTATCCTCAAAAGCGCTTAAAGGCATGGAAACAATTACTAAGTTATAACAACTGTTGAGAACCATTTTCTGGAGAAATCTAAAGAATATTTCTACATGAGGTTAATTTATTGAGATGGAGTAGTGTCGCTGTATTCAAAAGGAATGGAACTACATTAAAAAATAAATTTTTGTTATTGCTCTTGCCTTTCGTTTTCATTTCTGTAGTTAAAGTAAATTCTGTACATGGTGACGGCTATAAAAATACAATAGATGATAAAACAGAAGTATACAATGTTGATAGTATCAAAGATACAACACAGATTTCCTTCGCAATGAGAGAAAGTTTGGCCTCTAATAATAGCAATTCTGATATTCCACTAACACTGAAAAATAGAGCAACCAAACAATCTATAAAGACACCACAGTTTAACCAGATCAATCTTGTAAATGTAGACAAAGAGAAAACTTGAATGAAAAAAGAATTTCTAATGAAGAAAGAACAACTTGATAACTAAAAAGACAATTAGAATTTAAACAAAAAACTGTTTAAATTATACGAATCGCTAATGCTTTTAAATTATTAGAGTATAAAATTATGGAATAAATCTCTACAGGGTTGGTAGGTGCACCCCGGTGTAAAAAACGTCAAAAACAGGAGAAAACAAGCCTTCGTCTAATATGTACTTATGAGGAACTGAAGGTATTCATACAGAAACATTTCGATAAGGATCTATTGAATATATAGGGTACTCAAATTTCCCTTAAGGGGGATAGTGGATGTTATCGAGGACTTATAACTAGCAGTAGAATTAAGAGATCTATTGGGGGTGGTACAAAGAGCACTTTTCTCAAGTGTCTGAACTTATTGATGTCCAACCTAAAGACCTAGAAGAAGAAAATTGTAAAAATTTAGTAGACAGGTCAACGTCCACGCAGCCAGAAGTATTCTTAGGAGGATAGAAAAGGAGGAAAAAGGGATGAAAAGCGATAGTTCTGAATTAACGACTGAATTCCTTAAAAATTTAAAACTGGATATGAATTCTATTCCTCATACTTTTGTTGATTTAGGTTCTTATCGCATAAAGCAACGAGAAACTATTTTGATTTGGGATTCGACTATATTCATAGATGAATTCATTCAGAATACCAGTACATTTAATCAGATGATTAATAAAGCTGTTCTGTCACAAACTGGGACGATCAAAAGAATTTCAGTAGACATTTCTGGTATATTAGAGAAAAATAATATAATGGAAGCGAACCAAGTTATTCATTGCTAGAAAAAGAAACTTAAAATACAAGCACAGGATTATAAATCTTAACAATGAACTGAATCAAAAAGAACAGAAACGAATGAGCATACTCGATACAGAATTCCAAGTTAAGAAAAGAAAGCTATTGGATCAAAGCATTGCAAGTAGAAACTCCTACCAATAAAAAGTAGAAATACTTAGCAAGCATGCACACAATCTCCGCAAATACAAGAAGAAGCAGATACGAAAGTAAATTAAATCACTAATCATTTCCAAAGTATAGAAAACAAAGTTAAATTTATTGGACCAAAAATGGAAAGATGAGAAAGGAGAGCTGCTAAAGTACTGCTGATACAAAATTTTAGACATGAAAATTCGTGATGAGGAGCTCATCATTTGGGGTCACTTTTAAATATACAGGCTATTCTAAACAAAATTGACGTACTAAAGATACAGTTTTTTTAAACGAAATACCATATTTTTTAACATTATATATATTTTTTGTGATTCTCCTCAATAACACGACTTCATCAAACTATAAGGGTCTAAAGTATTATTTATTTATTAATTTAGAAAAAAAAAATTAAACTTAATTTATGAGATTTTCAAAATAGGCGTCATCTACTTCCTGACAGTAAGCCAATCTGTCTGTAAATTCTCTTGTAACGCTTGCCATGATGTCCGGTGAAATGCTTCGTATCTCTTCATTAATACTTTTAATCAAATATTTTAAGTTTCTAGGTTGGTTACGATACATTTTCTGCTTTAGATAACCCCACAAAAAGTAAACTAGTAAGATTGGGGAAACGGGCAGGCCATTCACTCTCTTCTTTCAATCCATGTGTAAGCAAAAATTTGATTTAATCAATCTTGAACGTGAAGGGGCGCACCATCCTGCTGAAATTTAATGTTTTGTGAAAGTTGGCCATTTTCCTTCAATGGAATTAGAATTTAGAAATGTTAAAAAACAACCGGGTGCTCCATTGAAAAAGTATAACTACAACTGCAACTGTCCGATGGAAACTTCTTACTTTGTCGTACACTTGTCATGTGGACGGCAATGGTTGATTTGGCATTCGAAATATTGATATTAGTTATTAGTAAAGTTCGGATTTTATGTAAAAAACATATTTTGTATTATTAGAAATGTCACCCCAATATTGTGGATGTATCCATTCTACACTGAAATAATGCAATTAACGGTATAAAAAAAGTACATATTTTGCATAAAATTAAGCTTTAGTTCATATTTTTAGTTTGTGTGCATAAAGTGAATATTTTTTACATTTTCAACATAAAATCGCATATTTTTGATGAAACGACCGATGTTCGTGGTCGCTATATTGCAAATTTATTAGTTGGTGTTCTTAATCAAAATATTTTGTCAAAATCAGTACGAAAAAGTTAGAGAAAACCAATAGCGTAGATAGTATGTTTGCTCCAGATATTCTGCCGACTGACAAAATTCTTCTTTTCGTCACAGATGCGGCAGCGTATATGACTGAAGCAGCAAGACTTGTATAGAGTTTGCGAGGAAATTAGAGGTCAGTTTCCTTTAGTTTATTCTTTAATTTCGAACGTAACAAGATATTTAAGATATTAAAACACCTCTACGAGGCCAAGTATATAAAGAAGAATTGGCCAAATGTTCCTCTATCATCTGAACCGGTAATTACCCGATGGGGAACGTGGTTAAACCCAGCCATATTCCACGCGAATAACTATAATCATATAAAAAACAATATACATATCAAATTTTTGTGATTCATCTGAATCAATTATAAAACCCAAAAATTTATTCGAAAAACGCGAGAGTCTAGATCAGTTGACGTATATTGAAGACCATTATAGTTTTTTAAGTGGATTAATTAAAAAATTAAAGACTGACCAAATATTTAAAATATGAAAATTTATTGAAATCTGATCCAGATCGAACTGGTAAAATTATACTAGATAAATTTCATAGTGTTACAACAAAGAATGTTAACAGCAATATCAAAGATTTTATCATTATCATTAAGTTCGACTGTTAAAGATAATAATTTACATTTAAAGCCCGAACATCTGGCGTCATTAAAATATGCACCCATCACTTCAGTTGAAGTCGAAAGAACGTTTTCAATATATAAAAATATTTTAAGTATAGAAAACAAAATTTTAGTGTCTAAAATCTAGAAAAGCATTTAATTACTAATTGGCACCATAGTAAGCTAATTAGATCTCATTGCGAAAGTGAATAGTTATATAATTCTATGGATGTTACATAATAATTCTATGGATGTTATTAATCCATACACTACATCCATAGAACTACATGTATATAGCTATTAATCGTAATCTTTTACCATATTATTATGCAGTGTTCTTATCATATATGTATTATGTATTAATAACTATTTTTTGTGTATAAATGTAATTTAGACTACTTTTTGTTGCTTTACAACTCTTTCTTTGATTTCCAGTAAGCGAAATACATCAAAAATAAAGTGCATAAAAATGCATAAATGGTAAAAATGAGGCATATATTTGACATATTTTTGGGCAGAGCGTGACATATTTATGCGCATATTTAAAGCTTTTCTTGTGCATAAAAAGCCGAACTTTAGTTATTAGTAAAGGCTGGACTATATGCAGTTTGCATAAATTTGCATATTTGCATAATATATGCATTTTGTATATTATTTGCATATTTTGTAGTAATTCAGCATTTTTGCATATTTTAAGTATCCGAACTTTCTTTATTTACTAAATCAAATTCATAGGCATTACTAAAAGCATGTCGTGGATGTAACAAACAAACAAAAATTAAACAGCCCTCTTTAAATTAAAAATAGCATTTTATTAAACCTCTTCCCGTTACTTTTCCGATAAGCGTCTCCAAGAATTTATTAATGCTCTTCCCATACATCCAGGCCGAGACAAAATTCCAGGAAAAGCTAATACATTAAAACTTCTAAATAAATACAAAAATACATTTTACCAGAAAAAGCTAATACATTAAAACTTCTAAATAAATACAAAAATACATTTTACCAGAAAATTAGGAGTATATGTGTTTCTTTGCTATTCGGAGAAACTTATTCCCATATTCGAAAGTAATTTTATTTTAAACGTAATTTTACGTTGGCTTTTCGAAGTGTAAACTTGTGAGTTGTGGTATATAATAGCAAAAATGCCGAAAATAGCGATTGTGCCTGGATGGATTACACCTTATTCAGAATTGCGTATGGATGGAGAAAATGAAAATGTGTTTTGCGTAGCATGCTGCAAGATTGTGAGTAAAATTTTAAGTTTATTTCCTCTTATTAATTAATTAATTAAGTTTTTAATTATTCCTTTATCTTTTACTAACATTTATTTTATAAGAAAACCGATGATGTGATATGAAAACATATGAAAACTGCATCTCATGCTGCAAAACTAACAAAGATGAAATTGGGCAAGAAGAGTCAGCAAACATTACCGCAATGTTTGCCATCAACTTCCAAAAAATCGGAACGAAAACAATTTAATGATAATTTGTGTCAAATGTTTGTGTCGGCAGATATTCCGCTACATAAATTAAACAATTTGAATGTCAAGTTATTTTTGCAAAAGTACATCAGCAAATATAACATTCCCGAAGAGAGCATGTTAAGAAAAAAATGTATTCACTGTATCTATGCAGAAACATTGAATAGCATTGAGAAGGTTGTTGCAAACAATTATCTTTATATATGCGTAGATGAAACTACTGATAGTGTGGGCCGATACATAGTTCATTTAATGATTGGTATCCTTAACGTATCGATTCCAGCAAAATCTTATTTAATTTCATCCAAACAGTTGGAAAAGGCAAATAATTTGACAATAACAAGGTTTATACAGGAAGAACTGGGAACTTTCTTCTTACAGGAATCGATTCCAACAGATAAAATTCTATTGTTTTTGACGGATGCTGCACCATACATGGTGAAGGCAGTTTTCAAATTTAATTCACACAACTTGCTTGGCGCACGGACTGAATAGTGTTGCAAAAGAAATCAGAAACCATTTTCCCTTAGTAAATACTTTAATAAGTAGTGTTAAGAAAGTATTTTTAAAGGCCCCATTACGAGTTCAGTTTTACAAACAAGATCTATCCCGTGTTCCGCTTCCTCCTCAACCAGTAATCACACGATGGGGAACGTGGTTGGAGGCTGCTATTTTTTAGGCTATTTGCAAGTAATGACGTAATTTTTTCATCGAATACATACTAATATTTAATTCATATAAAATGATGGCGAAAGCAGTTGCATTTCCTTTTAGCTACACTTTGCTTTAATTAATCAAATAATTTACATATATATTATTTATATACACAATAACCTTGAAATAAAAGTTTACCGATTTAAATATTACAAATACATACATTCAAGTATTAAAAATTAATAGATATGCGGATCTACTTATAATATGCATATAATTCGCTGGTAAAATATATATTATATAATATAAATATATTATTGTGTGGTTTAGAAAAGTCTTTCCTCAATTTTGTAATTTCTAATTTTTTTTAACGAAATTATGCTAATAAACTAAATACACAAGTGCGAACCATTTAGTGATATTTAAAATATGGCGCAGTAATGTATCAATGGCTAAAACGACTGAATATTTAATAGAAACGTTTAATTTTTGATTCTATCATTTACATTTTGTATTTTAAATAATTTGTAGGGCCGTTAATAAAAAAGGCTTTTCATCACCAGTACTTATTAAATTAAATTTAATTTTTGCATCCTAAGCCTGACTTTAGAACAGAAAAGCCAGATTATATATATTAAAGAAATAAATATATACGTTGTCACTTAGGAAAAAATTAGTTTGTGTTTTAACACCATATACGTATTTTGATATCTTTTTCTTTTCTGTATTATATAAAACAATATATGAATTATTGAAACATTGGCCAATTTCATTGCTATAGTGAATGCTTAAACAATGTTTCTTTTCATTGGGTAAAAATATCAGTAAATGGTGCGGTGTAATTTTAAATTATACCTTGAAAATTATCAAAAATAATATTTAAGGTTATTTTCCAGTACCCTTGCTTTTTTAAAATAAAAAATGGCTTCGTCTTTAATCCTTTTTTAACATTTGAATATAATTGTAGTATTTGAATGGTTGGTTATTTTTTTAATTGTAGATATTCTAATCATTAAATTATTGTGAACAGACTTCTATAACACCGTTGCTATTATAGTTGCTAAATCGGTTATAGTTGATTAATGAAACATACTATTTTGACTAATTCAATGTTCTTATTATTTTTACATATTTAACGTTAATATATTTTACTACTACTTATGATATATATTTAAAAAACAACTCTACTCGTTTTAGTAATGTTTCAATCAATTTAATATTTTATATTAATTTATACAATTAATTAGAGAAATGAAATAATTTTAAACCAAGTTTTGATTTAATACTTTGTTCTTCACAGTAACTATTCGTAACTTTTCTATTACGATTACATTATATTAACAAATTATTATAAAAACACACTTGGCTATTTCACAATTTTTTATTAGATCTATGTCTAACATATGTTTCGGCTGTTATGCCATTGTCAAAGAGTATCTTAAAACAGTTTTAAGATACTCTTTGACAATGGCATAACAGCCGAAACATATGTTAGACATAGATCTAATAAAAAAAAAAAAAAAAAAAAAAAAAAAAATTGTGAAATAGCCAAGTGTGTTTTTATAATAATTTGTTAATTACAAAATGTTTCACCAAGAAGTGTCTGCTACATCAATTAATGAGATTACATTATAGTTTATTCTGATATCTCCTTGTTGATTAAAGGAAATACTGATTCCGAATCAATGGAAATTTACAACTAAAAAAAATTCTAAATTACTTCAGTACCAAGAATGTGATAACTAATTATAAAGCATAATGGATACTGCTCGAACATAACATTACTTCTACAGTATCTTTTGGAAGTTGGAAAGCCCTAAATGCCACAATTTCATTTTATTGAAATATAAAATGTAAGTAATAAAAATTTTTCAATTAAAAAAATCTATCAGTAGTGAATATAAATGTTTTGTAAAAGACCTTTTGTTAATAATAAATATAGTAAATGCAAATCATTATGAAGGAATAAAGACAATTATTATGGATCTTGATAGGGATGCACAATCTGTGATAGACGCTCAAAAGTTGTTTTCGAGTAAAGAAATACCTGAGCAGTTGGCGTTTATTAAAGCCAATTACAGTTTTATTTCCACTTCTATATTGCAGTTGAGTAGTATACCTAGGCGGATATTGGGACGATTTGACCTTGGACAAAATGCCTGACTGTATATGACCCCTAGGTCAGTAAAATGTTAGATAAGCAACGTTATCTCAGATGCAGATGACCCCTAGGTCAGCCGAGTGTTCGATAAACAAGCTTATCTCTGACGCAAGTTGTTTGTTGGCAGGTGTGATTTTTTAGAAAAGAAAACATGCTAAGGCCACGTGTGTTTTTCTCAGACGTCACCAGGTTTTTTTTTTTGGGAGCCGTCTGTCAACAAGCCTGTGTGTTTGTAAATGTATGCCGACAGAAAGCGCTGAACAGGTATTCGATTGTATTCGATTAAATTTTTTTTTTTTTATGCGGGGGGGAAAAGGTTTGATTAGTGTGTGTGTTTTAAACTGTCAAATTGACAGGTGTACGCTGTGCTTGGTTAGTCTACGCTAACAGAAAATAGATTTTTTGAAAAGTTTACCTGTATATAAAAAAACCAAACATGTATTAGTGCAAATGAAATACTTATTATTGTTTAACTCAACCTGTCGCCAGACCGTTTTTTGTTTCTTTTACTTTTGTTCTGTGTCTACTTATATTGGGGAGGGTGGCGGGGTGAAAGGAAAGAAATTCTCTTATTAAATAACATTTTTTTTTTTTATTTCTCAATAAACCAATTAAATACTAAATATACATTGTCTTTTGCACAATTTAAATAATTATTTCTATGTTGTTTACAATGATAATTTATTACTGCTCTATTTATTAGTGTTTTCAATGGAGGACAATTAAATTTATTCAAATTAATAATTATATTTGGTACAAAATTTTTTTTTTTCTCCAGAAGAAACAAATCACATATTAATAACAGTACAATTTTTTTTACTTAGTTCTAATTTACAAGAATTACAATAATTTTTTTTGATGGGGGGTGATCCATCTAATTCAGTTCTACCACTGTTATTGTAATGTTTGAGGCAGGGTCGGTATTCTTCTTCTAGGAGAAGTTGTTGTTCTGGTGATAGAGCAGCCCACAACAGTTCCAAATCCGGTGGATCTATTCTTGTTTTTAATATGTATACAGGTACAAAACACAATAGATTTGGATTTAAGCGTAAAATAGAAACACATCTATCGAGGTGTTCAATAATTGAACCAACCTTTTCTACAATATCATTCATTGTTACCAGTTAGACTGTTTCTAAAATTATTTATTGTTCATCATGATATATAATGCAAAATCTATTTTTAAAAAATTCGGAAAGAGGAGGTTTTATATCAGCTAAGAAATCATTAACATTTTGCCACCAATAATACTTGTAATAAATAGAACGATCAGAACCAGCAAGTTCCCTAATATTGAACCGTCCGCAATACATTTTGCTCTGAAAGTTTGTAATTGGATAGTGATCTCCATCAGAACCAATTATAAAGCCAACTGTGAAATTTTCGAGACTTAAGATTGGAGTTTCTAAAACAAAAAACAAAAAAAAAGAAAAAATTGAAAAAATAAAATGATTTTTTAAAACATACTATATGATATATAATCTTTTGTATAAAATGATGGGTACTCGTTTAAAATAAGTGAATCTGTATATCGCTCAACTAATAGAAAATGCTCCGTCAGTCGAAATGTTATAAGTTTTACCAATTAAAATACTAGATGAATGTATGTTAGTCGCTGATGGCAATATTAATAGAGAAGAAAATATGAAATACATCTTTCTCAAATGAAATTGTAAAAAAATACTAATTTTTTATAATTAATAGTAACTATATACGCTGAACCCCACTCTCCCTACTACTACTTACCATTCTTTTCTTTCTAGGTTTCTTAAATCGATTAAATATACCAGAATTTGTTGATAGTGGAGTACATTCAGAACAGCTTTTACTTGTAATAACTGTGTAGACATTTGATTTACAGATTTTACAAATTGGTATTTCAAATGGTTCTCTAAGTTCTTCACACAAATTATGTATATTCTCAATTTTTATTAAATTGTAGCTATTTAATCTCTCCTGGCACTCTTCCGTTTCTTGACATTTCTCACAAATTGGGAATATACTAGAAATTCCTGGTAGGTGCAAATAATCGAAACATTTCTTTAACCAGCAAAACTTTCTTTGAAATTTCGGATTGTCAATAAATTCACCACTACGCCTGGGTGGTATAGATCTATCCTCGCACGTATTGTTCATTTTTTTTACAAAGTTTGTTCAAGACTAATTAATTGTGTGTATTTGCGCTATTAGTTTTTTATAATATGCTATCTCTCTCTCACAATTTAGACGCATGTGCATGGTGTTATATAGATATACTAAGTAAAACTAAATTAAGCGAAAAGATGAAATAATATATATATGTTTAGTAATATCCCCAAGGTTTCGTATCAGTACTTATATAATTAACATTTCTTTTATCATCAAAATTATTTAAAGCAATTTTTTTCTGTTTAACACTAAATACTTGATGTTTTTCGGATTTAATTAAATTTTCCTCTGTACTAAGTGTGTGATTATGAAATAGACAATTATAATAATCATTGAATGTAATAGATTTAACGAGGCTGTTCTAATTCCTTTTGCTTTCTTTATAATGCCAAAATTCATCATAATGTTTTCTATTTCAGCTATGTCCTCACCTTTATCAATCAATATTTTTTTCTTTTAACTCTGCAATGTCTGATTCATTGAAATCGATTTTTATTGCATACATTTTAGATTTTAACCCAATAAATTCAAGCATTATCGAACCACAGTTTTCATCTTTCATTAAACCGATTAATTTTTTTTATTTTTTGAGTGATATCATAGATATTATTTAACGGATAGTCAGATGTGTCAAAAGATGTATATTTTCTTTAATATGTTTGTAAATGTCCTCAGTGAATATATGGTAAAATTAATGAATCAGTGTCTGTATAAAATAATTTTGCCTTATTATTATTAAATTTTTAACTATATGATTATAATGAAAGTCATACAGGAATGTTTTAGATATGTCCAATATTGACATCCCCACAAATATTGGTTTTAAAAGTGAATTTTTAATTTACTCATTTTTATTTACGCTACTATAGAAATCCTGTATACACGGTAATTTTTTCTTCTGTTAATTTTTCCCAACAATCAAGGTAGTCATAAGGAAAAAAACTCCTTTTCGTTGTAATAATTTAAAATTCAATATCATCTCTACAAAATTTTTTGGTAATTTCTTTTTGATTTTCCGCCAAGTATGATCCAAGTTTATCCAAACTACTACACATAAATCTAAATGAATCGATAAATTTTAATGCAATCTTAGTGTTATGAATATATTTTGGAAAGGAAATATATTTTTTTCCTTATTTACGGGTAATAGTGAAACATTTCCGGGGATATTCATACTAATAGTTTTCAAGATAAAATATGAATCATACCCCCCAGATAAATTATGTGATAGCACGGGAATAGAGGGGGAATTTTTTTATAGTTTAAATTATAATTTTATATGTGCGCTACCTCTAAATTTACCCCTAAAATGACAATGGTCTCTCTACATTTATAATTCTGTTTATCGCTAGCGTTAAACGGTTTTGAACATATAAAACATATTTTCGCATCTTTGTGCAATTGCATATCTTCAGTAGCTAATTGAATTGGTTTAACATTAAGCATTTTTTTTTTTTTTTCATTTTAAGTCCATAACATTTTTTTTTCTAGTTCTTTTGCAAACCATAAACAGCAATCTTTACCTGTGTACAAAACATATTTTGAAATCGAATCATCATATGAACATTTTAGATAATATGCAATACTAAATGCTTCATGTTTTTTTGATATCTCGTTAGAGTTTCTGTAGCCTTAGTATCTTCATGTTTTAATAAAATACTCTCAATATCTGCATATACAACAAAAGGCACATCTAAAGCATGTCTAAAGTTTTTTAATTTTACAATTCTATCAGATTCTGAAGGTAAAACTATTTTAGTTGCATTTAAATCATGGCACTCCATTTCGTGTCGATGTAATTTTTCTTCACTTCTAAAATTATTTAAGCAGCGATTACAGAGCCAACTTTTATTTTTTAACCCCCCGGTAATTGTTTGTATAGTAAACGAGATAGGTTCTTAATTAATGTGAAATGATATACATGTACATAATTTTTTGAAATCCGTTGCCCTATTATCCTCATCACTATCGCTATTATTAGACATTTTGTTTTCAAGCATTAACAAATTTACTTTTTTTCGCTAAAATCAAATTTACTGGTATATGCAGGTAAAATTTCATTTCTATTGCTAATTATGAATACGTTGCTTGAAATGTTATTCATAAATTCAAATTTAGGAATAGATTTCAATTTTGATGTGAAATGTTATATCATCATATTTTAATATTCCACTAAAATGTGGATATGCAGTTGTTCTGTTTTTTTATGTTTTGTTGAAATGCATGGGTATTTCGATGCCATAATGAACCATAGAAAACAATACTGATCATTATTCCGTATGTTTAATACAGATGTTGTAACTCTTATAAATTTTGGTAATTCAGAATTAGTACCCATAGTAATTAGCGAATAATTATTAATATTCAATTTCAAATACAATATTTTCATATAAACTCCAACCCGACTCTTTTTCGCTAAATTCCTCTAATTTATTTAAAATTTTATCTATTACAAATTCAGTATACCATTCTTTCAAATTAGTATTTCTATAAATCTGTTGATTTTTAGTGTTAAAATGTTTTATGTCAGTTTCAGCAGTGTGCGGTTTAATAAATTTCCCGCAAAAAACAGTATTTACTTTTAATAATGACTGTTTTAATGCTTGTTTAATTTTACATGAAAAACTTTTAAATGCTTTATTCAAAAAAATTTCGGATCTGTTATTTTATAATTAACAATTGCCCCACTTCGCAATCTATTATTAAAACACGATTCTAAATCCTCCTACACTAAGTTACGGTTTTTAGTTTTTTTTTTTTCGCTTATCCCTGTTGTAAGTTAATTTTTGTTTGTAATATTTTAGCTGTGCTAAACATGATTCTAATTTTGAAAAATTTTCTACGCTATTAGATTTTGATTTGATTGCTTTTAGAAATAAATATAATTTTTTTTATAATTTTTAACCATTTTTTTATTTAGATTGTAAATAAGTATAAATAAGATTGACATTATGTTTCGCAAACATACATTTTTTTCCCCCAATTCTCTTATAATGATAGAAACATGGAGAATCAGTTTTTTGTTGCTACATTGTATTTTGCAGGAAATATATATTCTAAAAGTTTTATCTAAACTAATTTACACACAAATCTCGTAAAGATTAGTACAATGTATTAAATAAATAAACAAAACTTTTTTTATTTAGATTGTAAATAAGTATAAATAAGATTGACATTATGTTTCGTAAACATACATTTTTTCCCCAATTCTCTTATAATGATAGAAACATGGAGAATCAGTTTTTTGTTGCTACATTGTATTTTGCATGAAATATATATTCTAAAAGTTTTATCTAAACTAATTTACACACAAATCTCGTAAGATTAGTACAATGTATTAAATAAATAAACAAAACTTTTTTTATTTAGATTGTAAATAAGTATAAATAAGATTGACATTATGTTTCGTACACATACATTTCTTCCCAATTCTCTTATTATGATAGAAACAAGGAGAATCAGTTTTAATTAAATTAGGTACATTATCAAAGTTTTCTAAATTAATAATTTCTATATCTAAATATTTTTCAAGATAATCAAGTTTTTGATGTCCTTTCACGTAAATTTTATCACATGAATCACAAACACTATTTAATAGGGTTTTAATACACTTCAAATCCACATATCCACTGGAATATTTTATATTTAAGTAATTGTTTTCCAACCACTGAACTGTCTTCCGTATTCGCCTTGACAAAAAATGAAAACTTACAGTTGGTTTAAATAAAAAATGTAGATTCTTTTCACCACCATCTGTTATACTCATTTCTTTCGGTGTAAATTCGGGTATAGTAAATCCCTGTATATCGATGATGAGAAAAGACTCGAATCGTTGCCGGTAGATTTTATCTCTATGTGTATTCATTAAAATTGGATTTAAAATTTCACTGAAATTTTGAATACGTCGATGAAAACGATTTCTGTCAGCAGCATGGCGCATCCAAACCGAAGATCGATCTGTATCATCAATCCATTCGTGTACCACTATATTATCCCTGAATGTAACTACTTTTCTCATGGTGTCTAGCAAACGACTAAAGTTGAACGTGACAGAAACAAAAATAGAAATTTTTTCTTTCTGAATGTGTACTAATACAATGTATTATTGCAGCAGTAAATATGACAAACTAATGTTTTTATTATATTTAGTACTTTTGGTTAATACAAATTGATACTGTTGAACATAGCGCTAAATTAAGTATTTATACAAATTCAAAAGGAAAAAATAGTCATGATGAGATGTGTGTATGTAAATTAGTTTAGGGTTAGAGGTTAATTTAGATAAAACTTTTAGAATATATATTTCCTGCAAAATACAATGTATTTTAGAATATATATTTCCTGTAAAATACAATGTAACAATAACGTTAATGCAATTATTGCAAATGCTAATCTTTATGGGATGTGTGTAAATTAGTTTAAATAAAACTTTTAGAATATATATATATATTTCCTGTAAAATACAATGTATCAACAAATGAAAAGGCACATCTAAAGCATGTCTAAAGTTTTTTAATTTTACAATTCTATCAGATTCTGAAGGTAAAACTATTTTAGTTGCATTTAAATCACGGCACTCCATTTCGTGTCGATGTAATTTTTCTTCACTTCTAAAATTATTTAAGCAGCGATTACAGAGCCAACTTTTATTTTTTAACCCCCCGGTAATTGTTTGTATAGTAAACGAGATAGGTTCTTAATTAATGTGAAATGATATACATGTACATAATTTTTTGAAATCCGTTGCCCTATTATCCTCATCACTATCGCTATTATTAGACATTTTGTTTTCAAGCATTAACAAATTTACTTTTTTTTTCGCTAAAATCAAATTTACTGGTATATGCAGGTAAAATTTCATTTCTATTGCTAATTATGAATACGTTGCTTGAAATGTTATTCATAAATTCAAATTTAGGAATAGATTTCAATTTTGATGTGAAATGTTATATCATCATATTTTAATATTCCACTAAAATGTGGATATGCAGTTGTTCTGTTTTTTTTATGTTTTGTTGAAATGCATGGGTATTTCGATGCCATAATGAACCATAGAAAACAATACTGATCATTATTCCGTATGTTTAGTACAGATGTTGTAACTCTTATAAATTTTGGTAATTCAGAACTAGTACCCATAGTAATTAGCGAATAATTATTAATATTCACTTTCAAATACAATATTTATAAACTCCAACCCGACTCTTTTTCGCTAAATTCCTCTAATTTATTTAAAATTTTATCTATTACAAATTCAGTATACCATTCTTTCAAATTAGTATTTCTATAAATCTGTTGATTTTTAGTGTTAAAATGTTTTATGTCAGTTTCAGCAGTGTGCGGTTTAATAAATTTCCCCCACAAAAAAAACAGTATTTACTTTTAATAATGACTGTTTTAATGCTTGTTTAATTTTACATGAAAATCTTTTAAATGCTTTATTCAAAAAAAAATTCGGATCTGTTATTTTATAATTAACAATTGCCCCACTTCGCAATCTATTATTAAAACACGATTCTAAATCCTCCCACACTAAGTTACGGTTTTTAGTTTTTTTCGCTTATCCCTGTTGTAAGTTAATTTTTGTTTATAATATTTTAGCTGTGCTAAACATGATTCTAATTTTGAAAAATTTTCTACGCTATTAGATTTTGATTTGATTGCTTTTTTAGAAAAAAATATAAATTTTTTTATAATTTTTAACCATTTTGTAAATTCATCTTTTCGCTTAATTAGGTTACTTACTAGATCAAGCTTTCTCACAACACCGCACACTAATGGATCAAGTGTATTGTTACGACATCACGTTATATATGTATGTATGTATGTATGTGTGTTTACATCAATATATATTCTGTTAATAATAATGATTTTTTCTTCTGTTAATTTTTCCCCAACAATCAAGGTATTCATAAGGAAAAAAACTCCTTTTCGTTGTAATAATTTAAAATTCAATATCATCTCTACAAAATTTTTTGGTAATTTCTTTTTGATTTTCCGCCAAGTATGATCCAAGTTTATCCAAACTACTACACATAAATCTAAATGAATCGATAAATTTTAATGCAATCTTAGTGTTATGAATATATTTTGGAAAGGAAATATATTTTTTTCCTTATTTACGGGTAATAGTGAAACATTTCCGGGGATATTCATACTAATAGTTTTCAAGATAAAATATGAATCATACCCCCCAGATAAATTATGTGATAGCACGGGAATAGAGGGGGAATTTTTTTATAGTTTAAATTATAATTTTATATGTGCGCTACCTCTAAATTTACCCCTAAAATGACAATGGTCTCTCTACATTTATAATTCTGTTTATCGCTAGCGTTAAACGGTTTTGAACATATAAAACATATTTTCGCATCATTGTGCAATTGCATATCTTCAGTAGCTAATTGAATTGGTTTAACATTAAGCATTTTTTTTTTTTCATTTAAGTTCATAGCAATTTTATCTAGTTCTTTTGCAAACCATAAACAGCAATCTTTACCTGTGTACAAAGCAAATTGTGAAATCGAATCATCATATGAACATTTTAGATAATATGCAATACTAAATGCTTCATGTTTTTTTGATATCTCGTTAGAGTTTCTGTAGCCTTAGTATCTTCATGTTTTAATAAAATACTCTCAATATCTGCATATACAACAAAAGGCACATCTAAAGCATGTCTAAAGTTTTTTAATTTTACAATTCTATCAGATTCTGAAGGTAAAACTATTTTAGTTGCATTTAAATCACGGCACTCCATTTCGTGTCGATGTAATTTTTCTTCACTTCTAAAATTATTTAAGCAGCGATTACAGAGCCAACTTTTATTTTTTAACCCCCCGGTAATTGTTTGTATAGTAAACGAGATAGGTTCTTAATTAATGTGAAATGATATACATGTACATAATTTTTTGAAATCCGTTGCCCTATTATCCTCATCACTATCGCTATTATTAGACATTTTGTTTTCAAGTATTAACAAATTTACTTTTTTTCGCTAAAATCAATTTTACTGGTATATGCAGGTAAAATTTCATTTCTATTGCTAATTATGAATACGTTGCTTGAAATGTTATTCATAAATTCAAATTTAGGAATTACAATGTATTATTGCCTCAGTAAATACAACAAACTAATGTTTTTATTATATTTATTTATAGAATATTAATGATTGATATATACTAAAGTTTTATCTAAAATTAACCTCTGACCCTAAACTAATTTACACACATCTCATAAAGATTAGTATTTGCAATAATTGCATTAACGTTATTGTTACATTGTATTTTACAGGAAATATATATATTCTAAAAGTTTTATCTAAACTAATTTATACACAGAACTCATAAAGATTAGTATTTTTTGCAATCAGTGCATTATCGTTGTTGCTACATTGTATTTTGCAGGAAATATATATTCTAATAGTTTTATCTAAATTAACCTCT
Organism: Melolontha melolontha; assembly: GCA_935421215.2. NCBI lineage: Eukaryota > Metazoa > Arthropoda > Insecta > Coleoptera > Scarabaeidae > Melolontha > Melolontha melolontha. The sequence continues at coordinate 110,476,791 of OW285238.1, forward strand.
AACCCTAAACTAATTTACATACACACATCTCATCAGGACTATTTTTTCCTTTTGAATTTGTATAAATACTTAATTTAGCGCTATGTTCAACAGTATCAATTTGTATTAACCAAAAGTACTAAATATAATAAAAACATTAATTTGTTGTATTTACTGCAGCAATAATACGGTGTATTAGTACACATTCTGAAAGAAAAATATCTTTTTGTGTAACGTTCAACTTTAGTCGTTTGCTAGATACCTTGAGAAAGCAGTTACATTCAGGGATAATATTTTTTATTCATTCATACATATATTCGGGGCATATATCTAAGGAACATAATTTTCGGATTATTAGTAGTGGATCTTCCTAGTGTTTCTTAGGTAAGCGATCATGGACATCGATTTTATTATTAATAAATTATCAGAATCAGACCAAAATCTAAAAGTCAAAATATTTCAAGAACTTGAAGAAGTTCTGCATTGTAAACGTTTAGAAGATGATATTTTGACAGACTTTTGTTACTTAACGCATAATAATATGGTTGGATATTGTTGTCATCCCAATATATGGAATATCGATACAAATTTTTTTATATACGCGCATACAGAATGTATGCGAGAATACCCCTTTAAAATAATATTTGAAAACAAACTTTATCAATTAGCTGCATTAACGCCTAATAATTGTCCTGATGAAACACACATGTATAACAATAGCAAACCCGTTCCGAAAAAAGAAATTTTATGTTTCAAATGCAACCAAGAAGTACGGCAAGTAATATTATCACGATCTTGCGATTATTGTACAGAGTTTAATCCAGAGTTTTATCCAGAGTTTAATCCTGACTTCTTGACGGCATTTAATTATATTTTATCAAATGAAAATGAAAATGAAAATCGAAACCCTTAAGCTAACGTTGAATAAAAGCATGCCAAAAACAGAAGAAAAGGTTTGCTTTTCTACTAATGAACAAAATGCGAAATGGACAAAATTCTACTCAAACAATATTTGGGATGTCCGCATTCGGCCTAAATAAAACGGGATATTCTACCAATACTAAAAATTACCGCCAGGGATGCTACCAAAGTTATTAAACCCACTACTTTCGAAGCATGTAATGCCCATAAACATTGGGAATCTCGTCTATGGGGTGATCCAGCTACTCGTAAGGAATATGCATCATGTATGTCTACAGTTCTTAATTTTTTTTTATTTAAACCAACTGTAAGTTTTCATTTTTTTTTTTTTTTTTTTTTTTTTTTTTTTTTTTTTTTTTTTTTTTTTTGTCAAGTCGAATACGGAAGACAGTTTAGTGGTTGGAAAACAATTACTTAAATATAAAATATTCCAGTGGATATGCGGATTTGAAGTATATTAAAACCCTATTAAATAGTGTTTGTGATTCATGTGATAAAATTTACGTGGACATCAAAAAAAAACTTGATTATCTTGAAAAATATTTAGATATAGAAATTATTAATTTAGAAAACTTTGATAATCTCACGAGTCCGCTAGGACGAGTGAGCTACTTTTCTCAAGTGACTTATTTGTAATTAACACACGTGTGCAATACAAAACTTTACCCAAAACCGCACACTGCTGAAACTGACATAAAATATTTTAACACTAAAAAATCAACAGATTGCTATAAAATACTAATTTGAAAGAATGGTATACTGAATTTGTAATAGATAAAATTTCAAATAAATTAGAGGAATTTAGCAAAAAAATTTACGTGAAAGGACATCAAAAGCTTGATTATCTTGGAAAATATTTAGATATAGAAATTATTAATTTAGAAAACTTTGATAATGTACCTAATTTAAGTAAAACTGATTCTCCATGTTTCTATCATTATAAGAGAATTGGGGAAAAATGTATGTGTACGAAACATAATGTCAATCTTATTTATACTTATTTACAATCTAAATAAAAAAAGTTTTGTTTATTTAATACATTGTAAAAATTCTTTTTCAATAAAGCATTTAAAAGTTTTCATGTAAAATTAAACAAGCTATTAAAACAGTCATTATTAGAAGTGAATACTGTTTTTTTTGCGAAATTTATTAAACCGCACACTGCTGAAACTGACATAAAATATTTTAACACTAAAAAATCAACAGATTGCTATAAAATACTAATTTGAAAGAATGGTATACTGAATTTGTAATAGATAAAATTTTAAATAAATTAGAGGAATTTAGCGAGAAAGAGTCAGGTTGGAGTTTATATGAAATATTGTATTTACTTGATTATCTTGGAAAATATTTAGATATATAGAAATTATTAATTTAGAAAACTTTGATAATGTACCTAATTTAAGTAAAACTGATTCTCCATGTTTCTATCATTATAAGAGAATTGGGGAAAAATGTATGTGTACGAAACATAATGTCAATCTTATTTATACTTATTTACAATCTAAATAAAAAAAAGTTTTGTTTATTTAATACATTGTAAAAATTTTTTTTTCAATAAAGCATTTTAAAAGTTTTCATGTAAAATTAAACAAGCTATTAAAACAGTCATTATTAGAAGTGAATACTGTTTTTTTTGCGGGAAATTTATTAAACCGCACACTGCTGAAACTGACATAAAATATTTTAACACTAAAAAAATCAACAGATTGCTATAAAATACTAATTTGAAAGAATGGTATACTGAATTTGTAATAGATAAAATTTTAAATAAATTAGAGGAATTTAGCGAGAAAGAGTCAGGTTGGAGTTTATATGAAATATTGTATTTACTTGATTATCTTGGAAAATATTTAGATATAGAAATTATTAATTTAGAAAAACTTTGATAATGTACCTAATTTAAGTAAAACTGATTCTCCATGTTTTCTATCATTATAAGAGAATTGGGGAAAAATGTATGTGTACGAAACATAATGTCAATCTTATTTATACTTATTTACAATCTAAATAAAAAAAAGTTTTGTTAATTTAATACATTGTAAAAAATTTTTTTTTTTCAATAAAGCATTTAAAAGTTTTCATGTAAAATTAAACAAGCTATTAAAACAGTCATTATTAGAAGTGAATACTGTTTTTTTTGCGGGAAATTTATTAAACCGCACACTGCTGAAACTGACATAAAATATTTTAACACTAAAAAAATCAACAGATTGCTATAAAATACTAATTTGAAAGAATGGTATACTGAATTTGTAATAGATAAAATTTTAAATAAATTAGAGGAATTTAGCGAGAAAGAGTCAGGTTGGAGTTTATATGAAATATTGTATTTAAAAGTGAATATTAATAATTATTCGCCAATTACTATGGGTACTAGTTCAACGTTTTTTTTCCTTATGAATACCTTGATTGTGGGGAAAAAATTAACAGAAGAAAAAAATTATCGTGTATACAGGATTTCTATAGTAGCGTAAATAAAAAGTTTTTTATCAAAATCTGAATACGGGCATGCCTGGAATGTATGGAATAAATTTAAAATTAAAAATTTACAGCAATATGCCGAATTATACTTAAAAACAGATGTATTAATTTTGAGTGATTAACAATTTACAGCAATATGCCGAATTATACTTAAAAAACAGATGTATTATTCATTTTAGAGTGATGTCTGAGAATTTCCGAAAGGTATGTAAAACAACTTACGAGTTCTACATTATTATTACACAGCACCTGGTTTAGCATTCAGTGCAATGTTAAAAATAACAAATATACAATTAGAATTATTATCAGATGTGGATATGGTAATGTTTGTTGAGAGAGGTATTAGAGGTGGCATATCACAATGTTCTAATAGATATACCGCGGCTAATAATAAATATATGAAGAAAAAATTATAATATAAATGAGGAAACATCCTATTTAATGTATGGTATGGCTATGTCAAAACCTTTACCATATGGGAAATTTGAGTGGGTAGAGGATATTTACTCGGTTCCTAATATTTCAGAAATACCTGACAACGGTGACACCGGTTATATTTATGAAGTAGACCTTTCATATCCACAAGAGCTGTTCGAAAAGCATAAGGATTTACCCCTTGTGCCCGGAACATTTAATTCCACCGGGTTCACAATCTAAAATCCCCAAATTGATAACATCATTTTTAAAAAAAATTAAATACATTATACACTTTAAAACACTTAAACAAGCTGTCGAGTGGGGTATTAAAATTGACAAAGTACATCGCATACTAAAATTCAATCAGTCGTGTTGGTTAAAAAATATATAGATATAAATACAAGTATGCGACAAAACAGTAAAAACGATTTCGAGAAAAATTTCAACTGAAAGATGAAAACTGTGGTTCGATAATACTTGAATTTATTGGGTTAAAATCTAAAATGTATGCAATAAAAAATCGATTTCAATGAATCAGACATTGCAGAGTTAAAGAAAAAAAAAAGGTTGATACAGGTGAGGTCATAGCTGAAATAGAAAACATTATTGTGAATTTTGGCATTATAAAATAAAGCAAAAGGAATTAGAACAGCCTCGTTAAAATCTATTACATTCAATGATTATTATAATTGTCTATTTCATAATCGCACACTTAGTACAGAGGAAAATTTAATTAAATCCGATAAAAACATCAAGTATTTAGTGTTAAACAGAAAAAAATTGCGTTAAATATATTACTAAATATATATATTATATTATTTCATGTTTTCGCTTAATTTAGTTTACTTAGTATATCTATATAACATCATGCTAAAAACAAGAATAGATCCACCGGATTTGGAACTGTTGTGGGCTGCTCTATCACCAGAACAACAACTTCTCCTAGAAGAAGAATACCGACCCTGCCTCAAACATTACAATAACAGTGGTAGAACTGAATTAGATGGATCACCCCCCATCAAAAAAAATTATTGTAATTCTTGTAAATTAGAACTAAGTAAAAAAAATTGTACTGTTATTAATATGTGATTTGTTTCTTCTGGAGAAAAAAAAAAATTTTGTACCAAATATAATTATTAATTTGAATAAATTTAATTGTCCTCCATTGAAAACACTAATAAATAGAGCAGTAATAAATTATCATTGTAAACAACATAGAAATAATTATTTAAATTGTGCAAAAGACAATGTATATTTAGTATTTAATTGGTTTATTGAGAAATAAAAAAAAAAATGTTATTTAATAAGAGAATTTCTTTCCTTTCACCCCGCCACCCTCCCCAATATAAGTAGACACAGAACAAAAGTAAAAGAAACAAAAAACGGTCTGGTGACAGGTTGAGTTAAACAATAATAAGTATTTCATTTGCACTAATACATGTTTGGTTTTTTTATATACAGGTAAACTTTTCAAAAAATCTATTTTCTGTTAGCGTAGACTAACCAAGCACAGCGTACACCTGTCAATTTGACAGTTTAAAACACACACACTAATCAAACCTTTTCCCCCCCGCATAAAAAAAAAAAAATTTAATCGAATACAATCGAATACCTGTTCAGCGCTTTCTGTCGGCATACATTTACAAACACACAGGCTTGTTGACAGACGGCTCCCAAAAAAAAAACCTGGTGACGTCAGAGAAAAACACACGTGGCCTTAGCATGTTTTCTTTTCTAAAAAATCACACCTGCCAACAAACAACTTGCGTCAGAGATAAGCTTGTTTATCGAACACTCGGCTGACCTAGGGGTCATCTGCATCTGAGATAACGTTGCTTATCTAACATTTTACTGACCTAGGGGTCATATACAGTCAGGCATTTTGTCCAAGGTCAAATCGTCCCAATATCCGCCTAGGTATACTACTCAGTTGGAAAAACAATTTATGTCGCTAATCGAGAGCGTTGAAATAATAAACAAATTTCAAAAGTCATGTTTTGATGTTAAAGGAGGAGTGGGACAGTCCATGTATGAAGAAAAGTGTAATAGGAAAAAATGAGGGTTTTAAAAAGCTAAAGGACATTGCTAAAATCTTGTGCGGTGATTCAGTAGAAAATATTGAGTGGACAATACTGTGATAACCCAATTAAGCAATGCAGTGTACCGTTTATCTAAGTCAAGGCGCGGGCTCGTGTTTAATGCATGTTATATCCAAACATGACCTCGCCCGACATAACGTACATACACAAGCATTCGCAAGGTACGTTACACACTTTCAACGCTCTTGTTTATTTAGAGTAAGGACATATAGTCGAAAAGTAGATCACTCTAACATATATAAGACATCCCATCCGGAGTCTTATCAGAGTCAGCGGAGTCAGTAGAGTCAGTAGAGAGTCAATACAGACACAGTCGAGAGACAGTCTTAGTGCAGAGTAACAATACTCAGACGGTACGAATGAGTTAGAGTCTCTTTTCGACTATCGTCTACATTGTTAATTATGTAATTACCATCTTGTTAAATAGTTATAAGTGTTGGTTTATTAAACTATGTTAAACCTAACATACTTGTGCATTATTTGACGCTACGACGATATCTGCGTGAAGACTCACCGATGTGGCCCTTAGGGCCGGGCTCACATCACATGACGGTCCTTGCCAGCCCCTAAAGGCATAGGACTTCACGTGGCGATCATCCAGCCACGTAGAACCTTTTACATGACGCCCTGCCACGAACTTGCACAAACGGCCCACCTTTTACATGGCGATTCTGCCTACCTACGGGACTTTTACAATACATGATATTTCTAATTTGAAATATGCTCCTATAGCAAGCGTCGACGTAGAACGAACCTTTTCAATATATAAATACATGCTTTCAGACAGGCGTCACAATTTTTCTGTTGAAAACTTTGAGAAATATGTGATTGTAAATTGTTTTCACAGTTAATTATGTTGTAAAATGTTCTAAATAAATTTGTAGTAAACATAATAGAATATTTTTTCTACAGTATTCCATTTTCTAACATTCCTCATACCTTTTTACCTGCATATTTTTCATAAGGAATTGCATATTTAGACTAAAATATCTGCATATTTATGCGCATATTTTCAGTTTTTCTTTTTCGCATATAATCCGGCCTTTAGTTATTAGATATGAGCGGCGCTGAATGTTCTTCCACGCTGTCTTTTGTGACTTGATTGTATGTAGTAAGCAAGTTCTTGTAGCGAATTTTGTCTATCTCAGCAATTGCACTGAGGAATCTATAATAAGATGAAACACGTGCCTGCATGTCTAGATAGTAATTTTCACACGAATTCTAACTTGTATCCACATCCGATTTTTTATAATATTTCAATATTATTCAAAATATTTTTGTTTCATACAAAAAATAGAGAGGTTTTATCCACTCAAGTATGTTTCAAATTGTTTTTGTTACCTTATATTTTCAAGTAAACAAAATACGAAGGGCACGCTGGAATTATTGAAATGCTAAGAAAGTATCATATGTATGTGAGATGGCAACGTTGCATTTTTATAAACTACGGCCATTAGTTAGTCTGTGATAGCCAGTTGAATCGCGTCTGTCACATAGTACATGTGCTACGCACAATCACGAATGGAAATATGGAGTTGTCATGGGAACATTTTCGCGCTATGTTTTACTACGATTTCAAAGTTGATTTAAACGAAAAACGTTTGAACGTTTTGAACGTTTGCAATTTGGATTTGGCAATGAAGCCCCATCCAACGTAACTGTGTTTCGTTGGTTTCGTGTATTTAAAAGAGGTCGGATTTCGCTTAGCGATGAGAATCATCCGGGAATGCCATGTTCTTCAGTAACTGCTGAAAACGTTGAAAAAGTAAAAAAGTTAATCGAAGAAGATTCGCGATGCACTTATGACACTATTCAGACAATACTTGGCATTGGATGCACAACAATTAATACGATTTTACATATGAAAAAAAAATGTTATAGATTGGGTGCCACGTAAACTCAATGACTTCCAAAAGGCAGAGCGTGTAAGGATAACTCGAGACACGTTACAATTCTTAAATTAAGGGGGGCATCGCATTAGTTCCAAAATAGTAACAGGTGATGAAACATACATACCATTTTATGATGTTCTCACTCACGCGTGTATGGGTCCATGAAGACACACCAACGCTAACAATGCCAAAAAAGCAGAGGTCTATAAAGAAAGTAATGTACGCAGTTTTCTTTAAAAGTACAGGTTTAGCAAAGGGAATTAAGCTTGAAGAACAATGTACGGTTACTGTTGACAGGTACATCACAAAATGTTTACATGCTGTTTTTCAATCAATAAATATTCGTGGATTACTATTACACCACGACAATGCATCGTCACATACTGCACAACTAACACGTGATTCTTTACGTAAAAATATTGTAAAAAACAATATCCACCTTATTCGCCTGATGTGGCAATGTGTGACTTCTTGTTGTTCTTCTATTTTCTTTTCATTTGTGGAAGGTTCGATTATAAAAGTGTATTGATGCTGGTGGAAAGTACTTTGAACGTGAATAAATTAATTTTCTAGTATGACTTTCTTGTATTTCAATAATTCCAACGTGTCCCTCGTATAAAAGGCGAATGTCGAATGTAACCATTTGATAAAATACTGTATATTCTTAACGTTGCTATAATTGGTTTTTTTATCAAAAACTAATTGCAATTTTTTTTTTAATATTGTATTTACTATTATACTTAAGATAAACTAACAAGAATAAAGAAAGCCGATTTCTCATTAAGAAGGACGACATAGATGAAGATATTTTACTTAATTCCAAGAAAATATCTCACAGAACTGCCTGATTGCATTTTCTGTAATAAGAACACGAATAAAAGCGTGAGGAAAACGTTCATTAGATTCTGACTTGCTACCGGGTTAATTTCAATCTGTGCAGAATAAAGGCAACCACTCACAGTAATTGAGTTACACATTTAGAAGAAATTTCGTGTTTTTATAAATGCCTTTTATGTATGCGCATAGCAATTTGGCAGATTGAATAGGCAAAGCGTGCCCTTGAGTTGTAATAAGAAAAATATAATCAGATTTAATTATTCGAAATGACCGAAATTAAACTAACATAAACAATAAAATTGTACCAATGATTTAATGCTTTTTAACTTCTTGATAATTTGTTTCTTTACGTAGATTTTCCACCTGATCCTTTATATAGTTTTGACATAAGAGATGTACACAATTTAAAAGCAAAGACATTTTAATGTCAAAGTTGCAACTGTACGAACTATACCAGCACTTAGCCGTATATACATGCACCTTTTACATATTCAACAAGGAACTTGAAATTCGTACCCCGGCTTCACCAGTCAACATAAGTCTTTAATCATGTTTTATTAAAGTTCCGCATCTGAATCAGGAATGAGGTACGCTACGATTTTCGCGTAGATGTCGTCGTCGCACCAGCGACAGCGCTAATAGCGCTAGTAGTGAGAAAGAAAAAGATGCCCAAATAAGAACATAGTTTTAAAATTTATGGGCTGATCTTGGGAAATGACAAAAAAAATGATTTTTTTCCAAGATTCACAATTTCGATACGTATGTGAATGCCTGTGTATGCCCGCAGATTTCTCTCTACTCGACACTAGAATCGCAGTTCTGCTAAGAATCTTCGATTTTAGAATCCCCAGCGTAAATAGTGCTGGTAATACAGTGGCGTAACTATTTGAAGTTACAGGTGACAGAAATTGATAAACATTTATATGTTTTCGTCTTAATTGTCTTAAATATTATGCAAAAGCGTTAAATAAATCGCATCGATGTGCTTACAAATTAAATTAAGACTTAATCTATTAATAATAAAAAATATGTGAATATGTGAATATATATACGAATTTACTAAATACAATTGATACTAATGTATGGTCAACAATACTAATAAATTAAAAGAAATTATAACGATTTTTGCGACAAGTAAGGAGTAATGGAAACATAATTAATACATATAGTATCAAGCGAGTACTGTATCTCTGCCGCATCGTGGTACAGTAGTACCATAAGAAATGTATGAAGAATATTATATAAAGATACGCTAAATACGAGGTAATTACAGTTGGAAATATATACATATTTTGTAGTTGACTATATGGCCATATATTTAACTTGTTCTATGGTTGTATCATTTTTAATTGCTTAATGACAATATCGAAGTATGAAAGATATAGTTAAACGGGTGTCACACAAAAAACGCCCCAACCTGTAACTCTGTTATTTATCCGAAATTGGTGGAGACTGTGGCTTGTAATCTGAAACAGAAATAAGAAAAACACCCTAAGCACAATATATAACAATAAATGCTACATACGTATTTCGGCAACCAAGTTGCCATCTTCAGTAGAATAACCTTAAAACTGAAAAAAGAGTGTAAAACGTAGCTTTTGTTTTCAGTTTTTAAGGTTATTCTACTGAAGATGGCAACTTAGTTGCCGAAATACGTATATAGTATTTATTGTTATATATTGTGGTTAGGGTGTTTTTCTTATTTCTGTTTCTGTTATTGATATTTAGATTTTCATGAGACAGGTACCATATTAAATGTTTTGATGAGTATTATGTTTGAGGCTACATTTACTTTTTTCCAGCACCATCTTCAATTCCTAGCGATTGTCAATTCTTTTTTCAAATTGCACAGTATATATTTTTTGCATCATTGAATAGATTTTTTTTCTGAATCCATTGATCTACAATACATCCATTTATTGTAAATTTAGAAGAGAAAAAAATAAACACTTTCCGAACATTCTCTTAAAGGCACTTGTGTTATACTGTAGTGTGCCATGAAAAAATAAGTGTAAAAAATAACGCATTGCCCATATGTAACTAATTTTAATTCACAAAGAAAAACAAATAACAAAACTAAAACATAAATTCGAAACTAATAAATTTTACAAATATTGTTCGAATTGATTACCGCATGCTCAATACAATACTGGCATCTCCTTATAACACCATGGGTGGCATTTAATACGAAATTATTAGGTATTTCAGATTATTCAGTTTCGTGAAGCGTCCACGTTCTGTGGCACTGTTAAATAAACTCGAGCTTGGGGATATGCCCAAAACCAAATATCTAAAGGCGTAAGATCAGGTGATCGCGCAGGCCAACGAATAGATCCATATCTGCCAATCCATTGTTCATTAAAATTTCTATTTAACCAACCAACATATATATTATTACATATATATTACAACATATATATTATTACAAACCAACATATTCGTGCATTATGGGGAGTAGCACCGTCTTGTTGAAAATATACCTCACACAGTTCCGCAAGCGAAAATTCATCCAAAAAAACATCTTCGCTTAATAGATCGTGATATTTCAGTTGACTTAAGAAAGACTTCTATTAAAAATGGCTCAATTAAGCGGTCTCCAAGTAAGCCACACTAAACATTACAGTTAAAACGACATTGAAAATTATTGTCGACGACATGTCTTGGGTTTTCTTGGCTCTATTGGTGTTATCACCAATAGAGCCAAGAAAATATTGCGATTAAAAATTCCATAATTAGTGAAAGTATATTCATCTGTCCAAAAAATTTTGCGATAAAACAACAACGTTGTTAAGTAGAAATTACAAAACTGTGTTCTTCGAACTGTATCATTTTCATCTATTGCTTGCACTTTTTTGGCAATGTATGGCTTAAATGTGTGTTTTTTAAGTATTGCAGACCCAGTACTTCGGGGCATACCATCTATGTTCGCAACTTCACGAACCGAGGTTTTGGCATTTTCTTCAACAGCTAACAAAACGTCCACTTTCACGTTTTTCAGAAAATTTCTTGGGCACAACCTTCGGTTTCTTGAAACATCCAAATCTTCTTAAATTTTCTTTAACTCGGCTAAACTCACGACGTTCTAGAACTTCTTTTTCCGAAAAACGTTCCATGTAAATTCGCAACGCCTGATTAGAATTTTTATTACATTCAAAATAAACTTGTAGCATGTCAGTAAGTTGATTGAAATTCATGATTTATTTCAAAAATATCAAAATATGCTTGCTTAATAAAGAAAAATCAAAGATGCATATGCGTAATGCGTTATTTTTCCATCGCACACTACAGTATAAGATAAGTGACTAAAAGAATATACGGACACTGTTTTAATAATTTTTTTCTATTTTGCGTTCAAAATGAACTCATTATGACACCGAAAACAGTATCGAAATGAGCTTCATTTGGATACACTTTTTTTCATTTTTCAATGTTGGCGTTGTTCGAACACAGAAATAAATATCATTGCTGTCATTTGATTTTAAGAATTTAAGTATATTTGACAGATATGATTATGTTCATACTCTACACAAACAACGTATATTGTATACAATTCACAACAAGATATATTAGTTTCTATGTCACTCATGTTTATATTTTTAAATAAAAGATCAAGTATTGTCAACGAAAATTTATAAATAATATGTAATATAATATACTTCGTGGGTAGCAAGATTTAAATTTGACAATGTCAAGTATCAATGTGACCAACTGCATGCTTTATATAAAAATTAAACTCTGAACTTCCAAATTAAATAATTCCAATTTATTAATGTAAAAAATGCAAAATAGAAAAAATAGTATAAAGAACTCGTTTCATAAGGCCTTTTGCCGCACTCGCTCTTTAGAAAACTCGGCGCTATCGCGGCTCGTTTTCTAAACTGATCGCGTGCGGCAAAATGGTGCCTTATGAAACTTGTTTTTTAATATACTATTTTTTTCTAAATTTAACTAAAATTGATGTATTGCACATCAATGGAATCAGGAAAAAAATCTCTAACCAATAATGCAAAAAAAATATACCAAGCAATTTGGAAGAAAGGTTGACAATCGCTATGAATTGAAAATGGCGCTGCAAAATAGTAAACTTAGTCTCAAACATAGTATTCACCAAACCTTATTTGGTAGCTGTCTCATGAAAATAACAGAGTTACAGCTTGGGGCTTTTTGTGCAACACCCGGTATCATATAATAAAAATAATAGTAATAATAACTATAATACTAGAAACTATAGGAAATACATCATTAAAGACGCAAACATTTAGAAAGATGGCTGCAATTTATAGCCTGAAACCATAGACCATACTACTGTAGGATGTACCGCGATATCATAAAGTTTCTGGGTCCAAGATGGCATTAAAATAGAAAATATATGTCTGAACTTTATCCAAATTATCATACTGGTAACTTAACCTTAATTTTTGAAAATTATTTTGATAGTGTCATCGTGACATCAATAAATATGTCATTTGATTTAATAAAGATACAATAAAACAACAAGCTCAGCTTGTATTCAAAATTTTATTAATAAAAAACGGCAAAATTAAAGCAAATGTTGAAATTGTTGTCCGTTATTTTCAATTCCCAATGTGACACGCCTTTTCATGCTGTTAAAGGCATTTTGCAGCATTGCGGGCGTTATTAATGCACATTCGTCAATAATTCTTTGTTGCATATCTTGCAAATTAGCAACAGGAGTTTTAAATATTCTATTCTTTAGGTGAGGAAACACGAAAAAGTCCATAATTGTCAAACAAGGTGATCGTGGTGGAAACTCAACTTCCGTATGTAAACTTATGATCCGATCGTCAAAAAACTCACGAAGAAAAGCAATATTTTCTCGTGTTGTGTGTGCCGTTGCACCATCTTGTTGAAAGTATCCAAATTGCAATTCATCATCATGCAACTGTTCAATAAATTCATTCAGAATGTTTCTATACCTCTCAGCATTAATTGTGAAATTAAAAAAAATAGGGCCAACAACTCTGCGGCGATAAACTGCTAGCCAAACACCAAGTTTCGCATTATGGTGAAACGATTCAATAAAAATATGAGGATTTTCACTACTCCACATTCGAGTATTTTGGGAATTGACATACCCCGAAAGATGAAACATTGCTTCATCAGAGAAAAATGACAAATTTAGCAGGTCATCATCTTCTATTAAATTATTTGCAAACCACTGGCAGTACGCACGACGTCTAGGGTAGTCTACCGGCAAAATAGCCTGATGTGATTGCATCTTATACGGATGCATGTGTAAGTTTTTCTTTACAATTTTCTGACATGTTCCATAAGAAAGTCCAATCTCTTGAGAAAGGCGTTTCAAAGGTTTTGTGGGTTCATTTACCATACGTTGACGAACATCATTTATAACTTGTTCCGAACAGTTGGTCTACCAGTACGTGATTTATGACCCACAGAACCAGTCTCACGAAACACACCAACACAATTGGAAAGGCAATTATAAAAATTTTTGGGGATTACAGCTAACTCTGGAAAGTGCTCTCTAAAATCATCCAAACATGCACGTTGACTGTACACCCAAATTCCATCAATTCGCACTCCACTCCGAAAATAGGCTTCAATCATGTACGCTTTTTGCACTATATTGTAAACCATATTTGAATTTACTCGAATGTGCTATGTTTCAAACTCGATGTTCAAACTTGCTTTCAGCAATTCTAACACATTAATGGATGACAGATAATGTCACTGTCAAAATAATTTACAAAACAGAGTTATAGTTCCTAACTTAAGTTCAGACATACAATTTATATTACAAAGCCATCTTCGTCCTAGAAACTTTATGATATCACGGTAAAACGCTAGCCAGAACAGAATATACTAGTTGACATAATGATGCAGCTAAAATACTACACCAAGCAATAGCACAAAAATACAACCTCATTAATAATACATCTACACCCTACTCTAAATATACACCTACTACAATTCTTAAAAACCAAAGATAGAAACTCTATTTGAATGTTACAATATATACAGACAAACATACATCTACACCCTACTATAAATATACACCTACTACAATTCTTAAAAACCAAAGATAGAAACTCTATTGGGATGATACAATATATACAGACAAACAAATTTCAGCAAATAGACCAGACATCGTACTTCAGGATAAAGTGGAACACATCACATACTTAATAGACATAGCTGTACTAGCAGACAATAACATTAACAGCAACTACACAAACAAAATTAGAAATACACACCACTGAAGATGGAACTTCAGCGTATCTGGAAACAGAAAAACATATATATAATACCTTTCATTATATCAATTAGCGAAATTACACTTTCTCAGTCCTACAAAAATCTCAAATCATTAGAATTACCATCCAAAGTCCTCGAATTAATAAATCGATCAATAATGCTCAACACATGCAGTATAGCTCGGAAATTTTTACAAATACGAGGGCTGATCCCTTTGCTTCACCCGTGACTCATTTAGAAATCAAAACAATTATTTATCTTCACGTCGCATTGTAACCACCTATGTATAGACTAACACTAGAAACTTACAAGGCTGAACCTGTTAAAGCGTGCCTACAGTAGACGCCCTGGCTCGAGAGAGTCACATATCAATATCAAAATGGATCGTGTCGAGCAAGGAGCGGTGATTAAATACTTACGTTTAAAAGAGACGACCTCAGCACAAATTCATCAAGTTTTGCTGGATACATTAGGGGGGAATCTGCAGTACCATATGACACAGTTAAAAGGTGGTGCTGTGAGTTTAAATGTGGTAGACAGTCGTTAACAGACGAACATGCAGGTGGAGCGCCCACAACCGTCACTACCGAAGAAAATGCTTAAAAGGTCCATGATCACGTGCTTCAAAATCGACGTGTGACTGTTAAACAAATAGTTGAAGATACTGATCTCTCATACCATGTAGTATATAATATAATTATAGCCGGATTGAACATAAAAAAATTGTCAGCAAGATAGGTACCACGAATGTGTTGACAGATGCACACAAGGAAACTCGAAAAGACATTTTCAGCCGTCTTTTGACGCGGTATAGACACGACAAAGAAAATTTTCTTGCAAGATTAGTGACAATGGATGAGTCCTAGATCCATTATTATGATGCAGAGACCAAAATACAGAGTAAGGAGTGGACACATCGAAGTTTACCACCACCGAAAAAATTCATGATGCAACATTCAGTAAGGAAGATCATGCTATCCGTATTTTGGGATGCTGAAGGCGTAATTTTAATAGATTTCCTGCGGAATGGGGCCACAATTACAGGTGTTTATTACGATTTCCGTCAGATAATGATGTGATATGCGTGGTAAATCAGTGGCTTAATAATGAGTATTAAATGAGTATTAAATCTCACTTTACATGTAATGTAACAAACTAGAGTTATTCCAGTATTTAGTGAGTGGAGACATTACTGATGTGCGTAATTATAAGTCAATATCAATACTTTGTAATTTTTCTAAGGTTTTCGAGCATATTCTGTACAATGTAGTCTATAACAAATTCAAATCAAAACTTTCACCTCTCCAGCATGGCTTTGTCTCGACTGTAATTAATTTAGCATGTATCTCTCATGATATATGCATTGCCTTTGACGATTTAAGACAAGTAGATATCATTTACACAAATATATCGAAAGCCTTTGATACTATAGACCATAACATCCTTCGATGGAAATTGAGTGAAATCGGTTTTGCTCATACTTATCGGGTAGTGTTAATTACCTACACTTCAATGGTTCTTCTTCTTCTTCTTCTCTGTTTTAAGTTGGACGCCACCACGTCCGGGCACTTGAGCACACTGCTCTTTGTACTATCCCCAATAAATCTCTAAATTCCACTCTGTTAGTCTTGTGTCCTCGATAAAAGCCACTATCCTCCTCAGGGGAAGTTTGAGTACACTCGAAGGATCCAATAGATTTCTCCCTAAATATTTCTGGCTGAGTTCCCTCAGTTCCTCACACGTGCATATTACATGAAGGCTAGTTTCCTCCTGTTTTTCACATCTCCTACACCAAGGCTCGCTAACCAAGCCCATGGTGTACAAATGCTTCCTTAAAGGACAATGTCCAGTTATTAACCCGGTAATTATTTTAATTTCTTTTTTGCTACTACGAATTAAGTTGGCTGAAAACTTCCCGTCCAGCCCCCTTAGTAGTGTTTTGGTATGGAGTTGTCCTTCCGTTAGCTCCATTTATTTTTATGTTCTTTTTCTAGCCATAACCAGATCTCCCTTTTAGCGGAATCCTTAGTGATTCCACATACAGGTTCTGGTCCTTCAATGGTTATCAATCGCTCGAATTTATCCCAACATCAGGAGTACCTCAAGGATCTAATTCGGGTCCTCTGTTATTCTTAATTTTTATTAATGACTTATTTGAATTATTTTCATGTTCTGCACTCGCGTATACAGATGATCTTAAAGTGTACAAAACTATAAACTTGGAAGATGCAATGCAGCATAATCTCGAAATTGTCAAAGAATGGTGCTCGGATAATGAACTACCACTTAATATAGGAAGGTGCTATATTATTAGGTACTAGAGGCGAAGGCTTTTGATTACAACACAAACGATCACGTATTGGAGTGCAAGAAATCAATAAAAGACCTAGGAGTTCTATTCGATAGTTCGTTTAGCTTTAATGAACACATTACTAGTATATGCAAATCGGCTTCGAAAACTATTGGATTTGTCATGCGTAACTCCAAACTTTTGATCAATCTCGAAACTATTAAGTGCATTTACGTGTCATTGGTACGCAGTAAATTAGAATACGCTTTGATAATATGGCATCCACCTTACGTCTCTCACCAAATTCAATTAGAGAGAGTTCAGAGGCGATTTTTAAAGTACCTCTCCTACAGAAGAGACGGTTTGAGCCCAGAGAGGAATACAAGTCATACAAATCTACTACATGAACACAAGTTGGATTCTCTACTAACACGTAGGGAGACAACTTTCGCAATATTTTTATGCAAACTTCTTCACAACCAGGTAGACTGTATGCAACGTTTGTCAAATATTGGCTTCCGTGTTCCGAAGATGGCCGCGAGACAAGTTGATACATTTCACACGGTTCGTAATCGTACGAGAATTATGCTGAGAACCCCCATATTTAAAATCATTTTTATAGGGACTAAGAGTTAGTGACTTTAGTGATGTTTTTTTTTTTTTTAATATTATTATTAATAGTGTTGAATCCAGCTCTACTTTGATATCGGTTGGTGTTAAGCATTTGAAATGAAAGTGCTCCTGGTGTCTTATTGCAAATCTGCAATTAAGATATTCATTATACCTCCTAATTTTATTCAAAAGCTCTCCTACACGTGCGTGATACATCTATTTTGTAGTTATGCTCAGCTGATTTCTTTCCAATTAATGCAATTCTCCAGTCTTTTTAAGGTTTTAAGGTCTCACCAATAAGGGCTATGCAGTGTTCATGTTTGTGTCTGTTCTCTCAATATGTATTATGTTGCGCTCTTCACCATCTGCCTATTCGTTCTCGGATCACGCATCTAGGCACTCCCAGAGTGGGTTCGATTCCAATCCATGGTAAGTCAGTTTTATAGTGGTCAGTTTTTTGAGATCTTCTCAATATTCTCGCTTTAGCGTGACACGTCACGTTTTCTTCGTATTTACTCCATTATCAGGCTATATAACTTTTAATTTGAAAGTTGGCAATTGCAACAGTTGATCCTACTACTCAATATTATTGTCGCGAGCCACCACCTCATGGAATAGAAGTACAACCTACTATATAATCTACCATAAGATGGTTAGTTAATGTATTATATAATATTATAACAAAAATATAATATATTGTTTTATATTTCAATTCAATTAATCTAAATAGTAACTTCGACCGCAGTAACCTTTTCAAAATTGTGACTTTTCACATTATAAAAATTACATAGAGGTTCCCAGACAATAGATAAGAAAATTTCAAAACTAGTGGCGTTGAATAATGAAATCGGTCACATTTTCTTCCCTGGGTTTTATAACACATCACGATACTAATATCTTTTATGAAACTTAATTCTTTTCTTTTTCTTACTTTTATTTGCCTAAAGGTAACGTGCTTCAACACCCTTTGCATTGTAACGCCACTGACACGTGCGGAAGTATAAAGTAAGTAAGCAATATACACTACTCCATGACATCTGCGAGAAACCTTCCGAGGATTGAGGCGGGCGCGGGCGCCTCGCAAAGAAGGTCGAGTGTTTTTCGAGGGCACGCTCTTGCATATGTGAAGTAAATAAAAGTTACTTTTGTGTTTGGAGTCGTCTAGTTCGAGTCGAAATGAAATGTCAAGAGAGTGTGTGTGACGTGACGAGATCTTAAGGCATTCTGTTCCACGCAAACCGGAGAAATATAAGTGCAGTAATTATTTATGATGGAATAATTTGTAGGATCTTGAATTTT
Organism: Melolontha melolontha; assembly: GCA_935421215.2. Taxonomy (NCBI): domain Eukaryota; kingdom Metazoa; phylum Arthropoda; class Insecta; order Coleoptera; family Scarabaeidae; genus Melolontha; species Melolontha melolontha. Next base: position 110,495,858 of record OW285238.1, read on the forward strand.
CTTCTTGTTTTCTTGTTTACAAAATTCATTCGTATACAGAAGTTAATTAGAAGGGAATTATAAATTTCGCTATTGTAAGCAACCATTGCATGATTTTATCGACAAAAGCGACATACTTTCTCATTTATTTTATTACTAACCGGAGACATTACGAATGATCGTCAAATTTAATTTATGTAAAATCTATTGATACCATTGGCTACAATTTATTCAAAAACTAACAGGAGAAACAATAGATAGGTATATATATATATATATATATATATATATATATATATATATATATATATATAGTAAACTTAATAAGTCGGCGATTAAAGGTCTGGTTTATTACTTCAAAGTATATATATTTAAAACAACCCTACATGTTTCGGCAATGATGCCTAAAATATAAATGACAGTATACAAATGTCATATAATTGAGTTGCTATGGATAAAATTATTCAAAGATACATTCCAATTGAATAATAATAAATCATGCCTTAGTATTCTAAAATAGATAGACAACAAAAACAGGGAAACGCAAGACATGAGTTATTATTATGTATGCGCCCGTGGAGCGTCTTAAGATGTAAAGATGTCGGCATTCGCCTTAAACGAGAAGGAAAACCACAAAAACCTACTCGGACAACCAGACAGGAATCAAAACACGGAACTGTCAGCATGATAAGCAAATGAATATGATATTTAAATGTACATGATTGTTTCGTCTTATAGCGAAACCAATTTATATATGATATTTTAAACATAAACATTATTAATTTTACATTATATATTAAATATAAGTATTATTCATTTTAATAAAAGCTTAGATTTTAGTATTTAAATATAAGAATCAGAAACAAAATTAAAACCTTCTGTATATGTAATTATATTTTTCTTATTATATCAAGATGCAGACGTTTCATAAATGTATTACGTTTTTGTCAACATATATTCACGCCAGGCACTTTTGTATATGTCTGCGTTCAATAAACTGCCGCACGCATATTTGTATTTTGTATATGTCTGCGTTCAATAAACTGCCGCACGCATATTTGTATTTTGTATATGTCTGCGTTCAATAAACTGCCGCACGCATATTTGTAACCGTAGTTTATACCGGCGCTTATTTATCGCTTCATTTTTGTAAATAAGTTTCAAGTTATATTTATCGATTAACGTGCCTCCACATGTATACCAATGTTATTCTACCGGCAGTTATTTATTGCCGCCTTCTCAAAAATGCGTTTTAAATTATAGTATTTGATACGTTTCAAATTATGTTATTTTAATAATGAACGTGCTAAGCCATGTATACAGATAGATTCAAAAACTAGATGCAACGTTTGCATTGTAGGCACAATTTACAATCAAAGCGGTTCTTTGTAACTTGCCGAACTTTGTTGATCATTTTAGCCGCATGTGGCCTATTTTGTTAATGGAAGGGAAAGGGTAAATTTTGCTTACCATGTTTAAAAGGTCTTTAAATAGGTCTGCGCGCGATGACTACAGCAGCATTACAATAAAGCAATTCGCTAAAGCAAGCCGCGAACTCAAAGTCAATAAGATAATTCGAGTAGCTATTTTTGTCACAGAACAACGTTCTTACAATACTCGTAAGACCAATGTTCAAGATAACAACCTTACTTTACCAACAATTTCATGTATGAATTAATGTATATATGTAAATAAAGGTTTTAAATTGGATGTGCCGCATTTCATTAATAACTGTCACCGAAGATTAAATAAATTAGTGCGTATACGGCCTTACAACCCGTGCGTGGTGAGTCAACATAGGAGCGACGACCAAATCCAATAGTTGCCCCAACATATGGTCCTTCGAGCCGGATAACAGCGACACATAGCATCGAGTTATCATCATTGAAGACAAAGAGGTAGGTCTCCAATCAATTCCTTTATTTTATAAACATATAACCATCCTTATTCAAAATGTCAGATGCCGATACATTAAAGGCGTTAAAATGCAAAAGAGGTGTCATTAAAGCAGCTCTCACCAAATTTGAAGCTTACTTAGACAGTTTCAATGATAACAAAAGTACTAATATATTTGAACTGAAAAAGCGTTATCAAAAAATAGAAAATTATTTTGATCAGTTCCACGAATTACAAATTCAAATTAGCTATTTAGAAAATGTTAAAACGCAAGAAACAGATTTAGATGACTTTGAAAATACATATTTCAAGCTGGTAGGTCGCGTCGACCAATTATTAGAAAATCATGCAAATATTAATCCGAATGCTACAATTAACTCAATTAACACAGACAACAATCAAACGAATAGCGTACGGTTACCGCAAATTACGTTGCCTGAGTTCACCGGTTTGTATGAAGAATGGACATCATTTCATGACACATTTTCATCATTAATACATTTTAATGATTCAATACCCAATGTGCAAAAGTTTCATTATCTAAAATCAGCCTTAAAAGGAGATGCTAGTAAAATACTACAGTCACTTTCAATTTCTAATGAAAATTACACTATTGCTTGGGACATGTTAAAATGTAGATATAATAATAAGAAAATCATTGTTCAAAAACACATTAAAGCCATCTTTGATCTGCCCATAATGTCAAGAGAAAACCTAGGACAATTGCGACAAATACAAGACGGTATTTTAAAAAATACACGTGCCTTAGAGTCACTTGGTCTTCCCACAAACAACTGTGATCATTTCCTAATTTATATTATCACAACTAAATTAGATTCGGTTACAAATAGAGAATGGGAAAATCAGTTACCAATATCAGACATTCTTCCCACACTTGCACAATTGACTGATTTTCTAAACAAAAAATGCTTAACGTTAGAGTCGATATCAAGACAGTACACACAACAAGTGAATAGTTCATCATCAAAAGATAATAAAGTCAATAAACATACTTCATATATTACAACTAATATAGTTTGTAAAGTCTGTTCTGGAAATCACTTAATATATCAATGCGATAAATTTCTCAAAATGAAACCAGAACAAAGATTCAAAGAAATAAAAGGCAAACGAATTTGTATTAATTGTTTGCGAGAAAATCATTCAGTTCAACAATGCAGATGTCGGTCTTGTAAAAAATGCAACAAAAGACACCACACTTTATTACATTATACACAAGAAAATGCTCCACCTCAACCATCCACATCATCAGAAGATACAAATGCAACTATCAATAATCATTGCTCTAATGAACAGGTAGCTTCAGAGGTATTTTTATCCACGGCCATAATTCACATATATGGCAAAAATCGTACTCTGCAGTCATGCAGAGCCTTGCTAGATTCTGGTTCGCAGTCGAACTTTATATCTAAATCATGCGTTGATCGATTAGGATTACAACCCGATCCATATCAAATACCAGTTGTTGGTATAAATCAGTCACCTACACAAATAAATAGTGCCGTGCATGTTAAAATCAAATCAAGATACAATGCATTTCAATCCCACATTAAATGCTTGGTAATTAATAAAATTACTGAAAACCTTCCAATCAGAACGACTGATTGTAACAAATTTAATATTCCAAAAAATATTAGATTAGCAGATCCCGATTTTAACATTTCAAGGCCTATTGATATGCTGTTAGGAGCAGATTTGTTCTGGAAAATCTTGTGTATAGGCCAAATCAAGTCTAACGACAAACATCCATGTTTGCAAAAAACGCACTTTGGTTGGATAGTATCAGTTTCTCTCACTGGTAACATGTCACTGTCAACCGGGTCACTTTGTAATCTTTCACTGGAAACGTCATTAGATGAAAGGCTTAAGTTATTCTGGAAGTTAGAAGAATGTTCAAAAAAAATCAATTTTACACCAGAGGAACAAAGTTGCGAAAACAATTTCCTAGAAAATACCACTCGCGATAATAACGGGCGCTTTATAGTAAGCCTGCCGTTTACAAACCATAGCAATCCACTAGGTGAATCTTATAGCCTTGCACTAAAACGGTTTTATAACTTAGAAAAGCGATTAAACAAAAATCCCGGTCTTAAAGAACAATATTCGAACTTTTTAAAGGAATACCTAGAATTAGATCATATGAGACTCGTTGACAGTTCAACTCCTTCATTCAATCTGTCTCACGGTTATTATCTACCGCATCACGGCGTTGAAAAACCATTTAGTTTAACAACTAAATTGCGTGTTGTTTTCGACGGCTCCGCCAAAACATCCACGGGAGTATCATTGAATGATAAATTAATGGTAGGCCCCACCATTCAACAAGATTTATTTAGTATCATAATTCGTTTTCGAACACATCAAATTGTCATAACTGCCGACATAACAAAAATGTATAGGCAGGTATTGGTTCGCGAACAGGACAGGCCATTTCAAAGAATTTTGTTTCGAGAAACCAGTAATCAACCGATACAAATCTATGAGCTTTCCACTGTCACGTACGGAACCGCTTCTGCATCATTTTTAGCAATCAGGTGCCTTCATAAATTAGCTGAAGATGAAAAACATAATTATCCCATTGGCGCGTCCACAGTGTTAAGAGATTTTTATGTAGACGATCTGATATCAGGCGCGGATTCTATAGAAGAAGCAAAAAACACAATCACGCAAACAGCAGCTCTTCTTCAAACAGGTGGCTTTGAATTGCGTAAATGGCGTTCAAATTATCCTGAAATCTTCAACGATTTATCAATAAATTCCACTGACAATCCCCTTCAGTCATTAGAAAAGGAAAACAGTAAAACACTAGGCCTTTCATGGGACTCAGAGCAGGATAATTTAATGTATAATTTGCCAAATACGATTTCAAACACAAAAATAACAAAACGCTCGATACTTTCCTTTATCGCCAGTTTATTTGATCCATTGGGAATAATCGGCCCTGTTATTGTCATAGGTAAAATATTAATCCAAAAACTGTGGCAATTGAAAATTGCATGGGATGAATCCGTTCCTCATGACATACACGTGCAATTCGAACAATACAAGAAAGACATATACCACATATCCTCTAGAACAATTTCTAGAAAGGTAATACACACAAAAAACATATCTATTTTAGAAATGCATGGCTTCAGTGACGCTAGTGAAGTGGCTTACGGGGCGTGCATTTACATCAAGGGTATTGATTACGAAGGAAACATTTCTTGTAATCTATTATGCGGCAAATCAAAGGTGGCTCCTATAAAAAGTACCTCATTACCAAGACTTGAATTATGCGCAGCCTTATTACTAGCTCAATTAATTGATAAGGTTACTGAAACAATCAATCGAGAATTTCAATCAATTCATTATTGGACTGATACAGCAATCGTTTTAGCATGGCTCAAGGCAACTAACAAAAAATGGAAAACCTTTGTAGCTAATCGCGTTAGTGAAATAAGGGAATTAACCACTGTTGCTGCTTGGAATCATGTAAAATCAAGCGACAACCCTGCCGATATCATATCACGGGGCATGTTACCAGATGCTTTGTTTGATAATAACTTATGGTGGCATGGTCCTAACTGGCTACAAACAGATTGTGTCATTCCTTCTGAAATTCCAGAAATTGTAAACGTTCCAGAAGAAAAGTCAGCAACTCTTATTTGCGCTCAAAATTCAGTAGCATCATTCAAGTCTATATTAGTCAAGTATTCAAGTTTATCAAAACTTTTAAGAGTAGTAGCTTATTGTCTGCGCTTTAAATGTAATATTATGTCCCGACAAAAAACCGGCACATATGCCTTTACAGGCTCACTTCTCTCGTCAGAAATTACCGCCGCTCAGAAATGCATAGTTAAGTTAGTTCAAACTGAGTGCTTCAGCAATGAATTAAAACAACTACAAAAAAATAACGCGGTGAACTCAAAGGCTCACATTATTTGCTTAAATCCTTTTATCGACGACGAAGGCATTATCAGAGTTGGAGGTCGACTCAAGCACGCAAAACTAGCATACTCACATCAACATCCGATATTACTTCCGGGAAAACACATTTTTACAAAGTTGGTAATGGAGTATTTCCACAAAAAACAGCTACACGCAGGGATACAAGGAACCATGGCAGCGATCAGAACAGAATATTGGCCGCTATCGTTAAAATCTAACGTACGGCAAATTGTGAGGCGATGCATTAGTTGCTTTAAGGCAAAACCATATGGAAATCAATATTTGATGGGAAATTTGCCAGCTCACCGTATACAGCCTGCACGTCCATTTGCAAACTGTGGCGTTGACTATTGCGGACCGTTCCAAGTTCGCGAAAGCAAGCGAAGAAACAGTAAAAACATTAAAATGTATGTAGCTATATTTGTATGCCTATCTACAAAGGCAGTACATATAGAACCCGTCTGCGATTTATCTACAGAAGCATTTCTAAATACATTGAAACGTTTTGTAGCACGCAGAGGAAAAATTCAGAATTTATATTCCGATAATGCGACAAACTTTGTAGGCGCTAATAAGGAACTGGAAGGCATGCGCAAATTATTATCGCAAAATAACAAGCGATTATCTGAATTACTGATCGAAGAACGTATAAGTTGGCATTTCATTCCTCCAAGAGCTCCTCATTTTGGAGGTCTTTGGGAGGCTGCAGTAAAGTCAATGAAACAGCACCTAATCAAAACAGCAGGTAAGGCATGCCTAACGTATGAAATGTTTTATACCTTGCTAACCGAAATCGAATCAGTTCTTAACTCACGTCCTCTCACTCCTCTAACCAACGATCCTAATGATTTATCTGTCTTAACCCCCAGTCATTTCCTGATTGGAGACTCTCTTATGGCGATACCAGAACCTGATTTAACTCATACAAAATTAAATCGTTTGTCATGTTGGCAGCATATTCAAAAAATCAAACAGCATTTCTGGAAGAGATGGGTCAATGAATATTTAAGTCAGCTTCAGCCGCGAGGGAAATGGAAGCAGAACCTCGAAAACGCTTTCTCCATAGGACAACTCGTGCTTGTCAAGGAAGACAATGTTCCCCCGCTGCATTGGATTACCGGACGCATCGTGGAACTGCATCCCGGGCAGGATGGTGTTATCCGTACGGCAAGTGTTCGCCTCCACAAAAACATTTTGAAGAGACCCACAGCCAAATTATATATACTTCCGCTAGAGACAAATGACAATTAAAACAAGTGCAGTGTCGCCCGTTTCATATCAGATCATTGTTTTATTGAAAGTGCATACTTTCAAGGCGGGCAGTATGTTTCGTCTTATAGCGAAACCAATTTATATATGATATTTTAAACATAAACATTATTAATTTTACATTATATATTAAATATAAGTATTATTCATTTTAATAAAAGCTTAGATTTTAGTATTTAAATATAAGAATCAGAAACAAAATTAAAACCTTCTGTATATGTAATTATATTTTTCTTATTATATCAAGATGCAGACGTTTCATAAATGTATTACGTTTTTGTCAACATATATTCACGCCAGGCACTTTTGTATATGTCTGCGTTCAATAAACTGCCGCACGCATATTTGTATTTTGTATATGTCTGCGTTCAATAAACTGCCGCACGCATATTTGTATTTTGTATATGTCTGCGTTCAATAAACTGCCGCACGCATATTTGTAACCGTAGTTTATACCGGCGCTTATTTATCGCTTCATTTTTGTAAATAAGTTTCAAGTTATATTTATCGATTAACGTGCCTCCACATGTATACCAATGTTATTCTACCGGCAGTTATTTATTGCCGCCTTCTCAAAAATGCGTTTTAAATTATAGTATTTGATACGTTTCAAATTATGTTATTTTAATAATGAACGTGCTAAGCCATGTATACAGATAGATTCAAAAACTAGATGCAACGTTTGCATTGTAGGCACAATTTACAATCAAAGCGGTTCTTTGTAACTTGCCGAACTTTGTTGATCATTTTAGCCGCATGTGGCCTATTTTGTTAATGGAAGGGAAAGGGTAAATTTTGCTTACCATGTTTAAAAGGTCTTTAAATAGGTCTGCGCGCGATGACTACAGCAGCATTACAATAAAGCAATTCGCTAAAGCAAGCCGCGAACTCAAAGTCAATAAGACAATTCGAGTAGCTATTTTTGTCACAGAACAACGTTCTTACAATACTCGTAAGAACAATGTTCAAGATAACAACCTTACTTTACCAACAATTTCATGTATGAATTAATGTATATATGTAAATAAAGGTTTTAAATTGGATGTGCCGCATTTCATTAATAACTGTCACCGAAGATTAAATAAATTAGTGCGTATACGGCCTTACAACCCGTGCGTGGTGAGTCAACATAGGAGCGACGACCAAATCCAATAGTTGCCCCAACAATGATATTTAAATAACTTAAGATATATAATTATATAACAGCAACATATATTATGATGGTAAACTGCATAGGAAAAAAGTAGAGAGGCAGACCAAAAAGAACGTGGAAGGAGGAAGTCCAACCATAAATATAAGAAAGTAAATAATAAAAAACATATATCAAATCTATATATGAATAAGTTCATTAAAGAAACAAAAACATTTGTCCAAGACAACCCTCACATTATAATAGCAACAGCACATAAATCAAATAAAACAGTGATTATTCTTAAAGAGGAATATGAGCAAAAAATAGAAAAACTATCTATTAGACGATAAATTCACCTATAAAAAAGAAAGAAATAATCCAACAGAGAAAACTCAAAAAGAAAATAATAACTTAATAAATAAATGGCATAGACTAAACCTAATAGATTTCAACAGTAAAAACAAACTTGGCATTTTTAATTCCCACCCTCCATCAATATATGGTGTACCAAAAATTCACAAAAATAATATCCCTTTAAGACCAATAGTATCTAATATACAAGCCCCTACTTATAATATAGCAAAATTCCTAGGTAATAGCATATCTAAGATGTTAGGAAAAACTGAATATCATACCAAAGACTCATGGCAATTTCAAAATTTCAAGGAACAAAAAGTACCAACTAATCACAAAATTATATCACTTGATGTAGAATCTTTATATACTAACATTCCTACAGATCTAGCTATAAACATAATAGAATCCAAATAGGATGAAATTAGTCCACACACATCACTAAATAAAAACCAATTTATTAGAGGTATACACTTCTGTATCGACAACACATATTTTCAGTAATAATTTACTAAATAAAACACTTGGTATATTTGTTTCACAAAATGTATTTAAAATATATCTGACATATGTTTCGACTTATACAGTCATTCTCAAAGAGTCATGTAAACTGAGCAGTTTACATGACTCTGAAGAAGCGCAGTGCATTGGAGAATCTCAAAGTGTTCTGAAAAAAACAAATATTGGAGAAGATTTCATTTTTATTCGAGCTAATCTGGCGTGTCTTACGATTGTAATCTCTACGCTAGAAACTAAAGTATTATCTTTACAAGAGAGCATTGAGATAGTAGAAAATGTAGTAGCTAACCGTTTGGCAAAACTCCAGAAAAATTGTTTCATTAATAAATTAAACGCAGTCCTGTCAAAACATACGGGCTATCAACAACTAAAGAATATCAGTGAGGTCTTATGAAATAAAACAATCATTAATTTAAAAAATGAACATTTAACCAGTGACATTGTAAAATATGAATTTGTGCCAATAGTGTCGTGTGATGACGAGTACACGAGCACAGTACAAAAATATTTTAGCCGACAATAGGCGCAAATTTATTTTTGAAAATTGGTTACATCACGTTGTAGTTAAATGTAATCTGTTTCTATAATTTCAATAATTTTGAATCAAAAAAAATTTTTCATAATATAAAAAATTAATATTTATTTTTTAAAAGTTGATTTTTAGTGCATAATCTGAATGTTTTTTATGTATATTTGCATGCATATTTTGATGTTTTTTAGTGCATAATTACTAAGTCTAGTAATTAGATATATTCCAAGCAGTCGACTTATAATCAATTTATCGAAGTGTAATCAAAAGAACGAATTCAATTGAATATCGTTATAGTATTAGAATAATCAAACGGCTTTTAAAAAGACCAAAGGTAAATCTACTAGTCGTTCCGCTGTTGTTGCACCCAATATTTTAGAAAGTGTGAGTCAAGTTGTTGAACACAATCCTCATATTTGTATGTTATCTAAAGAAACATCTAATAGGTAAACTCTACTTAACAATTAATTTGTTCTTTTAACCTTTCTTACATCTATTCCTATGAATCCTCTCGTAAGAACTTGAAAAAACAGTTACTATATCCATATAAATTTTCAATTGTGCATCAAATTCACCAACCTTATTTTTTACAACAAATCCAACTTTATCGTGGTACGAGGTGCATTCAAGTTCTAAGGCCTCCGCTTTCTCCAGACTGGAAAGAGATAGAAGCATGTGCATTGTTTTAAAATGAGCGAGCGTTCGTTGTCAATACGTCACAGAGATGGCAGCACTGTACGGCAGATGAAATTGTAGCGGCAGCGTCGAGAATGAGAACTGTTTTAGATACTTAAAATGGCTACGTTTTCCTTACTTGAACAGCGTGCAATCATTCGTTTTCTGAATTTGCGTGGTGGGACACCAATTGAAATTCATCGACAGTTGAAGGAGACATGTGGTGATGGAGTTAAGGATGTGTCGAAAGTGGGTTCGTGGGTGCGACAGTTTAATGAAGGCAGAACATCGTGTGACAACAAACCGAAACAACCTCGGGCTCGCACAAGCCAGTCTGACGACATGATCGAGAAAGTGGAGAGACTTGTTTTGGGGGATCGCCGAATGACAGTTGAACAGATCGCCTCCAGTGTTAGCATTTCCGTGGGTTCTGTGCACTCAATCCTGCATGACGACCTGAAAATGCAAAAAGTGTCCTCCAGGTGGGTGCCACGAATGCTGACGGATGACCACAAGGCTGCTCGTGTGGCATGTTGCCAAGCAATGTTGACGCGCAACCAAGGCATGAATGGGACTTTCTTTTCATCGATCGTGACAATGGATGAGACGTGGATGCCATTTTTCAATCCAGAAACAAAGCGCCAGTCAGCTCAATGGAAGCACACAGATTCACCGCCACCAAAAAAAATTCGGGTAACCGCCAGTGCTGAAAAAATGATGATGTCCATGATCTGGGACAGTGAAGGCGTAATCCTTACCCATTGTGTTCCAAAGGGCACTACGGTGACAGGTGCATCCTACGAGAATGTTTTGAAGAACAAGTTCCTTCCTGCACCGCAACAAAAACGTCCGGGAAAGGCTGTGCGTGTGCTGTTTCACCAAGACAACACACCCGCACATCGGGCTAACGTTACGCAACAGTTTCTTCGTGAAAACAACTTTGAAGTGATTTCTCATACTCCCTACTCACCTGACCTGGCTCCTAGTGACTTTTGGCTGTTTCCAACAATGAAAGACACTGTCCGTAGCCGCACATTCACCAGCCGTGCTGCTATTGCTTCAGCGATTTTCCAGTGGTCGAAACAGACTCCTAAAGAAGCCTTCGCCGCGGCCATGGAATCATGGCGTCGACGTTGTGAAAAATGTGTACGTCTGCAGGGAGATTACGTCGAGAAGTAACACCAGTTTCATAGTTTTCGGGTGAGTAGTTAGTTAGAAAAAAAATCGGAGGCCTTAGAACTTGAATGCACCTCGTATAATGATCATCGGCACAACATCATTGACCGACCAAATATTACTTTCTATTCCGATGAAGCATGGTTTCGCCTGTTTGGTTATGTTCAGACAGATAATCCACACAATTTAATTGAAATACCATTGTATCCTATTAAAATTCCTGTTTGAGTGTCAATGTCAAGACAACGAATTTGTGGGCCAATATCCTTTAAAGAAATAATTAAAACGCCCAAAGATATGATACCATTACTTTAGAGTCATTTATAAATTAGTCGAATAACATAGAATTAGTAGCTAATGGTTATTTTCATCAGGAATCCGCCACACCACACACTTCACATATAGATAAGAATTATTTACATTAATTCTTCCCAGGTTGTTTTTTAAGTGTAGGTTTATGGACAAATAGATCGTGGTACAATATCTTGGCGGATGGTGTAAACCCGGTACCTATATCCGTGGCGGTATCGTTGTACTATGAGTCTGCGTGACTTAGCGAAAATAATAGGATTTCAATGTGGGTGGATCTCGATCACTTTCGTCTAGTCTTTCAGTCAGTTCAGTTGACTTTTGTTTGTATGTGTGGCGCTGGAGATTTGGTATCGTGAAAATTTTACACTGAAATAGGTCGTTTATTGGCGGCATACTGAGTTTGTTGTACCGCAATTTTGTGTTTGGGTAGACGTTATTGACTAGATCGAAGATTAATTAACCACCTCGCATGGCCGTGGGTGAGTAATTTTCCCGCTAACTTTCTTTGCGATATTCCGTTTTGTGTTCCCAATCTTCGTAATCTTGAGCAAAATCAAGCTGTAGAGTAGTTTTGCCTCTAATTACGCCGATTGATCAGATCTATTATCACTTAAAAAATTAGCGGCCCGAAATATTAAGAAGTATTAATTTATCTTGACTTTTGTCGTAATGATCCAGTAATCACTTTGTTCGCAAAATATATTAAGATAGTTCACATTAAATTATATTTTATTTGTTTTGACCTTTAAATAATTTCTTTTTTGTAAATACATAAACATCATTCCCGTAATTTTTCATTCTTTTGATTTGTTTTGAACAACCATTAATTTCATTGAACAATTAGTATTGTTCATACCATTTAGTAATTGATTTAATGTATTTAATAATTGCGAGGATGCAATTTAGATTAAACATAAATTAGTTGTTTCAATTAAATTAAGGATTTCGTGCTTAAGAATGTATTTCATCTATTTTTACTAAATTTAAATAACGTCATAGAATACGTAGCCCTAAGATTACATACATAAAATTTAAATTCGTTTGTGAACGAGTACTCAAGGCCTTGCGTATACGTATGATACTTGCTTGTATTCATTCCTTACTTTTTTTGTGCTCTAAAATATACAGACTGGTGAATATACAATATCGTACCAAAGTTTTGATCCTTGATTCTGCATTTTGAATTTATACTTAAATTATGTTGATTAACAATTATATATTTATCTAAATTAGTATATACATACTTTAATTTAACTATATAGATAGCTTCACTCTTTCAGTTTTGGTTGAAACATACTATGGTTTCCTGAACCTGTTTTTAATCTTGTAAATTTTATTAACTACAAAGACGACAAAGAGAATGTGGAATGTTTTCTTTTACTTGTTACTACCTCCTGTTTTCTGTAATTACGCTAGTCTTTCTGTGGTGGAATATAACCTCCACGACAGGTAGTTCTTAAAATCGCGATGCCGTCCTTTTTTTAAATTTTTAGTCAGTTTACCAACGTTTCTACAAGAATCGCACGACCATCTTTACTTTAGTTTTTACGCCGTTGGCACCAGCTGGCTGCTTTATCAATTTTAGATCATCCCACCCAATCAAGGTAAGTCCGAGGAGGGTGTTTGGACTACGCAACTTTATAACAAAGTCAGTTTTCGTGGACTTTTATTGTTGCACATTGCGTATAGCAATCGCCTTATTTAAAAAACGTAATATTCTGGAACCCGTAAACAATTTGCAAGAACTACGGTATGCAATTGCAAATGTTCAATTAATCACCACGAGTTTCGTGTTGTTTATAAGTAGGAGACCAACATTTTGTACCATTTCTATTCTAACTCAAAAAAATAAATATAGAGCGAATGACCAAACAAGTCAATTTCTCAGAGTTGTCAAATTTAATTTCCTTCAATCATTTATAGTCACTTGGTACAAGCTGCAAGCGGTATTTCAATTTGGAGCATGAATATAGTCACATTGAAATTTTGTTGATTTTGGGTTGTTCTTCTATCATTAATATTGGCTATATATTTGATATATTTTCTCTTTATCTCTTCCCAAACATTTTCATTATAATTTTATATAATGAAAGTCTGTGTGAAGGTTATAAAAAAATCTATTTGCATTGTAAGATATAAGTAAATCGAAATAATTTCTTAAATCTATATATCTATCTCATTGATATAGAGGAGCGTAATGCGCATGCTGGAATTCTTGTAGATCTAAGCAAAGCTTTTATCATGATAAACCATTAATTGTTATATAAGCAAGATACTACTAAAAATATTGTTCTGTCATTGAGCGTACATGTCTGAACAAGTCCTTGCATGTTTCCTATGTGAGAACATTTAAACCATGCCCATTTTTTGCTCTGGAACCAAACAAATTATACCTGGCTATGTGGGTATATATATATATATATATATATATATATATATAAGTCGCTTTGTGATAGCTGAACGTCTTCTTTATTTCATAATGTTCACGTACAATAAACTCCATTTATATACGAACTGCTAGATAGAGACATTTTATGGGAGAATTTAAAAATCCACTCAAAACTTTCTTCCCTTGGTATTAGAGTTCGTCGATTAGATTACATATGTAATTTATGAGGTACTTAAATAAAGATTTCCATAACTGCTTGTGGTCAACAACTGTACCTATGTTTTGTTGATATTTTTATTTGAACTTTAATTTATATAAGTAATATAATTTTCTAGTTGAGTTAGTAATATTGATTTCGACGAAATTTTATTTTAAATGATTTCGTTCTATTGTTGATTCTTCTCTCCATTATTACCATTAATAAAGCAAATTATTTTAAAAATAATTATATTAGTGATAAAGCATGACACTCTAAATTAATTAATTAAGTTCGCCACTGAGAAACATTACTTTGTATGACAACACACGTGCATATGAAATTAGTATTTTATAATTTGTAATTTTTATAATTATTAATACAGCGATGCACATACCGCGACCCGCGGGCCGCATGCGACCCACTGTCGATATTTATGCGGCCCGCCAACGAATTTTAAAAATTGTTCGAAAAACTACAAAAGTAGGTAAAAATCCATTCAAATCAATATTTCTTAACTTTTTATTTTATTCTAACTTTTGTAATTGTTAGTAAGATATGTATCTTTAAGTACCTACTACTTTCTTGTTCGGGTTTACTACGTAGGACATGTATGCTCCTCGTCGTTCCAAGCATATTGTTACGAGACTAGAAATCTGTCGAACCAACTAGATTGCTCGAAGATTCGCGAAACACGTCGGTATTATCCCCGAGCAATGTGGTAGGTTCTCGATGTTAGGTAACTCGTATAAATACAACGCATCGCCCGCTATCGGGCAGTTAAGTTTTAACTACGGACAAGCGAACGTTATATTGTTTGAATTGTAGTCTGTGAAGAATAAATATTTCGTCGTTCGAACTTGGCATCTACCTACGTAACAATATAATATCAATTTTGATATGGATAAACCAAGCCCCAGTAAAAAACGTAGTCGTAAGGTTGAAGATGAAAATCGACAGTTTCAAGATATTTGGACCGAAAAATACTTTTTTATTTCATCGCATAACAAAAGTGTGTCTGCTTAATATGCAAGAGTAGTGTTTCTATTCCGAAGGAACATAATGTGGAAAGGCATTATGAAACCCAGCATCATACTTTTACCAAATTAACCGGCGAAAATCGAACGCAAAAAATTTCCACTTTACAAAGGGAACTAATAGGCCAGCAAGCTATGTTTACAAAACCAATTCAAGATGCTGAAACAACTGCTGAAACAGCTACTGAAGTTAGCTTTGAAATATCTCGAATAATAGCGAAAACTTGTCGGCCTTTTAAAGATGGTGAGTTTGTTAAGCAGTGTTTAGATATCGCCGCAAAAAAAAATGTATCCGAAAGATGCAAGGAGGTTTGAGAAAATGCAACTAAATCGGATGTCTGTTCAGAGAAGACTTACCACATTAGCAGCTAATATAGAAGAGCAATTAGCTACGAAATCGAAAAGTTTTGAGTATTTTTCTATAGCACTCGACGAATCTACAGATATAAGTTCCACTGCTCAACTCTTAATATTTTTACGAGGTGTAACGCAAAATTTTGAAGTGAGTGAAGAACTGATTGGTATGAATTCTTTGACAAGTCAAACCCAGGGTAGTGACATGCTCAAAGCTCTTCTGGAAAAAATGTTCTATAATGGATTTGGATTTGACGAAATTATCTGGAATTACGACTGACGGAGCAACTTCAACGGTTGGAAGTAAATCTGGGATAATAACTATGTTAAAAGAGTATTTACAAACTAAAAACATAGATACCATGGAATTAATGCAGTTTCATTGCATTATACAGCAAGAGGCCCTCTGTTCAAAATTAGTGGGATTTGAAAATGTGATGAAAGTTCTAGTACCTACTGTAAACTTTATAAAATCACGAGGTCTCAATCACCGACAATTCGCACAATTTCTCGAGGATATTGAAAGCGAATATGGTGATCTCCTGTTTTACACTGAAATAACGTGGCTAAGTCGTGGGTTGTCACTAGAGCGGTTTCTTAAATTGATTGAAGAAATCAAAATATTTCTGGCGGAAAAGAAAAAGGACGTCTCCGAACTCGACAACCCTGATTGGCTGTGTGACTTAGCGTTTCTTGTAGACATCACAAATCACTTGAATGTCTTAAATACGCGACTCCAAGGCAAAGATCAATTAATTTCGCAGTTATACTCTCATGTTTCGTCCTTTCAATGCAAATTGAGTCATTTCAGGACACAAATCAATTCAGCCAATTACAGCCATTTTCCGAACTACAAAAAAATTATGGAGAAATTCAATAAAACTGATGTCAATTTCGCTTATGTTGAAAAAATTGTTATTTTAATACAAGCTACAAATCTAAACCATCTGGCAAATGAAAATCTGGATCAATTTTACGTGTGGCGACAAGTAATGTAGAGCCAAACATAAACAAAATTGTTAGGTCAATGCAATGTCATCAAAATAATAAAACATGAAATATTACATTGTAATGATTAGATTACATTACGATTACATGATTACAACAAACATTTTTTAATGTTCTTTTATTTTTATAATTTGTAGTAATTCATACTATTTAAAAATAAAAATATTTGTGTTAATAAGTATTCTTTGTAGTGGCCCGTCCTTGGCTTATAATTTTCCCGAGTGGCCCCTGTTCCCTATAAGTCTGTGCATCCCTGTATTAATATAACTACAATATCGGATTTCAGGCTCATGTTATGCAACAATGGGATAATTTGCGTGGCCAAGAAATTTGCCAAAGACTTATCACATCTATGCCTGAAAGGTTGCAAAATACCATAGACAATAATGGTTACTGGACCAAGTATTGAGGAATTTTTACTTTAAGTTCGTATATGTTTCATTTATTTTAGAATTTTTATTTTGTTTAACATTATATATATTTACAATATAACTTTGATGTTCATTTGATTTATTTTGGAATTTCGATTTTTATTTTAAAATTTGTATATATTTAGAATCATTTTTTTGTTTATTTTATTTATTTTGGAATTTGTAGTTTTCTGTTGTAATTTGTAGAAAATATTTTTTATAGTAAAAACATTAACTATTGTTTCATATATAATACACTTAAAAAAAGCTGAACCGTCTTCAAAAACGTTATCTATCCTCAAATATCCTCTTTCCAACAAACAAAGAGAATTATTCAAATCGAAGTAGATTTTAATATCTAATATTGTACTACTTTATACTACTTTACTTTGAAACGATTGATTTCATGTGCATGTTAATTATATAAACTGTATTCTGATGTAACTATTGTCAAAGTTTATATGCATTATTTCGGTTCTGTTATCTTGGCATTAAACCCGCACCGCAGGAGTGCCATAAAACTTTGTGTCTCTTATTTATTCGGATTAGAATAAACGGAAAGAATGGAAGAAAATTTAGAGGATTGTTTTGCATCCTTTTCTAAGCCGTTCGGATATAAATGGAGCTTATTGTACGTGTATAACTAATCCAAACAGTTTCTGTTATGTATATGGAGAATTTACTACCCACCAGCATAAGCGAAATATAATACCTTTAATAGAAATGTTATATTTTCACTATTTTGGCTTAACCATTGAACATCAAGACAATGGGCTGCCAGCATTTGGTGCACACGCTGTGCTGTTAGTCTTAAGGCCTGGTATGAAACGGTATGAAATGCGCAAGACCTATGATTTAGCGTGAACAAACGGACCATTTGACTGATTGCTACTTTTGCAGCACGAAAACTTTCGGGTTTTCCATCAAAAATAAGAAAAAACATTAGTTATATTAGTCTACCCTCTGCTACTCGTTCACTAACTCATTCGGAAGGCTTGCCAGGACAAAGAGGTGTTTCAAGTAAAGAATATGACGTGCCAAAACAAAGTTGTTGTTATTACTATTGTAAGAACTATAAAAGAAACAAAATAGTACATAGTTCCCACAAAATAAAAATTTGTTGACCGGTGTTTTAATAACATATATTCGATATTTGAAAGCATCATAATTAATAGGAAAATCATTACAACACTGTATAAACTAATCAATACAGTTTCGATGAGAACAATTCTAGTCCCCCTCGGGATCCCGAGTTCAACTGTGCCGCATCTTGCTCCAATGTAAATAACATTATATAAAAGCTCACGTTTTACCTTTGACAACATGAAGTAACAACGCCAATGACTCACAGCACAGGAAGATTGATACACGCTCGGTTATTTTAAAGAAACTGCTAACATGAAATAAAATTGATAAGAAAATAATGAAAATAATAACACAAAATCCACTCTATCAATGTCGGTCGAATCTACTATCGCGCTATTTGTCGGTTGTCGAAACTTTTGGTGAAAAGTAATCGTAATTACGTTCTACGAGCGTATAACAACATATGCAACCAAAGTGACAATAGCCACATATGGTTTACTTCCAAATAAAGGATTTAAAATGTTGAAAAAAGTTAGAAGTAAATCCATACAGCTAAGTAAAAGTGTTTCTTAGGGAGTAGCGGCCAGGTAATTAAAACAATATTTGATTTATAATGACGTTTCGGTGTTATGTATAGTAACTTTTTCAAAACTGTAATATTTATTCAAATTGGTGCATGCTTAAATTAAAATTTACTTACATTAACCCATTTACGGCCAAGGTGTATATTAAACGAAAACTTTACAAAAAAGTATTGTTTATTACTAAAAACATATTTAAAAAAAACCATTTGATACATATCAGCTCGAAAAAAAAATTGCATATAAGAAAAAAAAGATGGTGCGTGTACGGCACCGTTGGCCGAACACATGTTCATATTTTCTTGTGGTAATCTTCAAAGCATTTTAAATGTAGATGTGTTTTGCACTTTACACAAATGTAAATTGTGTGACTTTTGCATAGTTTGCAACGACGTCTAGCTTTATCGGCATGCATCGAGATTACATGACCAATGTTATCAAGACGAACTTCATCAGGAATGGAGCTTCCAACTGCTTGATTAATTTTCCTGTTTCGATTGTCATCTTCTGCCTTCATCAAGCGTACTGCAATGTAAGATTTGAATTCCAGTTGCGTCATTTGGGTTTCATTCGCTATGTTGTATATTTTCCAGGCGTTAACAATAGTGCTGTCTAGCAAATTTATAAATAACGGCCACCACCACTTTTTGCCACGCACATTTATTCTATAGTTAGAAACGCCATTGTCGTGCAAATCCACGCCGCCCATATATTTATTATATTGTGCGATCATATTTGGCTGAGAAATCATAACTTCCTTTCGCTCTTTTCGGTCGTATCTTTTAACAGTGCATAAAGGTCGTAGTGTAAAAGTATTACTAATAATAGTCACCACTGAATTATCGTTCCACCTGTTCAAAGATATGTTGGTTTCTTCGTCAAATACAGAATCAAAACTTCCTCGTTGTTTCTTGCTGCTTTTTACGTTTTCTAATGGACAATTAGCCGTTCGGTTGTCTCTTATGGTGCCTGTAGCATAAAAGCCTTTCTGACTCTAAAACTTCAATAACTTATACGACGAGAAAAAGTTATCAAAGTAAAGGCAATGCTTTTGTGGACTTTTCACAATTGTGAGCAAGTCAACAATAACCTGGCCTCCTAAACCAAGTTCTGATTTACTATTTGATGCTTCCATATGGAATGAACTGAAATAAATATCCATCGGCAGAAGTTAAGCACCAAATCTTAAAGCCAAATCGCACGGGCTTTCCTTTTATGAACATTTTACAGGAATGTTTTCCAAAATAGGGCACCATTTGTTCGTCGATAGATAGATCGTGAGCAAATACGCCAAATTGCATATACCTTTTGTTCATCATGTTGAAAATCGGGCGAAGTTTTGAGAATTTGTCATTTTTGTCTAACTGAGCATTATCAGATAAATGCAAATTACGTTTTATACTTCGAAATCTATTGCGAGGCATACATTTTCGAACTATGACCAAACCTTTATCTTCGTCGGTAGACCAGTACATATCAGTCTGAGGCAGTGTATGGTAACCGGAAAGCACCAATATTCCTAGGAACCGTTTTAGGTCTGTTATACCAAATTGAAAATCATGACGATTATTGTCATAAGAATATTTGACAGAATAGCTCACTATTCTCGATAAAACTTCTTCGTCAAAAAAGAGATAAAATAATTCCAACGGAGATTTGCCACATAAATTATTTTTTATATCTTCTCTTCCAGTATTGTGAAAAACAGGTAAGTTTGCGTAAGTTGTCTCGCCTTTTTTCCAAACAGGCGCCGATACTTTTTGTCTTAAAAGTTTTTGTCTTTTTACATCTAACGTCTCATCGTCAGAATCAATAGGACCTTCATTAGTGGTATCATTATGATTTTGTATCACAAATAAATCAGAAATTTCTTGCTCATTTGGACGAACCTGTTCAATTACCACATTATCATCAATATCTTCCTCATCGGTCAATTCGTCAACTTCCGGCGGAATATACACTACATCAATATTATCTAAAAATATTCACCTTTACTATGTTATGGGGTACACTCCCTACAAATTTTACGTACCATTTCTATTTTCTAACTCATTTACTATTTCGTCTAAGGCGGCCTCCAATTCCCGTTGAGTTAGGTAAACCGGCATTTTTTTTGTTTACCGTAAGTCTATTTGCGCCTATATACTGCAAAGGAACGTTAAAGACTGAATGCATCTGGTTATGAATCTAAAACATAAACAAGTCTAAACTTGTATTTTCTTGAAAAATGCATGCGCAATACGCATTCAGCCAATGGTGCGTTTACGCACCAAGTAATCTACTGTCATTTTTTCTAAACAAACTAATAACAAACATTTAAACTAATGTTTTAGTATTATAGTATTGACATTTAGAATTTAGAATGTTTACTCTAAAAACTTTAAATAAAAACTAACAACAATTTATAGAAATTTACTTCGGGGATTGGTGAAAACTGAAAATTGTCTATTTTTAATAATTGCTATCGCAATAAGTTATAGTCTTAGAAAAAAATAGATTGATGCTAAATTTAACTCAATATATTAGTTTAGTTATCATACAAAATTAAAAATCTGCATCTAAACAATTAGCGAAAAAAATTGTAATCAGTGGTGCGTAAACGCACCACTGGCCGTAAATGGGTTAAACTTATGCCGTTAACATGTTGCACTCTATTCTGTAATCGGTTTGCATTTCTAAACAAAACTAAATGTGTGTGTTTTACGGTTAAACGTAAGGTTTAGACTGCAGGCAGGTATATTGTTAAGAGATTGTGTATGTCTATTCTGTCATTTATGGAATTTGTGTTATATTTCTTGCATTGTTATTTTTCTCAGATGTAATTATAAAGGTTTTTTTCGAAATTGAAAGTCTGTTTGGTTTTTTGATATGTTTTCAAGGCTGTATTATTGCTTGAAAATTTGTGTCTATTTAATCGTTCTTGTAAGTATTGTGTTGTGTAGTCGTTGCATAGAATTTCAACGTATTTTTTAATGTAGGTGTTTCGTCTTTTAATTTTAAGTGTTATTTGTTAAGATTATTGGAGTTTTTGTGAGCTACTTTTATCTTATATTATGCTAAGATTTTATTTATTTTTTCTGATAGGTTGTTTATATAAGGTATTGTTACATATTTATAAGTACTTTGATAAATAGAATAAATACCACAAAACCCAAGGAAAACAATCCTCAAACTTAAAATTAGCAGTGAACGTCAGTAAACACGTTAAAATAGATTTACATTAAATTGAATCGCTTTTTTCATGTCAATCTTTTAAAAACATATATACGTATCAAATTGTTATATATGTATATATGTTTTTAAAAGATTGACATGAAACCAAGCGATTCAACTTAAAGTAAATCTATTTTAACATGTTTACTGACGTTCACTGCTAATTTTTAACTCTGTTTTTAGTCTCCTGCAGAAGTTGT
Organism: Melolontha melolontha; assembly: GCA_935421215.2. Lineage (NCBI taxonomy): Eukaryota > Metazoa > Arthropoda > Insecta > Coleoptera > Scarabaeidae > Melolontha > Melolontha melolontha. The sequence goes on from OW285238.1 coordinate 110,518,124, forward strand.
CAATGGCTACGAAATATAGAGGTTAAAATAAATGAGTTTTTAGTTAACAGACCGCTTACCCGATTAACTAATTATTCATTTTATATATATATTAAATTTCGTCGAATGTTCTCGCGGTCGCGCCTCACATTCTGCAACAATACGTTGTTTTAAAACGTCAAATTGTCAAGTTAATACTAAAATTCCAAATTCAAGCTCCGCCTATGGTTAGTTGTCAAATAATCTGACGTTTTTGTTAGTCTCCAATATTCGACGTTTTTGTAATTGTCCAAGTATTTGTACATTTAATAATTTGTGTATTGTTGATCGAACGTCTCACTGTTTTTACAGCTTATGGTACTTTTAATATTTTTGTACATTTTAATTATTTTGATAAACTGTTGTGAGTCGATAGTTTAAGTGCTTCAAGAAGCGAAATGGTACGTGCTTTAGGTGATAAAGTAGGAGCGGTCCTAATTCTTGGTGAAACTAGACAAAATATTCATGCAGCAGAACGCATTTTTAATGAGAGGTTTCCCGATCGCCCCATTTCGAGGACTTATTTAAGGGAGCTTCTTCGTAAGTTTGAAACAACGGGTAGTATTAATGATGCGAAACGATCTGGCAGACCACAAATTTCTGATGAGAAAAAAATTGATATACTGGCAGAAGTAAGAGTTAATCCTACTTCTTCAACAACTCAAGTTGCATCTACCTGTGAAGTTAGTCGAGGTACACAGGGTGTTGAAAAAATACAAATTTCATCCATACAAATTAAAAATGGTTCATCAACTCTTAGACGACGACCCAGACCGAAGACTAGAATTTTGTGAAAATATGGAAACTAAAATTAACCAACAGCCAGACTACGTCAAAACAATTTGTTTTAGTGACGAAAGTACTTTCTATCTAAATGGAAATGTAAATACACAAATGTGAGGTATTGGAGTGACGCAAATCCTAACCTGTTTCGTGAAACACATACCCAATTTCCCCAGAAGGTGAATGTTTGGGCAGGTATCCTGGGAAACCACATCGTTGGGCCTCTTTTTTTAAATACTAATTTAACTGGTGAGGTTTATCTGGAGATGTTGCAAAACGCAATAGAACCGTTAATCCTTGAAATTTTGGAAGATAATCCAGATGAATTCGGCAATTTGGAAATAACATTCCAACAGGATGGTGCTCCTCCACACTATTACGGTGCAGTAAGACGGTATTTGCATGAGGAGTATCCTGGTAGATGGATTGGACGACGAGGTTCAACGGAATGGCCACCTCGATCACCGGACCTCACACCTTTGGATTTTTTTCTGTGGGGGTACCTTAAATCGAAGGTTCACGGCACTGAATTTGACAATATTGACGTTTTAAAACAACGTATTGTTGCAGAATGTGAGGCTGTTTCCGCAGACACATTTGAAGAAGTACGAGAAGAGTTTAAAAATAGGATATTTTACTGTCAGGAAGTAAATGGAGGTCACTTCGAGCAATTTCTTTAAGTACATACTGTTTCTTAAATCTGTATTTAATATCATACTGAATGGAATTGAAATTTTCATGTTTACTAATGAGCCATTAAAACTGCCTCAAACACAAACAAAATTAGTATCATTGAATAGGTTTTTTTGATACCTTTTAAAAGAGGTGTCGCTTGCCGTAGCGTTCCATTTAAAATTATTGGTCACAATGGCCTTGTGACGTCATCTATGACGATTTCGTCATCTATCATCACTAGTAGGGAAGTTTATAACCTATAATATTCAGTTTCCAAATTTCACTTGTGTATGTATAATCGTTCCAAAGATAAGAGGGGCGGGGGGGAGGGGACTTTTGAGAAGCAATGTATATATAGACAGACCTGGTTCATTCCACAAATATGTGTGTAATGTGTGTGTGTAGTTAAAAAAGTGTATGCTACATATACACCACAGTAATGTATTTGTATTTGAAACAACAATTTGTTACAATGTGTATGTACATACTTTAATATGCACATAATACGCTACACACATAAAAAACACGTCGACAATTTCGTGATTGATTTTACCCTCAACATGGTACATCATAGACCTTTGACCGACAAAGATTGTGTGTATGGAAGCATCCGGCAGTGATGAAAATATATCCGAATATGAAGAACATACAAGTCAAGCGTCCTATGCCGGCAGTTCTGATAGTGAAGTCGATAACATGCACTTAAATACAAAGCTTTTCTTCAAAGGATGGAAAAATTAAATGGAAGTCAACAACACGAACGGTTTTCTGCTTACAATGTAATATAATTAAAACCACTATGTCATTGCAAACATTTTGCATCATATCTCGTACGATTCAGTTTGATGATAGACATACAAAGCAAAAGAGAATGCGTACTGATAACAGTCCTTATTCAAAATATTTAGGAGAAATGGGAGAATGTTTTCCCGGAATTTAATAATCCTGGACCAAATATTATTGCTGACGAACAGTTAAACGCTTTTAGAAGACGCTATCCACTTAAACATTTCATCCTCGGCGAACCGGTAAAATACAGAATAAAAATTTGGACTCTTTGTAATAGTGAAACTCTATGCGTTAAAATCACTAATATTTATAAAAAAAGAACAGAGCGCAGCTACTAAAAAGAAAAACGAAACATACCGGTTATATAGAATCTTAGTAACGAAACCAAAAATCGCAATAAAATTTGCCATAATTTCTTTACTTTTTTCAATTTAGGATAGTTAGTTCTGAAACAAAATGTGGTGATATTGGGTACTGTAAGAAAAAACAAGTCGGAATTTACAAAACATATCATGGTACATATACAGAACTACATATACAGTTCTTCTGTTTTACAAACATGACACTATTGTAATGTAATGAAATAGCAAACTTGTCTTTTATTTATATTAAGTAATGATGAAGACTTTAGCAAGATATGATGATAATAATACATATAAACACTAATAATGTGTGAATTCTCTTCTGTTTCTTATGCACTCAACTAGTCTATTAGGCATACTAGAAATTAGCGAATCAACATTAGTCTATGGTATGCAATCGCAAGCTTCTAAAATCCTTTGTTGAAGAACAGCTGTATTGTTTGGGGTGGTTGTAAAGTATTGATCCTCTGTCCTATCATATCTCACTCACAGGTGTGGTAGGCAATCAATATTACTATTATCTAGAAACTCAATACCCATACCCTTGCGCATTATCCTGTTGAAAAATTGTAATTTACCATTTGTTAAAAATATGGTATTGACGCTGGTTCAAGAACATTATCAATGTAACAAATCGCATTTAATGTTCCTTGAATTACTGCTAAAGGAAATTAAGGAGATCTATCTCCATGGGCTGCATTTATATACATTTATAGTGCGGATATGGCGGGAAGAAGACATACCAGAGGAATGGAAAAGAGATATTATCATACCAATACCAAAAAAGGTGACCTGACACAATGTAAGAACTATAGAGACATCACACTGCTGAACGTGGCATATAAGATATTAACAAACATACTGCGATATAGGCTGGAGAATCACACAGAAAAAAGAATAGAAACTTTCCAGTGTGGTTTCAGGAAATATGTGGTTTACTGGGTATTCATTTATTTTTGGTGGCCAGTATAAATACATTAAAAAGAACAACTTACATCACCACAAACAAATTACTATCTGGGATGGTAAAAGACCCAAATTATATTAGACTTAAAATCGAACACAAACAAACGCATCAAATTATTTTTAGAATAAGGAAAATCTCTTAAGCTGGTTTTACATTTGTCGATTATGTAGTTAATAAATCGTACAAGTTGATCTTCGATTTATTGGCATTATGTAAAGCATCAGCTTTACGTCAATTTATTAAGGCAATAAATTACATGATGTTCCATTTTCTACAACTTTAACCTCGATTTTCTAGTGTTTTCTAGTAATATTTCGTTGTTGGTATAAGCGTAAATATAAATAGTCACTACGTTTATTTGTATTCTCGCAAATGTTATGTTGAGGAAAAGTACAAAATAAAAAACGACGAAATTTGTTAAAAATTAATAATAAATTTAAAAAAAAACAATAAAATAAACACCAATTTGTCAACTAGTGTAGTAGTAAGAAGATAGTGTGAAGCCATCTAAACCTGTTTGCCAACCTACTAATAAAACAGCTGAACGAAAAGTAATTTTGTTTATAAAATCGACTGTAAAAATTGATATGTATAAAACACAACGCGATTTTCAATAAATCGACGAGTTATTGATAGAAATCGATCAATTTATCAAACAATTTATTGACAAATGTAAAACCAACTTATACATATAAGACACATATCTTATACGGAGAGAGCAAAAATGATTGTCCTAATCCTACAACACTTTCCACAGCGCATATATCAATACTTTCATCCATTTTTCCATCTGAAGTTAGCATCTTAGTTATTTCTATACTCTATTTTAAAGTAGAGAGACGAATTTCTGAACAGACCAATTTGACAGTGAAATCTCATTGGTTGAAAGCAAGGCCAAATGACACCGTACAAATCTTGCTCAGATTCTGATCAACTGACATTGTTTATAATTACCTTGTTTCTAATATTTCTCCGTTATTTCATTATATACTTTACCAGTTCTTTTCGGAGTTCGACAGTAATAGTTATCAGATACACTCGTAAGTAATTTATAAGCAATATACTGAAATAAATACAATTAAAAGAGTTTTATAGTTGGTCTCCAATATGGATGCACAACCAAGTACAAGTGCCGCTGGCCGTGAACATGCTTGTTCTCCTCCGAAAAAGCGTGAAAATACGAATCATTTGCGTAGTACCGAAAAGCAGACCCTGATCAATGCTTACAAGAAAATTATAGCCGATACACCCAATATCAAGAAACTTGACATGATAAAACAAATTTCTTACGTAGTAGGCAAGTGAATACAATTTATTACATATGATCTATATTTTACAGAGTATGCTTACAGGAATTTCAAGAGCAACAGTGTATCGGGTGGTTAAGGAGTATAAAGCCTCTGGAAAATGTGCAGATCCTAAAAAGATTAGTGGTAGGCCTTCTTTACTGAAATCCTTTGATGAGACTGTGAAAACTGCTATACGCCAAATAGTTCACAATATGTTTCGACAAAATGAACCTCCGACATTAGATAAGGTGCTGGTGCAAGTAAGAAATGACGAAGATTTGCCAAACATGAGTCGATCAACATTGTATTTGCTAATAAAGCAAATGAATTTTAAGTAAGAAATAGTTATTATATAGAAATACATGTATATAATTGTGCTATGTCCTCTAGATACTTAAAAAGGAGCAGAAATAGTATTTTGACCGAAAGAGATGACATTGTAAGATGGAGGCGACAATATCTCAGAGATATTTCACAATATAGAGCTCAGGACAGATCAATTTTCTATTTGGATGAAACTTGGGTGAATGAGGGTCATACAGTACAGAAAGTGTGGACTGACACAAGTATTCACAGTCGTAGACAAGCCTTTATCGAAGGGCTTACAACTGGATTAAAAAATCCAGCAGGAAAGGGACGTCGTCTTATTTTGTTGCACATTGGAAGTTGTAATGGCTTTGTAAAAGATGGCTTATTATTATTTGAAGGAAAGAAAACCACTGATTACCACGATGAAATGAATGCCACTGTTTTTGAAGAATGGTTCTCTCGAATATTAAACTATTTACCTGACAATGCTGTTATAGTTATAGATAATGCATCATATCATAGTCGTAAAATAGAAAAGCCACCATCATCATCATGGAGAAAGGTGGATATTCAAAATTGGCTAACAAGTAAGGAAATACAATTTGATGAGGATATGGTCAGAGCTGAACTGTTAAGCTTGGTTAAAATTCATAAGAATATTTATAATCCCTATGTTATTGATGAACTAGCAAAATCACAAAATAAAACTGTGTTACGATTACCTCCTTACCACTGCGAACTGAACCCTATCGAGCTTGTTTGGGCCCAAATAAAGAATGAAGTGGCTGCCAAAAACAAAACCTTTAAATTATCTGAAGTGAGACAATTATTACTTGACGCCTTGGGAAATGTAACAGCTACTACTTGGCTAAAATGCATAAACCATGTTATAAAAAAAGAATCCCGTATGAAAGATCTTGATGCAATAATTGACGAAGTAGTAGAACCATTCATCATTAGAGTTGAAGAGGATAGTGACAGTGAAGATTTTGATTGTAGTTCGATATCATCATCATAATTTAGAGATATATTAATTTACTTCTAATAGTTATGAGCAGCTCATAAGTTTATGATAAATATTTTTATTACATTTGCATTTCTGTAAATAAATATTTGAATGTAATTTTTGCTGAACCAGTAAGTTTACAATAAATGTATTATTAATGTATATTTTGTATTATAATAAATAAATGTTATGTATCTTATCTATTCTCCGTTTACACTTTCTAATATTTACTTAATTTCTTTCCTCTTCTGTCATCCTAGATAAATTCCTGTTGTTGATTTCTGCATAGGTCTATACTTAATATATGCGTCTCACAAATGCAAAAATTATTTGAATTTTGCCGCGTACAAATTGTTTTCAAGATTTTCGTGCATGTACTTTGGGCCAGGCGTACGTTCAGAAATTTGTCTCTCTACTTTAAAAATAGACTATAGTGGATTTAACAAAATAATATCATTTTCTGTTCATAGTCGTACGTTAGGTGTGTGTTTTGTCGATTAATATTTATTATTTTTGCGCAAAATTTGAGAAAAATGTCGCTTGCACTAGAGCACGACCAATTTAATTCTAAATTCAGTTATGCTTGAACACATTCATCACGAAAGTGTCTAGTTGGTTGACTAATTGCCCACATTTATGACAAAGTACAAAAACATTCTACGCCTATGCATAACCGCGCGTCAAAGTGGAAGTAAATATTGATGTGATTAGCGGAAAGTGGTGTAGGATCAGGGCAACCATTTTTGCTCTCTCTTGCACAAAGGATCCATTGGAAGCGCCACAAATAACTATTGTAAAACGCAACTGTTTGAAATTTTGTCTTACAACGAAAGACAATCAAATAAGCATATCATGTAAGAATGGTCATAAGTATGTTCGCAAAACTTATTGTACGTATAAATTTTGTTCAAATTGCAAAACAGAAATCATTTTTTATTACAAAATTTGACTACCGTCTTCTGAATCTTTAAGAATAATTATTTGTTACTTTAGCGTTAAATAAACAAGTACTAGTAGCTTGTGTAGTTTCTCTTCGCGGGTAGTATTGAACGATGCAACTATGTACTAAATGCAATCAAACCGGCAGGATTAATCATGCGTTCATCCGTTCTATATATAAACAAATTTTGTAAGAAAATAAAACCAACTTTCAAAACGCAGCACACGATCATTTTGCTCTAAAAAGAAAAACTATTTATTTTTTATTTTATGTTATTATTTATTACGTAGAACACACACATACAGAGAATGTCATAAGTGTCATAACTTCTATTGTGGGAGAAATGTCTCCTATGCTGTTAATATAGCCCTACATATCAGTGGCCTCCTAGCCAATAGCGTAGTCACGCATGAAATATTATACATGTTTCAAAAAGAATTACATCTAGTCCATGAATTTTTCCTATAAATTATTATGTTCGGCAACTTGAAATGCGAATATAGATAAAATGGTATGAATGTTATCTACCTATCACTGTCAAAGTTTATCATCGAGAGATATACATATGGTGATGAAATTAATAACAAGTACAATTAGATTATTAATTTATTTAATAAGAAAACTTGAAAGATGGGACATTAATCAAATAACCAAGGTAAATAACTAATTTCTAGAACTTTTAATTATTATAATTTATAATAAGTGTTCAAAATGGCCACCATTCTGTTGAATACGATGTTTCAGGTTGTCAAACATATTCTGCAATACATTTGGTGTTATTTTATTACATTTAATTGTAATTGTATTCATCAAGTCATTTAAGTTATTAATTCTTGTCTTATATACTATAAAATATATAAAAAATATATAAAAATCTAACGGATCTGGCGACCGCGCTGGCCAAACACCTCTGCTTATAACTCGATGAGGGAAGTAATCTTCTAAAAGCCCTAAATTTAATCCTGTAGTCCAAAATTTCTCAACGACTAGACGAATGTGATGATGTAAAGCGGTATTATCCATAACTCTATTAGGAAACTGCAAGTGAACTGTCACTTACATTCCAAGTAGGAATTTTGCCATTGTCCGTTAAGAATTGTGCACTTCGGAAATATGTTTCAACAATAAAAATATTTTCTTGTAATGTGTAAACTCTCAGCCATAAAATTTGTAATATCATTTTGACGTTTCAGGAAATTTTAACTAAATTTACACGTCGTGAACCAGACTTTCGGCTTTGGAGGTTATTATGATGCAAATGTGAAAGTATACTATCTGTCTTGAATTAAATGCGGTATTTTATTTAGAGAATATACAGGTGTCCCGTAAAAAACGCCAACATTCATAATTCCGTTATTTATTGTCCGGTTTTATTTAAACAAAAAGTAAATTTAATAGCATCAAAAACACTATAAGATAGCAGTGTTTTATTTGTTTTCAATTGTTTTCATTAATGTCAAACGACAGTCAAGTTTTTTATTTTAAATGGCAACATATATATTTTTGGCTATATTCGGATTGGATTTTTTTTTTCTGAATTCAACGATGTATAACATGTTTATTTTTGATAAACGTTTATTGCAAAAAAAAAAACTTTATAAATTTCATCTTTGTCTTCCATTATTTATAAATATTCGAATGTGTCATGAAACATTGGAAATGTAAGTATTATAAATATTATTATAAGAAACAAAACACTTTACAATAAATGTTGAAATTGTCCGCCACCTTGTTCAACACATATCGCACATCTCCTAATTACTCCAAAGGTCGCATTTAAAAGACAAGCGGCAGGTACTTCTGGAGTTGTTAAATAAACTCGATCTTGTAGATAAGCCCACAACCAAAAATCGAGGGGCGTAAGATCCGGTGAACGCGCAGGCCACTCGATAGGACCGGATGTTCCTATCCACCTATTTCCAAATTGGGTGTTCAACAAATCAGTATTTACTCTGGCGTTGTGCGCGGGAGCCCCATCTTGTTGAAAAAATATTCTATTTAAATTTGCCAAAGGTAATTCATCTAAAAAGTTTTGGAGATTTTCGTGTAATAAAGTGTAGTATTTTTCTTGATTTAAGCAACCATCTATGAAAAATGGCCCAATTAATTGATCACCTAAAATGCCACACCAAACATTTACGTTGAAACGTCTTTGAAAATTATTTTCAATTACAAATCTCGGATTGTCTGCACTCCACTGTCGATGTATGTTTCTATTAAAAATACCGTTGTTGCTAAAAGTGCATTCATCAGACCAAATTATCCTTCTGTAAAAATTCGGGTCTTGTTCTAATGCATTTAAATAAAAACGACAAAACTGGATTCTTCGGCCAGGATCATTTTGTTCTAATGCATGAACTTTTCGAGCTATGTACGGTTTAAGTTTGTGTTTTCTTAAAATACCATGAACTGTAGTTTTTGATACCCCAATATTATGTGCAATTTCGCGAATCGAAGTTCGTGAATTTTGCTGTACTGCAAGAAGAACATCTAATTCCTTATCTTCGGAGAATTTCCGTTTTTGTGTTTTTGGTTTGGTAAATGATCCATAATTTCTTAAATTCTTTTCAATTCTCTGAAATATTTTCGAACCTGGAACTTCTCTGTCCGGAAAACGAGCATTGTACCGACGAACTGCTTGAAGGCGATTTTTATTTCATTCAAAGAACACTTGTAACATGTCCGTTGATTCATTGTTATTCATTTTTAACGAAAATACGCTTTTTGTTGCGGCAAAACGTTCAAACAGGATAATACACAAAACTTAATAAAGTCAAACTGACACTTAAGGCACATTGACATAATGCTAGTGGACTGGGCCAAGTCTACTATAATGAAAGATGAAAGTTTTTTTTTTATTTTTTATTATTAGATGTGCGATATGTGTTAAACAAGGTGGCGGGCAATTTCAACATTTATTGTAAAGTGTTTTGTTTCTTATAATAATATTTATAATACTTACATTTCAAATGTTTCATGACACATTCGAATATTTATAAATAATGGAAGACAAAGATGAAATTTATAGTTTTTTTTTTCAATAAACGTTTATCAAAAATAAACATGTTATACATCGTTGAATTCAGAAAAAAAAATACAATCCGAATATAGCCAAAAATATATATGTTGCCATATAAAATAAAAAACTTGACTGTCGTTTGACATTAATGAAAACAATTGAAAACAAATAAAACACTGCTATCTTATAGTGTTTTTGATGCTATTAAATTTACTTTTTGTTTAAATAAAACCGGACAATAAATAACGGAATTATGAATGTTGGCGTTTTTTTACGGGACAGTCTGTATAATTTAACCATAAGCGCAATTTCAGAGCTTGTGGCATTGTTGAGTGTTGGGTGTTTTATGTTGAAAATATCCACTGCTTTTGTGTGTATAATTTTATAAGAAATTTGAAAAAATATAAAATGAACAAAGTACTGCAACATAATATTTTAAATAAATTGTAAGTAAAACTTAATAAAAAAACTAAGAAACTATTTAACACACATTAACTTTAAACAATTATCATTTTATTTTACTACCATTTTTTCTAATTATTTCTTCCAAACGGCATGGTGTAAACAAGATTAAGTCTCCTATATAAATCCTATCTACACTTTCCCAACATCCAATAATTTTTTGCCATAGCATGTCCTCGTTATCGGCCCTAAAATTACTATTATACTTATTTTTTGTCATCCTTCCACACAAATTTTCCATGGGATTTAGGTCCGGACTATTTGCTGGCCAGGGTAACAACTCCACATGGTTTTCTTGAAAACAGTTCTTAGCAGCAAGACAAGTATGTGCCTAACAGTTATCCTGTTGAAATACGAAGTTTTCATATGTATTCCTTGCGTACTCTATAGTACTCTAGCTGCCGCAAAATTGAATATCCCGCTTCTTTCAAGCGGCAACGAGCTGTTCTGGACGATCCCGGAAAATTTATTAAAATTTTCGAATGGATTTATTCTCAAAACATTACATAACAGAGCATCTTGTGCAACTGTTGAAATTTTTTGAGGCCCTGCACCTATCTTTCTTTTCAATGTAGCTTCCCTTCTCCATTTTCTATATATGGGTATAGCAGTGCGTTTACATATATTAAATTCGCAAGCGACTTCATTAGGGGTATGACCACTTTCAATTTTAGCAAAAACTCGTGCACGTTGTAATTCATTTCAGTACAACATTTTAAAAATTTGAGAGTATAAAATAATATTAAGTTTAATGATTTAAGGAATGCGAGTTAAGTGTAAATATGACAGCGATGATTGACAATCTATATGACATATCGGGAACCATTTTACAATGAAAAAAATCAGCTTGACAAATTTTATGGCTGCGAGTTTACATTATTTAGTAGTATTGTTTATTTAGTAAAAAAAAATTGTAAGAAAAAATTATATTGCTAGTCACAAAATTACAAATGTCAAAATCACATTAGATAAATAATCACATTAGATAAAATAAATAGTTATGCAAGTGGCTTATAATAATTTGCAAGTATTAGTTATTAGTTATTAACTTATTAGTATATTAGTAATCCATGAAAATTTGAAGTCATGTCTGATATAGGTAGAGTACGATACGATACATTTACATATACATTTAGATTTTTTACATACATATACATTTACATATACATACTTGAATTTACGTAATACAATCTTATAAGTTATTGTATAGGTTCGCAAATGACAGTCTATGTCAAATAATGTTTCCGTTGACAAGTAATTGTAACATCAATTGTAGGAATAATTAATTTACAAAAGTAAAATTATCTAAATGTTTTCATATTTTAAAGAATTCTTGTTAACCGATAACACTACTTTACACCGAAAATGTACATTTGATGAGAGATACATTTCCTTATGTATTTTCTTCCGCTGAATTCGAAAATCAAGGTTAAATTTTTTTTTATGGAACAGTTTTTGAGATATTGTAATTTTTTCATTTTTTCGACCTTTTCTCACTTGACAAATCATATCTCGAGCTAGAAATGCCCGATTGTGTCGTTCTTGGTACCCAAATGCAAGGTATTGAGATGACTAACAAATATGTATAATCAGATCTTTGATTGGTAAAGCGGTTCAAAATATATCGATGAAAATAGGGCACGTTTTCAAAAAAATCATATTTTACAGTGATTCTGTGCCGACAGAAAAGTATAAATCGTTAAAAAAACGTCTGGTTTCTGTTCATGTACGTAAAGATGATACTTTTACGTAAGAACTAAGACCAACCAGAAGAAAATCGACCGAAAATGACAAAGTTATAAGCAATTAAGTGAATAAATCCAAATCCCATATTTTCCGAATATTTTATTTTTTTCGACAATTTATTGGGTTTAAACGCTTGCAATACATTCTTGACATTTTTGTGTGTTAAAAATAGTTGTGGCTCTTGCTTTGTCTTCGGTTGCTTTTGGGACCCGTTTCTCTAGTGAGAAACCATACATAGTCTCCCAACATTGCTTCATCCCAAAATCCTTGATTAAGACCATTGAGCGGCGCTAATGGTCTTAATTTGTTGGTGAAATCTCTCGACGTGTTCGTCACTTACGTCACCAAGATTGTCCGGAAAGAAATTCAAATGCGAATGCAAGAAATGGATTTTTAGAGACATATTTACACCTGTAAGAAATAAATAAAATGGTAAAAACAATACAATAGAAAACAACCAGGAATGAAATTAAATAATGGCATTCCGTACCCATCTTGTTCTTCAGCAAATCGGTAATAATTCCCTCGTAGTTAGGGTTTTTATTGTTCCCAAGAAAATTGGTAACAACCCGCTGAAATGAATTCCAGGCCTCGTTTTCAACGGGTGTTAAATATTTTGGAAAATCTGTGCTTTTTACCAATTTCTTTATGTGTGGACCATCGAAGACGCCTTCCTTGATTTTTGCTAAAGAAAGCTGCGGGAAGAGGGTTTTCAAATAGGAAAATACTTGGCCTTCCTTGTCTAAGGCCTTCACAAAATTTTTAATGAGGCCGAGTTTAATGTGCAACGCTGGAAGGATTATATTTTCTTTTTTGACAAGAGGCACGTATTTAATATTGTCTTTGCCCACTGTGACGTTCTCCCTTTCTGGCCAGTCTTTTCTTCGATAATGATGTTCACGAGCACGACTATCCCAGAGACAAAGGAAGCAGCAATATTTTGTATATCCACCCTGCATTCCACACAACATGCCGACGACTTTCAGATCGGAACATATTTTTCAGTTGTGATGCTCATATTGAATGTATTTTAGCAAACTGGCCATTGTGGCGTATGATTCTTTAGTGTTGATGGCATGAGCGGTGGGGATAGAAGGTTTTTCATTTCCAATATGCAGTAGGACTGCTTTCAAACTCTCCTTACTACCGTCAATGAACAAGCGCCACTCATTTGGATCATAAGGCTCTCCGAGTTGCTCAAACAATGCAGGAATATCGTTGCAGTAGCATATGTCGTTTTCCTTCTTAAAATGTTGTGCGTAAGGTTTATCACGGTTTCTGTAAAATGTTCCATTTACTCCCGGAGCCAAACAGTTCCGTTGCTTCACGCGAGATGCAAGTAACTCCGCTTTTTCCTTTGACAGCTCGAGATCTCTCACCAAATCATTCAGTTCAGGCTGCGTAAAATGTTGCAATTGCGACTCCTGTTGAAATTCATTATCACTGCTTGTGTCTGTCTGTAGTGATGATTCGAAAAATTCAATCGTTGAATCGGGGCACTTAGGATGAGGAAATTCACTTGAATGTGGAACTGGAAGCGAAACAGATGCTACTGTCGCATAAACCCATTTGGCACTCTTTCCAAAACCGGTGGATTTGCTCAGGCAAAAGTAACAATCAACCGAATGGCAGAGCGGCTCTCTCCATATCATCGGTACACCGAATTTCATGTATCGTCTAATTTGGAATAAAAATTCACTTTATTATTAATTCATTTGTATATATAAATTTAATCTTACTGTGATGAACCAGAAGCCCACGCGGCAAGTGTTATATGGCACGATAAACAAACATTATTTGGTGTCCATTGCTCATGAAAAGTTGCAGGTGCTATTCCAAAATATTGCAGATAATTATGTTGTAATGAATCGGTGAATCTACGTCTATTTGGTTGGGGGACAAAATTGCCACACACGTAACAGAAATTATTTGGATTGTTTACACACTTAAATTCTCGTTTTCATTTAGGCATTTTGGTGAATACAATGAAATATAATTTCAATCAAATTTGTGAGTTCCTATAATATACAAACAACCGACACTACGTTTTATAGAAGATGTCAAAACAAAATGTCAGGGTTCTAAGGTTCCTAAATGTGATGTGTTGTTGTTTTGTTTGGAATAAAATCTAAGAACTCTAGCGTCAACGTGAGAACTAATATACGTTGCCAATATACCAACAGGCTATCGATATAAAATCATGTTCCTATACCAAAGACATATAAATATCAAGATATAGCAAGAGTCAGTTGTTTATTGGTACGAATAATAATTATTATTATAATAGTAATAAGAAAGTCAAAATACATAAAAATAACAAATAATAAATTCAATATATTTGCGTGTGAGCAACCGAACTCATAAATTGTCGAAAAAAATAAAATATTCGGAAAATATGGGATTTGGATTTATTCACTCAATTGCTTATAACTTTGTCATTTTTCGGTCGATTTTATTCTGGTTGGTCTTAGTACTTACGTAAAAGTATCATCTTTACGTACATGAACAGAAACCAGACGTTTTTTTAACGATTTGTACTTTTCTGTCGGCACAGAATCACTGTAAAATATGATTTTTTTGAAAATGTGCCCTATTTTCATCGATATATTTTCAACCGCTTTACCAATCAAAGATCCGATTATACATATTTGTTCGTCATCTCAATACCTTGCATTTGGGTACCAAGAACGACCCAATCGGACATTTCTAGCTCGAGATATGATTTGTCAAGTGAAAAAAGGTCGAAAAAATTAAAAAATTACAATATCTCAAAAACTGTTCCATAAAAAAAAATTTAACCTTGATTTTCGAATTCAGCGGAAGAAAATACATAAGTAAATCTATCTCTCATCAAATGTACATGAAAAAAATGTCATTTTGTAAACTTGTGTAACACCTCTTCATGAAATGCCTTAGGTAGTTTGAAAGAAATTACACAATCCTATTTGTACGCTGCTCATTCCTGCCAGACAGATATGTTGACAATTCGGTAGAAACTCGCGATCATTTTCGGTAGAATTCGGTAGACTTTAATGAAAAGTTATAAAGCGTTAATACTAGGCACATTTTTGACTAATTTCATTTATTTTGAATTGATTTTATAGTAGGAATAAAAATAAAGATAAGACAATTTAACAGTTTATTGAAACACATATTAAAACAAAAAAAATATCCCTTTATATCAGTGTGGGTCGCGACCCCCTGGGGGGTCGCGAAGCCTCTGTAGGGGGGTCGCGAGAGGTCAAGGGAAAAATCAATAAATAATAAAAGGTTGATATATTAAAAAAAAGTTAACAAAATGATACTCGTTATGTGATTTATACAAGCACATTAACAAAAAATATAATCTTCGAGTACTCGTTCATTTTAATGTGAAGGTTGCGCTTGAGTTTGTTCAATAAATTTCTCCCATCGTGGATCCGTTTTTGCAACTTTAAGTATTCAATCGTTTTCCAAATTTAAGCGATTTCTTAGTTTACTTTTTATTTGGGCCATTGATGAAAAGGCCAACTCGCACAAGTACGAGGTAGAAAATGGATACAAACACTTCAAAGCCTCGGTTGTTAATTCCGGGTATTCTGTTTTTCTTTTTAACCAAAAGGTATCCAAATTTTCAGACTTGAATTCCAAGTGTAACATCCAATCGGCAGATAATTCCAGCAGATATATGCCTCATTTATAGCTGCATTTAAAAACGGATTTAAGATCAATCTTTGCCCAGTGTTATCCGATATCTCTTGCACTGAGAAGTAATGACACAATTCTTTCTTCAAATTGTCTAAAACCATTTTCATACCAGATATAAATGAGTTGATGTTTATCTCGCTTCCGACTTCTTCAATGAAAGACTGTGTCGACGAAAATGA
This sequence comes from Melolontha melolontha, assembly GCA_935421215.2. Classification (NCBI taxonomy): domain Eukaryota; kingdom Metazoa; phylum Arthropoda; class Insecta; order Coleoptera; family Scarabaeidae; genus Melolontha; species Melolontha melolontha. The sequence goes on from OW285238.1 coordinate 110,534,355, forward strand.
ATCAAAGTTGTTTTGATTTATAGATGATGACCACAATTCAATTTTTTTTATAAAGCAATGGAGTTTGTCTTTTGCTGTAATGACATTTTCATCCCGCCCTTGAAGACTTTTATTCAAGTTATTTAAATGCTCAAATAAGTCAGAAAGAAAAGCCAATTTCAAAAGGAATTCCGGGTCAGAAATTAATTCAGAGTAATGTGACTTGGCTTGTTGTAAATATACTAATAGTTCAGCGCGAAGTTCCATAACTCTGGTCAGTACTTTGCCTTTTGATAACCACCTAACTTCTGTATGGTAAAGCAAATTGCGGTGTAGTGCCCCCATATCTTCACAAATGATTAGAAACAATAGAGTCTGCAACGCTTTTCCTTTAATAGAATTTACAATGTTAATAATAATATTTAGAACTTGACTGTATTCTTGTGGCAAAGTTTTGGCTGCAAGAGCTTGGCGATGGAGAAAGCAATGCATCCAACAAGCGTTTGGCATCTGTTCTTTCAGTCTAGCAATAAATCCACTCTTCGCACCAGTCATGGCTTTTGCTCCGTCACTACAAATAGCAATGCATTTTTGTGCCCAATTGATATTCATATCTTGGGTAGCTTCAAGGAACTCGTCATGCAAGCGCTGACCTGTAGTATTTTTGGGTACCTTGCAAAATAGTATTTCCTCCATTAATATTTCATAGGATTCAAAACGCACAAAAGCTACAAACTGCGCACAACCCGCAATATCCGTTGATTCATCAAATTGCAAGGACACAAAAGAACTTTTCTTAATTTTTTCTATGACTTGATCACGAACGTCATATTGGTTATCCTGCGTTGAATGGTATTGTCAGAGAGAGGTATACTTTTGAGCTTTTCGACCTCTTGCTTGCCAAACATAATCTCTGCTATATCTAAAGCCGCTGGTAAAATCAAAGTTTCGGCAATACTGTGAGGTTTTCCTGCTTTAGCCACACGAAAAGCTACTCGATAACTAGCGAGCAACGCTTTCTCATTTAGGTTGGACATTTGTCCGATAGCAGTTTTTTTATGTTCAAGAGCTTTTAATTTTCGCTCAAAAAATTCCACGGGTTTATTCTTTTCATTAGGATGTTTTCTGTTTAGGTGGCGTACCAACTTCGATAGCTTCATGCTTTCTCTTGACAAAGTTTCAAAGCAAATTGCGCACTGCGGTTTATTCTCAATCACAGTAAACCCAAATTTCAAATAATTGTCGTCATAAAGACGATCTTTCTTTATTCCACTACTGCCGCTAGACTTAGACGTTGATGGTTCTGATGATCTTTTCAGGAATTTATCCATTTTCAATTATAACAAACAACTCAAATAAATACGTAAAACAAGTGATTCGCGCTCTTCAAACAACTAAACAGCAGACGACACGACCACTTGCTTCACGGTCTTGCACTCAACTGCCGTGGCCGCGGTCGACCGCCCAATTTATAGGCCAGCGCATTCTAGCGAGAATCATCTCGAAGCGTAACGAAACGTCTCGAAACTTGTGGACCTTTAGCGCGGGCCGTGGAGCGCGCGGGGGACTACCAGCGCCATCCGTTGGTAACACTCGGAACCTGTACTAGTTCCGAATGTTACCAACAGATGGCGCTGGGAGTCTCGGCCCTAACAATATGTTTGTATTTGTTTGTTAGTTATCAATTGGCCACGTATTCGATTTAAAATTATATGTTTTACGTACTTAATTGTATATTTATATCCGAATCCTAATAACGCAAACGCCTAAAATTTTTGTATGGATTAAATATTTTTAACATACATGAAAAAAAAGGGTCGGGGGTCGAGAAATATTTTTTGATACTAGGGGGGTCGTGTCATGAAAAGGGTTGAAAAACACTGCTTTATATCACATAAAAATAATAATAGTTATACGTAAATATTAGATTTCATTCCAGAAATTAAGTTTTCATCTACACTAAAATTATAACAATTATAATTTTTCATATATTGTTTAGTGTAAAGTAACCCAGAAATTGTTTCAGGTTTTAATGCGTTTCGTTGTTTGGTCTTCATGATATTTATAGAAGTAAAAATTCCCTCAACATTAGCAGATGAATGCGGAAGGCACATAATGTCAAAAACAAAACTTGTTAAAATGTTAAAATAAGCTCCATCTCCAGATTGTACATTTTTGATTTCTGACCAAAAAATTTCAATATCATTAGAAAATGTTTTAATTTCCTCAACGTACCGTAATTGACGCCATTCTGTATCAAGTGTTTGCAATTCCTTTTGAGCTATTATATTCGGGAATATTCGTATGATATCTACAATAGAACTTACATTACCGCTTTTAACGGTAGAAGGGTCCAAAAAATTGAACAATTTTAATATATTATTTTTTAATAGAAACCGTTGTACTATTTGTGTGCATGCCTCTATATAAAATTGTAAACACCTAGTTCTAAAAAAATTCAGTTGCTCATTTGAAAATGTTGATTCTAAAATGCACTTTTGGACATTTGCCCCGAAATACATGTCTTCCAAATTTAAAAAGAATGAGGGATTTTAAAATCAATCAGATGCAAAATTATATTTACATTGCATTCTAAAATATTATATTACTTACTGCAATCAGAAATTATATTGTCTTAGAGTTCTGAAAAGAACTATTGGGAAATAATAATTAAACACAAATAACAGAAAAATAAACTAAAAACAAAATGAAACCAATGCTCAAAAGCAAAACACAACGATACTAACGGAAATAACAAAATGTTAATTAAGTAGGTTTATATATTATCTACTAAGTTGAATTTAGTACCGGCGTGTTAGAAAGAGGTCACCATAATAGTAAATGGCGCGAAGGTTTGAGTCCGTACCCCCTGATTTCAACTACTACTTTCTAGAGTGTAACTTGTGTGTGTAAATTGTGTAAATTGTAAACGTAACGTCATATTTTTGTAAATAGATATATAATTACAGTAGTACCCCCATATCCGCGGGGGTTTGGTTCTGTGGTCTTCCGCGGATACTGAAAACCGCGGATAGTAGCGAACGCTTTATTTTCGAGTACAATATGAAATATGAAGCAAAGTTAAAACAATGAAACAAGAAAAAATAAGTTATATAATATTTATTTAAAATAAATAAACAATAAATAAATAAATATTCTTGTGCTGTGGCACAAATAGAATTTAAGTTTAATAAATATATAAGTTCATAGATATGTACAGTAAAATGCCAATTAAGTTGGCGCGAGGAGGGGGTGCGCAGCAGCCGTTTTTAAAAACGTCCACCCCCACTACTCAAGTATTGTCAGAATACATTTGTCATTGACGTTTGACGGAACATAATGTCTTTGCTAGGGGATCATAAAGTGATACACGCTCAGAGGTTAGAATTATCTGAAATTTGATGTAAAACCAAATACAAATCTCCCCACTACTTCTAATCCTGCGCGAACTTACCCCTCCTCGCGCGAAATTAATTGGCGTTTGCTATACATATAGTACATATTTACATACACAACAAGAAAATATACAACAAGAAAAACTTTATTATCGTGAGCTACATATTCATTCATCTTCCTCCAAGTCCAAGTTAGCAGTCGATTGTTTACTTAGATCCGAAGCAAACGATGTTGATGGCTGTGCATTATCGATAGTTTTGTCGACTTTTTCAAAGAACATTGTTATTGGTAGTTGTCGTTTTTGTCTTTTCATTTCAATAAACAAATCCTCCAAAGGTTTCAAGGCTTCTGTTATAGTGCGAGTAATTTTTATACTGCGTTCCATTACTGGATCATATTCTACTATCTGTTCTTTTAATGTTTGAGCAGTTCGAAATATCGCTGAAAATTTTTCAAGCGTCCATGCTGGCGGTTCTTGTTGACCCTCATCCTCATCGTCACTCGCTTCTGGAGAAGATTTCACAAGGTCTACCAATTCCTCGTTGGTGAATACTTGATCCTCTTCGTTTATGTAATCACTGAGTTCCTCTTGGGTTATATCGTTAAATCCTTCTCCATCTATTTTCTGCGCTATGTTAAATATCGTTGTTAGATGTGAATTAATATCATGTGTGTCTTCAGAACTAAGAACGATGTCATTCCACAGATTTTTCCAACATGCTATTATCGTTTCCGACTTTAATTCCTCCATCGCTCCTTTGATAAATAGAATTGCGTCAGCAATTGTAAATGACTTCCAGCATTCCATGAGCCCGATATCAGAGCATTCGTTAGCCATTGTATACAGCATTTCGAAAACCTGTCGAATATATATGGCTTTAAAGCATCTAATGACACCTTGATTAAGGAGCTGAAGCAATGAGGTCGTGTTAGGTGGTAAAAAAAGCACTTCAACATTTTTATCTTCTGTGCCTAGTGACACAGGATGCCCAGGAGCATTGTCTAGTATCAGCAGCACTTTAAATGGTAATTCTACCTTTTCCAAATATCTTTTCACTTCCGCAATAAAGCATTGATGAAACCATTGTGTAAGTAGAACAGTCGTAACCCACGCCTTTCGATTTGATTGCCAAAACACAGGCAGGCAAGCTTTATCTTTGTATTTAAGAGCACGTGGATTCTGTGATCAGTAAACAAGTCCAGGTTTAATCATATGACCAGCTGCATTTGTACAAAATATCAAGGTAGATAAGTCTATCCTTAATTGCTTTAAAGCCTGGTGCACTCTTTGCAGTCTTATGAATATAAGTCCGTTGAGGCATTTTTATCCACATAAGACCAGTCTAATCGCAGTTAAAAACTTGCTTAGGATGATAATTCTTTTCTGCAATAATTTGTTTAAATTTTTCTGGATACAGGGCAGCAGCTACATGATCAGCCGACGCAGATTCCCCTGTCATTTTTATATTTTTTAGATTAAACCGAGTTTTAAATCTATGCAGCCACCCCCTACTTGCTGTGAATGATTTTCCTTCCTCTTCAGTTTAATCTTGGGTCTGCATATCTTCAGCATAAGGCATTTTCTACCTTAAGTAACACTTTATTACGTATTGTGGTTGCAACTTTTGCAGTTTTGGGTGCACTAGAAAAACTAGCTCGAATCTTATCTTTGTTTTTTAACACTTCTCGTATCAAAGATTCGTTTTTATTGTATATTTTAGCAACAGTTGCAATAGATTTTTTTTCTATTTCAATCATATTAATGATTTTTATTTTTTCACTAATAGTGAGCATTTCACGTTTTCTTTTTGGTTTAGAGGCCATTTTAAAATGATTTTCAAATTTACTTGCTTCATTTAAAAACTATTGCAAGCACTGTCTTGTCCGACAATTCGAATAGTACTAAACTCATAGTTAACAGGAGCGTTTATATGTACAAGTAAAAGCGAGTGGCACCTTAAGCACGATCCAACTCGTTTAACTTATCATAAGTGAGCGCTGAATTCAGGGGATGACTCATATATACGACGATATATCGACAAATGCTCCTATAACTTTTATATTTATTGATATAACGCGTTTTCTGCTCATCATAGTCAGGCGCGGCTCGTGATGACGTATTTTGGTTTGCAGTACAATGATACGAGTGCCTCGTGTGTTTTCGGTGTTTACTAAGCAAACGTTACAGTTAGTACACGAGAATACACGAAGCACTCGGATCATTGTACTGCAAACCAAAATACGTCATCACGAGCCGCGCCTGCATCATAGGTAAATCGCGGATGACTGAAACCGCGGATACGGAGTCAGCGGATAACGGGGTACTACTGTATATAACAAAATTAAATATTAAATAAAATGTAGTCTATAAATAGAGATTTTGAAATATAAATCCATTTTCGGTAGATTTTTAGTTAAAATCGGTAGATCGGTAGATAATAGTGAAAATCGGTAGAACTACCGAAAAATCGACTGACGCTGCTCATCCTTTGGTGATGCATAAAAAAAATGCAGAATTACTGGAAATAGTTTTAAAAGTAAAAGTTTTATTCATCTTTTGCAAGTGGGTTAAAAATCAATGAATATGAATTAAAAATCTATTTCTAAAAGACCAAAATAATGTCTATTTTTAAACATACGAACCATGAAGGAAAATCAAATCGAATAATTTGTTTTTCTAGAAACTTGAATCACCATAAAAAAATCCTCATCATACTCGTCTATTATTAAATTTATTAACTATTAAATGTACTATAAAGCTTATTTAATTTAAATTTCACTAGTAAAGTAGTAAAAAAGTTAAATCCAAAAGGCCTTATATATTCTACAGAAACAAATAATTTGACGTTGCCATTTTTATTTTAACTTTAATTCTCATTCCCACAAACAACCATTGTTCTAAATTAGAGATTCGTATAATATTAGCTCTAATTGAGTGAATCTAAGTACCTAGGTAATTGGTAATGAAAAGGTTTACGATTTTAAAATATTGCCACTAAACAACCATACATCATTTTGTATATTAAAAAATTATATTTAATAATGAATGTTATATAATACCAATTATTTAGATTTTAAATTAAAAAGAAATTACAAAGTGTATAACCGAATTCTTTGCGGATAAAGAACATGTTGAGCCACCTATCGGCGTAGCTTTAAAATATATAAATTTAATTCTAGAGAAATCGATTACTTTTGTTCCATAGATTTTTTTCCTGCTTTTCTGATATTAGATATACATTTAGGATGACTTTGAGCAAATGTACGATGACTGAAAATTTTTGTAGATATAAAAATGATTTAAAGGTTACCTATTTGTATTTATATGTAGCAACATTTCACAACGTATATTATGCAGCTCCTAATTCATTATGACCTGATAAGATATTATCAGCAATAAATAAATAAATAAATATTATTCAAATATTTCCCATGAGAGTACCTAATCGATTTATTTTTGTATTAGAATTTTATAGAATTGTTTACTTTCTTAATTCAAAGATAAGGATGAAATACTTAACACGTCTAAAAATATATGGCTTAAACCGTGTTAATTTATTATATACATAAGAATCTTTACAAAAAGATTATTTACACACATACCTGTTCGGGGCAATAATAGGTAACACAACCATTTGTATGTCCCGGTGTTGCGAATACTTTCAATTTGTGTGTACCAAATTTAATTTCGTCAGACTCGTCAATTAAAACATCCGCTTGTGCCCTGCTTGCTTTTGAAATAATACTTTTACAATCACATAATTTTTTCAACTCGCCGGTTCCTGTGACGTGATCGGCATGCATATGCGTGTTTACTAAAATCAAAATTGCCATCAATAAAATTTTAATGTAGAATGAAATGAATCATACTGGCATATTTCAAATTTAAATTTAAGTCTTTCACAAGTTGAAAATCCCTCTTCGCGTGTTCTATGACGGGATCGATAAGTAGGGCCTCTTTGGTTTTCGTATCGGCTAATAGATATGTGTACGTGCTGCTTGTTGTGTCGAATAACTAAAACAATATATTTGTAAACACGCAACAAAAAATAATTTATATATTGTTTAGAAACTCTTACCTGACGAAAAACGAAATCGTTGGTAAAGGGTATGTGCTGAACCACTTTATTATAGTTTCTATAATTCATCGTGTTAAAATTGGTCCTCCGTAGTGGATTGATAATGGCTTTTACAAGAGTCCTGGACATAACGAAGATTATTTTTTCAGTTTCGTAGCAAAATAATCAATATTAAATGATATAATCAAAGGTACGACAATTTTTTATGTACTGATGTTTCCTGGAGGTGTTCTATGTTTAAATGCAACAGATGGCGATAAACACTGACTAACTCACTTTTTGATTACATTTCCACCAATCTAGTGGCTTCGCTTAATTTAAAAGATAAACAAACCACATTCGATATTTTCTAAACATACAGCACTTTTATAGATTTGGCATTGACAATTCTCTATGTAAATCCTACGTGACATTAATCGTTGAATATTTCACAAAATACTATTCACTTTACGGTTAATTATTTTTGCGGTATAACACCATTATTATTATTCTACAAATATGTAAAGTGAGTACCATATACTGTGCAAATTGTTAAAACGTTAAATAGTAACTTTTAAAGGACATGTTATAAAAATGTCTCCACACATTAAATAGTAGATGTGTATATATCTGTTATAGAGGGAAAAATGCCTGCACGAGCTAAACAAAAAGAAATATACCTTTATACCAAATCCTTAATATCCTGAAGAACCTGTTGTCCTAAATACGTGAGTAGTAAATTACATATTTAATTTTATTTAACATTGTTTTGAATGTAGTAATAAGAGTATGATAGTAAGTTTAAAATATGTCAACATGTGTGTAAAATTTATTTTTTATTATTTGCAATTTGGATATTTCGTAGAACAGATAAAAAATATTTCCAAGAATATTTATCTGTCAAAAATAGATTTAAGTGTGAGTTTGGTTGCATAAGTTACTACTTTACTAGGCGTTAAAGAATTTAAGAAATTTTTATTTTTTATACTTTTTTGCAACATGCCTTAACTCTTTAGTCATAATTTATTTTTCATTGTTCAAATAGCTTCGGGATTGAATGTCGACACATTCTTAATTCTTTTAACATACGCTCAATTGAACGAAGAATAAATACTTCTTTCCAAATTAGGAAATTCAAGTTTCCAAATGAATAGTGTTTGTCCGATCTTGAACTTTTCAGAGGATATTTTATCTCTGGCTCAATGTTTGTGTGTACAAAATGTATTTCAATATATACGTAAATTTCTAGACACATTAAAAGGAAGTAATATTGCGTGAATTTAGTATTATATCGATGTTGATTAATTAAAATGCTTTTTCTTAGAATTTACACTTCCTCGTATATTTATTAAATAATAATAATAAATAATTAAATCATCTTAAACTAAAATAAATAAACATATTAAAAATATACGCAGTAAAACGTATTTTATTGCAAGAAAAATAAATATCTAACATAAGAATGTAAGTGCGTGCTTTTTAAATTTAATATCGAGAAAATGTGTGTTATTTCAATTATTCTTGACGTACAAAGTTTTGCAAGTATAGCAAACGCCAATTAAGTTGGCGCGAGGAGGGGTAAGTTCGCGCAGAATTAGAAATAGTGGGGAGATTTGTATTTGGTTTTACATCAAATGTCAGATAATTCTAACCTCTGAGCGTGTATCACTTTATGATCCCCTAGCAAAGACATTATGTTCCGTCTAACGTCAATGACAAATGTATTCTGACAATTACTTGAGTAGTGGGAGTGGACGTTTTTAAAAACGGCTGCTGCGCATCCCCTCCTCACGCCAACTTATTGGCGCTTGCTATACACAGGTGTTATTTTTTACGACCATTGTTATCAGAATCTAATCTTCTTTCAATTATATATCTATCAAAGATACAATAAATAACAAATAAATCTCAGTTTATTAATATGTACTTAAATAAATTATTTTTTATTAAAATATGGGCCAGGAAATTCATCTGAACGCATCTAAAAGTTATTAAAATATCTACATAAAAATGTTTCCGTCTTAATCAAGAATATTTTTTAAAAAAGAAACTACTAAATACAAGCGAACATTAAAAAATCTTTTTAAAATGCCTTCCGTTGACTTCTTAGTTTATTTAAAAATTTGTGTTATTTCTTTAGAAACTTTTCTTAAAAAACTAATTCAAGTTTCAAGATACTTTAGACTTTGTAATCCATTGGCATACAATATATCTTGATGAGCGGTGATTTTCCTTTACATGAATTCCTTTTCTGCTATAAAAAAAGGTTCAATACCTTTATTGTTGACCATTTTTACCTAACATTTATTTTTTTAAAGTACTGAACAAATCCCTCAGTCATTCAAACAAAACTATTCATATTACAAGCTTTATATAATTTTCTGCAACTGTACTATAACGAACACTTTACTTAAATAATTTTCAACTAGAAAGTATGATTTTACCGGACTAGTCTTGTAAAAACAAGAAATTAAATTTGCACTTTTATATTTTTTTATAATATACATTAAGCGTGCAATTACGGGCTGTTATAAATGAACAATTAGATATTGCAGTATTTTCAACATTAATATTATTAATATTCATTATATTAGACGCTTCTTCTAGATTAGAGGCTCCCAAACTTTTTTTTCTCATAGACCACTTTGAAAGTTTTGCTGGTTCCAGTAGACCCCTGCAGCTACATTTCTACCATATTCCCAAAACTCGACAAAAAATGTGAAGATTAGATCTAACTATGGAAATTTGCGTAGCGGCTGAGTTATTGGTTAATTAATTAATTGATTGTGCTGTGAGTGGATGTCAAAAAAGTAAAATTAGCCAATCAAAAAAGTGATTCCATCCAACTTTACTCCTTTGACATCTACTCACAGCACAAGAAACCAATCAATTCTCACATATTTTATTTAGAAAACTCCCCATTCGGAGTGGTAAAAATAAAAAGAAAAATAGTATATTTCCTTGTGTACTTATTCAAATATGTAATTATTACACTATTAATTATTATTGTTATCATATTACATTGTAATATGATAACAGTCGTAATATAATTAAAATTAAATATATTAATAACGTAACGTAACTTCTACAATGACAATCAAAATAGTCATAATTTTAGTGGGAGGGATGTACTTGATGGATTGACAGCAAATTATCAATATTTGGCTTCAGTTTTGTTAGGAATATCCGCAAATCTCCCCGTTCTGTGATATTAAATCTGCTCCTTTTTTTTGTTAAAAGGTTTGTAACGACACTAAAACTTTTCTCGACAAGCTATGACGAGGGAAACGCTATCAAAAGCTTTCTCGCAATTCCCCACAGTCCAGGATATTTTTCGGGTATTGCTGCCTGCAGCCAAAATGTTTGATACCCTCTTTTAAATTTCACCTTCAGTTCCTCATTAGTGCTAAGCTCGAGTAGCTCCTCTTGTAATATCACATTCTCCACTTGCGTTTCATCAAGTGGATTTATGATCCACTGATTTATGATGATGGTATTTCCATCGTCAGAATATCTTCAAATCTGATTTTAAAGTCATCATGCAGGGCAATTAAATGTTGAACGTATGTGTGAATATCCTCATCAAGGCATTCTACGTGTGACAAGTTTGAAAACTGGTAAAATTCGCGCCGACTAATATTTTACTTCATAAATTTCAATTTTCCAAGAAAAGCTGAAATTACACCCTTTGTTTTCATTAAATTGAGGCTGTCCCCTTGTAATTGTAAGTTAATGTCATTAAATTTTTTGAACAAATCTGTCAAATACGCGATGTCTGCTTTCAAATTGATCAGGTTTTCTTTTAAATCTGGATCTTTACTTTCTAGAAACTCTAAAACTGATTCAAAAAGTGAGAAAAATCTTGTTAAACATGCACCTTTCGACAACCAGCGTACTTCAGTATGTAAGAGCAATCGTTGGAAGTCTTCATCATTTTCATCGCACAATTGTGCAAATAAGCGCGTATTCAATGCATTTCTTCTTATTTTGTTAACTGCATTAATCACAAATTGAAGCGATTGGTGCAATTTAGCACTCAAATTTTTCGCTACTCGGTGTTGTCGGTGGATGACACAGTGAATTGCAGTTACCTCTGGTATAATTATTTTAAGATGGCTTATAAACCCACGACATCGCCCGGCCATGGCAGGAGCTCCATCTGTTGCCACCGAAATAATGTTTGTGAATGGAATCGATTTTTCCTTAAAAAATCACTTAGGACATTAAATATTGATTCACCTTTAGTGTCCGTCTCCAAAGTTTTCGCGAATAGTAGCTCTTCATGAATTTCTTCGTCCATAACAAATCGAACATATGCCAATAACAATGCTTTATTACCAGGTAAAGTTGGCTCGTCCAGTTGAATAGAAAAATGAGTTGTTTGCAGATAATTACGCAAGAAACTTTCAATATCAAAGCTCATTTCGTCAATACGTCTTTGTACAGTGTTGTTACTCAAAGGAATTCTTTTGAGTATGTCAAATGGAGATTTGTGCAGAACAGTTTTTAAAACCTCTTCAACAGCGGGTAAAATTAACTGTTCTCCGATGGTGTGCGATTTTCCAGATTTCGCTATAAGTAATGAGATATTGTAAGATGCCATCATCGTTACTTTCCGACGTTGAAGCGAACATACTGTGCACGATGGGTCTATTTTCATATTTTTCCTTCAATGTTTGAAAATATTTCAAATCTTTACCTATTTTATCAGGATGACACCTTCTTAGATGATCTTCGAGCTTCGATGGTTTCATAGAGTCATTGCTCAAAACTTTGTTGCATAAAAGGCATATGGGCAATCGCTTGTCTGCCTTTTATGGAAGAAAACCAAATTTTAAATAATCAACACTGTACTGTCGACATTTCTTCTTAGATTCAGCCATGTTTCGTATCAGTTACCTACCTGTAAATAAAAAAAAAACTTTGTTGTAGTAATCTTAAGGCGGTCTTACTTAACAGGATATGGCTTTAACAGGATTAATTGATTATTGCAATGAAATAAACAAAGTACCGGCGGCAAACTGATTCTAATTATTAAAAGCAATAAATCGCTAAGATCAACAATTGAGTTTTATGAAAACGGCTGAACCAATTTTAATGTAATGTAAAACATTTTTTCATTAATTATATTTTGATATATTTCTGTAAATTCGATACTTGAAATACAACAAGAAAATACTTGTAAATAATATTTTGATATCAAAACTTGGCGATTTTAATTATTTATTTATTACTTTGATGCACGTTACGAGTATGTAGTATAAAAAGACACGTACAATTTATGAAAATATATTTAATTATTTTAGTGAACCACCACACAGTCGGGTAATAAAAAAATTACTAATAAAGTAGGGACAAGAAGTTCAGCCTTTCTCGGCTTTCTGTTCTTTTATGGAAGTATCTAATAATGGCTCTGTTCAGTATTTAATTTTTAATACGTACCTACTACACGCAAACATTACAAATATACTTATTACAACATAAATATATCTCCTATCGCAGGTGGATTGGAAGAGATTTCTTTTAGGAATAAGCCTCACCTGTTGTACCTACTTATTTTTTTGTAATTTGTCCATTTTTTGTTTACTTACGTGTACAATAAATTGTAAAATAAATAGATAAATAATAAATAAAATAAAAGTATGTATAACAAATAGGCAGGTAAGTACTTACTTTTCTGACAGTGGCAAACACTAACATCGATTCACTTTACTTTACTTTTCTTTTCGAAATTCGGGAAACAAATGAGTAACGTTTATCCGTGGTATTCGTATTTATATTGGTGAAGAATCAAACAAGTTCATGCAAGATTGCAAGCACACACACCACAAGTCGTACTTCGTCCCTTTGCACGTCTGAACAAGCATTGCGGACGGCGGCAGCGCTTTGCAAGTCTCGACACGTTGTACTGAATTTGGAATATGCAAGTTTTTACAAGTAACAGTCGCTGAGCTTCTTAAAATATTATCTGCCTACATTGATAGGTGAACTCAAGCCAACATTTTAGTTCTTCAGTATCGAAACCAGATAAATTTTCGTGGGCCCTCGCTTACGAATTGTGAACCCCCATTTGTTTATCACGCCGACGTAGACCCCCGTAGAGTCTCCCGTGGACCCCTGGAGTCCACCTGGACCACTTTGGGAATCAGTGTTCTAGATGAACGAGTTTGCCATTTCTATTCTCTTCTCGGTCCTGTGTTTTCTTCGCGATGTTAATTTTATTCTGAGTGAAATTTTCTATATATCCTGCCACTGATGTAGACTTCCACCCTCCGTGTCTTTTGATGTTAGAGATAAATTGGCACCAGCGTCTGCTAAAAATGTTGTGGAACTACGCTGAAAGCAATAAACAGTGTATTCTTTCGGATTTTGTAATTTCTAACATTCCGCTATTTTGCTTGGCATTTTAGCTAAAGTGTGAATTCCAATTGGTTGGGTTTTACAATGCCCCTTCTTGTAAAAAATGAAGAGGCGATTGTGGGAGGTGTGGGCTGGTCGTATGGCATTTTCGTATTATGGTATTTTCGATAAAAGTGTAAATGAACATTTTCTTTTTGTCCACTAGCGACAAAAGGTTCTGTCTACATAATTTTTTGTGTCCCCAACGTTCACAACTAGCATTGAATCCTTGTCGCTTATGTGATCGAGCGTCATTTTTGCTAGTTCCGCACGTCTCCATGCTCCTGCTATTCCCATTATCAGCACCACCTTTTGACAATTTACATATATTAGTTTCTAAAGAAAACACTAGTGATACATACCTTCATATATAAGAAATCCTCATCAGGAGCTTCCATCAAGAATTTGTGCTGTTTCTCTTTTCAATTTAAGTGTGACTTTCATCATTGAATGGTTCCACAAGGTTGATGGTTTATAAATTTTACTTTTTTCTCCGATGTACACTAGCACATTTCTTCAGTTATTTCCCTCATTTTTTCATGTTAAGTAAGCCATGCTTCAAATTCCCGGAAAACATTTTCATATCTTTCCCGCGATACAGTAGGTAGCAAATTGTCACAATATGCTTTAGTGGCCTCGCTAATATTGTAACGATCTCACCACCCAGATCGATAGGAGATACTTACATTAATATCAATATTCTAACAGTTTTATCTCGGGTCTTTTATTTAGGATTCAATGAAAAATTATTGAGGCAATCAGTTTTTTTAATAATAAATCAATACATGTCAATCAATAATAATAACATCGAGGTTACTATGGTTACAAATTAATAAAATCAACCTTAAAACATATCTTCACCCAATCCAACCGTTGAACTACAAATCTTGACATCAGCAATACATACAATATCCATCCCTCAACCTTCAATCCACTACATTATTTTCACAGTGTAAATCACTTTCATCGCTCATTTTCAATTCAAAATTCACGAAAAATTGTAAACACGAACGTTATTTTTACAAATTGACTGTTGTTTGTTGGCTGGTTGCTAAGGTAATACACATTACTGTAAAAGCTTACCGCAGGTTTTAAAACGATCATCTGTTTAGTAAAAGTGTAAATTTTGCGATAATAAATGTGAAAAATTGACGATTGTAAAAAAAAATGTTGTACACACCACGTCCGGAAAGTGCTATTACTGGCCTCGTAAGCTATCCGGGACTCGTCTATGACTCGTCCTAGTATTTGCTTACTCATCCAGTAAAAACTTACTTTTCGGTCTTGATACTTGAACTCTAAGAGAAACGGGCATTAGGACCATCTGCATGGAGTCTGTTCCTCATTGTTTGATCGCTGATTAACGCATCATGAGTGTCCTAAAATCGCCAGAATGTTGCGGTTTCTTAATGCACAAATTCTCTGTCATGAATTGGTCGAATTGCTCTTGTTATGTCCTGTATGACGTTTACGTACATCATTGGTTTGCTGATATCTCAACCACAAACAATTGATGACACTTTTTGACGTGTTGAGAACTTCTGCAATGGCGTTTTGAGTTAAACCACTTTCAAGCATTCCAATAACTTTTAATTGCGTATCACGATCTATGATATCTCTCCATCCTCAATTAATGCTAAGGAAACTAAAATATACACAAAAAACTCAGGATGACAAATCAATAAATCTTACATTTTTTTTAAATTTCCACTGATTTTTCAGTTAATAAGACCTTATTGTCACTTAAACTGTCGAAACATCAGCCGCAAACTCTATTGACGTTTAAAATGACATTAAAAATCATTTGTTATAGATATATGGCTCGCAAAATACTGGCAAATAATGGCTTGTCCCCTAGATTATTTTGATGTGTGTAGTATTGAGATTTTTTGAGATATGAATCAAGCGATATTATAAATACCCTTCGGACTACAGATCGACGCTGGTTGGAACGAGTTTAATTTTTACTATCTTACCATTTTTTACAATTTTTATGACCATATACACATATTTTGGATTTTTATTAAATATAATTTTTATTATTTTCTTATTTCAAAAATAGTCTGTATGCCATGAAAAAGATAGCCTATTGATGTTAATAACATCAAGTGTGTAAATACAATAATAGAAAATTTTTAAAAATATATCTGTATATGTATACATGAACATATACTCGTGCAACGCATATCTAAGCAATGGTTACTTCAATGTGGAGACACGTGTCTCCACATTGACGGGATCTAAGCGTAGATCGAAACTTTCGATCTACGCTTAGATCCCTTCGTCGGGAAAGCACTTGCCGACAGATAAACTATATTTCTTTAAAATATTTTCTACATATTTTTATTTTAAATAGTTGTGATTGACTTGACTTATTAACTACATCGCATACCAGTAGCATACCAAATATAGTTCTGCTATGTGGATTAAATTAATAAAAGAATATTCATTTGTATCATTGTCAAATTTCGGAATAGTTTGAACACAATTGAAGGGGTGAGTGCAAGAACCAGACAGCTCCATTTTAGCAAATTTGTGGGAAATTGAAAAAAAAGTTACAGAAAAATACGAAGTATTGCTATACGGTTTTTGCTCGATCCTGCTACAAATATATGCACAAAGTGATATATTTCAGCATTTCTTTTCGAAATTTTAATTACTTGCAGGCTTAAAAAATTTTTCGAAGATGTTGGAGCTGCCTGTTTCTTGACTAAAATTTAAAAAAATATGTAATTTTTACACTTTACTGGCGGTTATGTATTCTATTTTATTGCGAAAAGTAACAAACATGAAAATTCTTTGATGAAAAATACAAAACTAATGAAACTAATACTAAAGTACAATACAAAAAATTAATCATCTTCATCATCAGTTTCTGAAGTCAGAATATCTTGGTCTTGCACAGGAATCAGTTGGTCATAGTACTACATATCAGTTTGGCCTACATACTGTCTAGCTAACTCCATCACATTTTTTAACTTGTCTTCTTTAAGAGGTAAAAGACCATTATATAGTTTATCATCAGGTCCGGGAAATAATGGCATGCCCGAAGGTTTCTTCAAAAGATTGAACCTTGCCACTAAAAAAGACGCGTCGAAAAAATGAATATGTCACTTTTGGCTTAAAGTGTTGCTCATCGATTATGAGGTATTGTTCGGGTTCGTATTTTTGAAGATACAATCTGTGCATCTGTCTTACATTCAGTTCTGGCGAAAGGTATCGTGTATGAAAGTTATCACTTCTGCTGTAATGGCTCTTCCTTCTTGGAAAGCTTTTGATATGCTCCTTAACGCATTCTATTGTAACTTCTGGAATTTGATTCGGTCTGGTACTATGACGACCTCTCTTATCCTTTGGAGAAAGTACGTGGTTAGTCAAATGATTACCTATTCTTTCTATTCTGCTGTTTGTGATTCCATGCATGCTTGTAAATGCTTGCTTACAGATGATCTTTTCAAGGGTTCCATCGCGAATTTTATAGGAAAACGTATGACTTTTTTATAATCGCACAGTGGCATTACGAAAATTTTTTAAATATCTTTGTCATTTTTTTCTCGCTTATGAGAGGAAATTTTGGAAAAATATTTTGGATTTATATTCTATATAATTGCATCTTTGCATCCCATAAAATGGTGAGCATGATTTTCTGCGCGCTGATAAAACTCTTTTGAACTTTCTTACACCTATAGAATTAGGACGGCAGTATTTCATTGACTGTTGCTTGTTTCATTGCCATAAACAGCTTTCAAACATCTGCAATTTTCGATGCAGCGCAACCTTCCAGAGTTAAAAATTCTATCACTAATCTTGTATATCAATCCGACCTCGTATTAAAACCAGTTTATACAACATTTACACAAATATTATGCACTTTATTGCAGCTTCTAGTTCATGTATATCATGCAGAGGATTTTTAAATACTTTTGATTTTAAATTTACACATAAATAAAAATCTAAAGGTCGATGACCTAGGGTCGTCGACGTCTCTTACATGTCAGATGATTAGATTACAAATTTTAATGTTGCTCTTGCAAAATGTGCAAGAGCTCCATCTTGTTGGAGATAATCTACTCTTACTTGATTAAGCAACTCATTGATGAAAATAATAGTTCTTCTTTGCAACGAGCAACTTGCACAGTATCGTAGACGAAAATGGGTTCTAAGTATTATTTTCCTTCGGTACATAGCTATTCAAACACCTACTTTATTCAATTGGATGTAGACTTATTTCAATATAAAAGTGAGGATTATCAATGTTCCACGTGTGGTAATTCTGAGAATTTGTGTTGAGATGTGAAACCATGCTTCATCTGTAAAGGACGTGCAATCCAAAATATTCAAATTCGTATTGAACCAATTTCAATAATGAATTAAATTTCATCCTAAAATCCTCTAGGTCCAACTGCTGAACGATGGAGACCTTCTAAGCAGGCGCGGCTCGTGATGACGTATTTGGGAGTGCAAGTACAATGATGCGAGTGCCTCGTGTGTTTTCGGTGTTTACTAAGAAAACGTTACAGTTAGTACACGAGAATACACGAAGCACTCCCATCATTGTACTTGCACTCCCAAATACGTCATCACGAGCCGCGCCTGCTTCTAAGGATGCATATGTAATTTCCTTTTCAATGTAGACCGACAGCTGCGATATGATAAATCTACCAAAACAATTTGTAATATCTACCACTTCTCTTGTGAAATGAAATATACCTGTTTGTTACGATAACTTTCGAATAGATTTATTAGGACTTTGTTCCATGCAAACATGATTATCAACAACAGCAACCTCAGTTAGAACACGAGGCCTTCCTGTTGATTTTTCTTTACAAATACTTCCACTTTGACGAAAACGTTTGGCAATACCCTTACTATAATGCGTAATCAGCAAATGACTCGTATATATGATTAACTGCTTCTTCAGGAAAGATATTAGCAAACTCATTGAAGCAGAAGTATACAGAATACATCCAAGTACCATCTTCCCTCATTATGCCACTACGAAAATAAGTTTCTACTATAAAAGCGTTTGGTTCCAACGTAAAAATCATTTAGTTAAAACAGCCTATAAAATACTTTATTTTATCACCTGCATAAAGATTATTACAATTATACCTGCAAATAGCACAATAATAATTATAGATAGTTATTCAAATAACTGTTTTCTTGTAACAGGAACGACAAATATAAAATTAAAATGGAAATAAATTGTAGATATAAACACAAAATACGACAATGGATTTCGTCGCGGTGGTACGCCACCTGCTTTTTTTTAATTAAAATTATTTTATTAATGGTGCTTCATTTTGTAACAAAAAAGGTCTCTTGACTTTTTTTGTAATTTGAACCGTTTTTCAGTAAAGAAATGAAGAACAATTATTGTTCCTTTACTAAAAGTAGAATATTAATAGTAGTCTATGTTTGTTGTTGTTTTATCAATTTTAAAATATCTGTACAGTGTTATTTTGAAAAAAAAGATCGTTAATTCTACTAATCTCGAGTTGGCTGATATTCATTACACTGATGGCAGCGCTTCGAAGCCTAGGCGATTGTATCAGATGGAGTTACACCAGATAGACGAACATTTTCAAACGTACATAGAAGATTAACTGAAACAGGTGCTTTTAGCCTAGTGCTGGTGCCGATAACTCCAGAAATTGAAGAAGCAGTTTTAAATTCAATTGATGAAAATTCTGCAACTTAGCACTAGAAAAATTGGAAATAACTTGAATATCTCCCACATTCTAGAGTGGGGAATTCTTCACGATTTTCTGTTATACCCGTATCATATTCAACGGCCCCAAGCCTTACTTCCACGAGATTTTCGTTTGCGTATCAACTTGTGTCAATGATTTTTGGAGAATATTGCGCAAAATCCCATATTTGACTGTAAAATAAAGTTCATAGATGAAGCTAATTTTTCAAGAAACGCTATCTGAAATTTCCACAATAATCATATTTGGACCGAAGAAAACCCGTATGCAGTTGTTGAATCTAACCATCAAGAGCAATTTTGTCTGGGCTGGAATTGTTGAAGATTACTCAATGGGGCGGTTTTTTCTGCCACAAAGGCTAATGGTCATAACTCATAACTATTAACGATATCTATCGTCGGCTTCTAGAGGATGATTTGCGAATATTGCATGTAGAAATTCCAATTTTAGTTAGAAATGGTACGTGGTTCATGCATGAGGGTGTACCAGCTCATTTCAATCCACAAGCAAGAGAATATTTAATATTTTGGTAGGTCCCCAGATTTAAATAGTTTGGACTTTTTCTTATGGAGGCATCTTAAATGTCTGGTTTACAGCACTCCAGTTAACACTGTACAAGAATTGAAGAATCGCATAAGAGCTTTCTGTGTTGTAATAAGGAATACTGAAGGCATTTTTCAAAGAGTGCTCACGAATATGAGAAGAAGAGCTGAAGCATGTATCTTGGGAGGTCGAGGGCATCTCAACAATTCATCTAATTTTTTTTCATTTTACAAAATTGTTATTAATTTGTAAACAGTCAGTTAAAACTGTTCACTAATTACATCAGAATTGGTTATTACTTTTCTAATGGTTTTTATGATTTGACTTGTTTGCGTACCACGCACGCGAAATCCTTGCGACGTAAAAAATAAGTCAAGGAATTAAATTTGCTCCAAAATAATTGTCATTTCTAAAATAATTTTTATTTTAAGAAAAGCAGTGGTGTACCACCATTACGATTTTTTTCTTAGAAACTTAACACTCTGTATCTCGGAAAGGGAGTATTTCCGGATTTATGTTTATATTAATTTTTTTTCTTAAAATAACCCTAAGAATCGCCCCTTTCAAAATTAGCATTCAATTAAGAATCACCCTGTATAGATATTTGCCTCTTCAAAGATATAGTCTCGCTATCGACAATTTACAAAAATTGAATTTACGCAACAAGTTTTTAAATGTTTTAAATGTATAATAAAAAACATAATACAAGCGAAAATTTAGTCGCCGCCTATGATTCCATTCTATAACATCGAGCGGTGACATTGAATAATGAATCATCCAGTTGAGATGAGTGAAACTGCGTCTTTTGTCGTGGCATACTGATATAAACTAGCCGCTCACGGTATTAGTTATATAGGTATACCTGTGTATATGTATATTTACAAGTAAAAACAAACAGGTTTCCTTTATAGAATATAAGTAAGTGGATGTCAAGCATTGCGTCGTTTTCATCACCAAAATTAACTTCTACATCATTTACAGGGAAAGTTTTGGGAACGTTTGTTGCTGCTGACGCTCGTTTAGTGAAACTTACATTAATTCTGGATGAGCTTGCAGAGATTTGTTGAGCATTATAAATTTGTAAGTTACTATATTTTGGGGTACCTACACATCATCGAGGTACAAGTTACTGCAAGTTTAACGATTTCTGTCAACTTTCGAATTGTGCAGCTGCAATAAGAAGGAATGGAAATAATTTTTATTCAATTTATATTAAATATTTCAACAACTAACTAGATAAATATTCGTAGCTATAACAAAAGAGCAACTCGAGAATTTTAAAAATGTTCCGTTGTTGTCTTTACCATTTATGAACAAAAAAAAATTAATGTTAATGCAAGCATCGTTTCTCACAATACGATGGTAGCAAGTCTTCGTAACAAACCTTGACAGCACCTTGAAGCAGGACTGACTCTAGAGGTAGACATTGTGGCTAACCGTCCAGAGCGCTAAATTCAAGAGACACCAAAATTATAGGGGAACAAAAGCAAAAAAGACTAAAATATTCTTAATTTGTATTAAATCACGACAGAAGGAACATATTCCATTTTAAATTTTGAATAAAAATCGGCGCGAAGTCAGCGTACTACCATATTTGGCTTAGCAAGAAGCATCGGCTCCAGCGAGCAGCCAACCGAATGGCAACAACGTAAACAAAAGACCATTTATACCATGCCTAATCATCATAATATAGAACGGCCTTGTTTAGTTCCTAAGTAAGGTTCCGTCTGTATGTACCTAGATATTCATATTATTTTAAATGTTTTATAATTAGAGAACGGACGCAATTTCCATAAAACGCAATCGGCAATTGGAATTGTGTATAACGTCGCTCAGTACATCCCGGCGTAATTCAATGAAGTCTTTGTTTGACTTACTCGGGCACCTGGTCTCGCCGCGATAACAATGGACAAGCCAGCTATTGTATTCGAAGAATATAGTGTTTTTGAAAGTGTTTTCATGAGCGTAGATAGAAGCGGGGTTTTTATAATGTATTTTATTTATTAGTTTATATTTCGTAAGATAAATAAAGTGCTGTGAGTAAGTTTCTTGTTTTCATAGTTTTAACTGTTAATTACATCGTGATATTGTGATAGATGATAGATGATTGTGATTTTGTGATAGATCCTGTTTAATATCGTTTGATTGAATCTATTTCTACCAATTATTTCGACGTAAGAGTGTGCATTGAATTTCGTTCAGTTTCAATAACTTACGCACACATTTTTAGTTTTCATTTATTTAGATCTAGAGCATTGTTTAAGTTACTTTTTCAGACATGATATGGAAAAATGTCGAGAACGGCATTGTAAAACAATGGCGAGTTGGATTGACGGTCATACTGATTGTATGTCCATTGTCAGTGATTCCGAAATTTATTACAAAATCCGTAAAATATCGTAAAAAATTCGTCACTTAGGATCGCAAACACATCTGAACTCTGTAAAACTTTTATGGCGGCTAATATTCCATTAAATAAACTTAGCAATCCCACTTTAAAAATATTTCTTCAAAAATATACTGGTCGAAATGTTCCTGATGAATCAACTTTACGCAAATATTATGTTTCTAGGTGCTATACGAGAACAGTAGAACGCATTAGACGCCATCTTTTAAATCAATACATATGGATAAGCGCCGACAAAACGGTGGATATGTTAGGACGCTGTGTGGTAAATGTTGTAGCTGGTGTACTACATCCAACTATTCCCTATAACTCATATGTAATAGCAACAAGTGTTATAAATAGAGTTGATGCGGAAACAGTTGCTGAAACCATTAAGGAGAATATGCAAAAAATGCTTCATTTGGACGCCACGTACAAAGAAAAAATACTTTTATTTGTCAGTGATAGTGCTGCGTATATGTTAAAAACAGGCAGACTATTGAAGAAAACATATCCTAATATGCTGCATATTACTTGTGTAGCACATGCTCTCCACAGAATCTGTGAATATATCAGAGACACTTTTCCGGAAGTTGATAGACTTGTATCAGCTTTTAAAAAAGTTTTCAGAAAAGCACCATTGAGAGTAGCTCTATTCAGGGAAAAATTTCCATCTCTGTCACTGCCTCCCACTCCAGTAATAACTAGATGGGGAACATGGCTGGAAGCTACTAGTTATTATGCTGAGAATTTCGATACTCTAAAACATTTCGTAACACTGCTAAAGGTGGATGCTAGAAGTATTGGTGGTGCAAGGAGCTCACACAAATCCCGAATTTAAAAAATCAGTTGTACTTTCTTCACGAACACTTTGGAAAATTGCCAAAACTAATCACTTATTTTGAAAATCGAAATCTCAAATTAAATGACGGTTTAACCACATTAGATGTGGCTGTTAATAATTTGAAAAGTATTCCAAGTGACTTCGGATGTGGCCTTCGGCAAAAGTTTGAAGCAATTCTTAATAGAAATCCAGATTTAATTACATTGCAGCAATTATGTATGGAGACAATTCCACAAAATCTAACGGCTAAATATGAAGAAATAAAAGAATATTTCCAGTATGCACCTATAACCAGTTGCGATGTAGAAAGGACGTTTTCTATTTATAAGGATGTACTTAATTCAAAGAGAACAAAATTGACAGAAGAAAACCTTGAGAAACTATTGCTAGTCAATATTAATACTCCTTTACTCAATTTTTCATTAACCTAAATCTAAAGTTTCATCAAGATACAGCAAGTGATTTTTTTTAAATTTTAAGAGCTTTTCGGGATCTTTGCTCATAAGCCCACCAAGCAAAATTCTAATCCCGGTTTTCCATAATGTGTCGAAAAAACACATAAAATAACCAAAAAACTTGACAAAAACATTAGGGGAGACACTTCACGCTTAGAGACTATCGAAGCGACTTTACTATTGACACACACAAAAACGGCCAACGGTCAAAAGGTAAATCCACAAAGGTAGAGGTAGGAAATAATATCGAATTCATGAACTTTATATTTTAATTTTACATGCTGCCAAAAATTTTAATATCATACTGTTATTTCATTTGCTCGTAATAATAATACAATATTAGTGGGCATTTCTATTCCCAAGTGACTAATTGACAAACAATTCCCTTTGAATCAAATAATCTGGACACTGAAATAAAAGGTGACTGATGTCCACGTAATCATGTCCGCACTTACACCCTGGTGATTCTATCATACCTAGTTTGTGTAAGTGCGCGAGGTATTGTCCATGCTCAAACTTCAACCTAGCAATCTTTGTGTAATTGTATCTTGAGACTTTCTGATTGTTGTACCATGTCTTTGTAAAAAATCAGCAAGTGATTTAGTCATAGTGAATTTTTAAAGTTTATAAGTTGGCCGAAAAATGGAAATGAGTCGAGAAAATTTTCGCGCAATAATTTTTTACAACTTTCGGAGAGGATTAACAGCAATGTCATGCTGAGTTTTCTTCTGTTTTTGAAGATGAAGCATCACATCAATCGGCAATTTCACGTTGGTACTATGATTTCCAACGTGGACGAAACAGTATCAATGCCGATTCTAGGACAGGTCGACCAAGAAAAACATCGATGCTATGCGACGTCTGATTAAGGAAGATAGACATGTGACATATCGTGAAATTGAGATATCTATAGGGATTTCAAAGACTTCAATCCAAACGATCCTACATGATGAACTGGGTGTGCAAAAGTTAATTTCCCGTTGGATTCCGCATATTTTAACCGCAAAGACAAAGTCGGGTCGCGTTAAGGCCGAAAAACTTTGCGCCGGTTCAATAACATAAACTCAAGAAACGTCTACAGCATCGTGAGCGGCAATGAATCAAAATAATGCAACGCGTGATCGGCGATTTCAGTTGCTGGAAGAAGCAGTATATGCCTTCAAAACGGCATTTTAACTGTCCCAACTGAAGGCTGGAGTACATAGATGCTTTAACAATTGGTTTAAACGAATGCAGTAGTGTATCAATTTTTGAAAAGCAATAAGTCACTTCGAATCAATCCACTGTTTGATTTTATGGCTATATGCAACACTAAAAAGGCATCCCTCGTATCTTTCTACGTGGCATAATGTGTAAGGTGGTTCGTTTTAGTGGAAAAATCGCACTTGTGCAGTAGAACATTTAATTACTTTAACGTGCAGTATTAATATTCTCCCTCCAGTAGTTGCCAAGTTATTCCCCAAGGACTGACATTCACAGAAATTTTAATATGTACCTACTTGTTTTTGCTGCATTATTTTTGTTCATAGGAAATTTAAAATTAAATCTCGTTTACAAAGAAAAATCTTTAATTAATGAATTATTAAAATATGGAAATATATAGATGAGCATTATAATCAATTCTGATCTACTGGTAGGTAAATGATTTCCAGCATCGAGCGTTGTCCTTTTGGGAGTGCAAACCCCACCTACACAATCAGGCATACGTTGAACCCGGGTCGTCTCGATATTTCGTCTGGGATGTGCCTTTAAGTTATTCGCCATTATTAATTTTATAGTTGACTAAATCTCTACATAACCACATAAAGATACATAGGTACGGATATTGTTCTTGTAATTGGACATCATTTAGACACTTATTAAATACGTGCTTTTTCCTTCGTTCTTTGTTGTCGTTCGTTAATATAGTTTGAGACATTATCCTTTGTCCTTTTCTAATCGTAAAGTTTCGCCGTATATAAAGTTCTTAATAACAATATTTGGTTATTAAATTTATAAAAATATTTAGACAGTACGATACTGTTCAGGGTGCGCTATGGAAATTTATAATTTAATTCCACAACAATTATCTCGTCTTATAATATTAAAGCAAATGTAATATCAGTTTTATGAAGAATTTTTATTTTTAATAAAAGAAAACTAAAGAAAGAAAATTTATTATCCTCCAAGTTTTTGTAGATAACGCCATTATTTGCCTATATAGTAGACTAGACAATTTTTGGTGGAAGTAAAGTGAATAGTTCCCAAACTTTTTCGATTCCAAACGTTCTTCCTGAATACAGGTTTTCTAACAAGCACACTTTGCAAAATATAGTATGATTTTTTTAAGTATAGCGTTAAGTAAAAATTTAAAAAAATAGACCATGTATTTAAAATCATAAAAAAGCAAATGTGTTCCCAAGATGGCTCCCTAGAGGGCCACTTTGGACCATTTGAGGGACTATAATACTATATAAGATGGCCCCCTAGAGGGTTACTTTGGACCATTTGAGGGACTATAATACTATTTAAGTCTGGATGGACATTTCCCGTCTTTTATTTTTAGTAAAGCTCTGAACCTTCTTTAACATTTTAACAGAATTCGGGGCACTAACGATAACAGATCTATATTTAACAAAAATATTGTTAATAATATAAAATATTGGTGTGGAGAACACAATACAAGTTCATATTTGTGTGAAAGTATCTCTCCAGATACGCTGACACGTGTTTCATCTTACTATAGAATCATCAGTGCGCACCACTGGATATACTTTCACCGTAGTAACACCCTTTATCGCCCCAAAAAAGGTATAAAACCTTTTATCACAATTAATAATCGTATCCTAAATACGTATTTCGAAAACTAAGTTGTCATCATCAGTAGGTAAAACCTCTAATCAAAGTGTCGAACATGGGGCACAGTAAAGCTACAACATAGAATCGCGCACAACCTTACACGGCGTCCACGTATACACTGGAGCAGTATATACGTGGACGGAGTACACTACTCTAATGGATACGTGGACGCTGTGTTAAGTTGTGTGCGATTCTATGTGTTAGCTTTACTGGGCCCCATGTCCGACACTTTGATTAGTGGTTTTACCTGCTGATGATGACAACTTCATTGTCGAAATACGTATTTCGGATATGATTATTAAATAAGGTGAAGGGTCCTATACCTTTCTTAAGTTTTTACTTAACCACAGTCTCCTAAGAAAGACTTTTTACTCTTTATAATATTACAAAAGTTATTAAGATAGAACATAGAAGAACATTCAGCGCTGCTCATTGACTAATATCAATATCACGAACGCCAAAACAACCCATCAGTGTCTTCATAACAAGTGAAAACCAAGCCAGACGTTTCCATCTGACGTCTATATCAGATACAACTGAAACGCATACTTCTATAGTAAGATGAAACACGTGTCTGTAAAATGAAACACTTTTGTAATATGGTAAGAGTGCCATTACAGTGAAAATATCTCTCCAGTAATGCGCACTGATGATTCTGCAGTAAGATGTATGTGTCTGCGTATCTGGGGGGATACTTTCGCACAAATATGAACGTGTATTGTGTTCTCCGCACCCGATTTTTGATCTATGTATATAAAAATCAAAAATATTTCATTTGTTATTTATAGACTCAGCGCCGCGCCGTACTTTTGGCCGCCTGTATACATACATAAATTTACCGCTCTTAATTTTTTACCATTTTAACATAAGTGTAAAGGAGTGCATGTAAAGACAAATTTAAGGTATTACGCACAGGGTCCAGAATCCATATATTCAAAATTTCAAATCATTCATGTGTTAAAGACCACGAGAAATATGTGTTGTCCAAACTATTTCGAATATTATTATTTAACATTGCAATAATATAGATATTATATATTGATAAATCTATGAATTTCCGAACATTCTATAGAGAATGAATTTACACAAGTTACTAAATGTGCATTTCTGAGTATATTCTATATTGTATACAATACGAAATACTAGAAAAACAGACCTTAATATAATATTTTCAACACTAACAAGTTTAGAGCCTGACACACATGCTTCTTAAAATTCTAAACACTGCGAAAATATATTAGGGTAAACCAAACACTGTTATATTTTCATATCGCGACCATAAATTTTCCAGTCGTCGAAATGTGATAAAAAGCCCCGTAATAAAATAACTCTCTAAACACTAACAAATTTAATGCTTGATGCCCTTTAAATTCTATACACACGCAAAAAATATGTTTAGAAGAAATGTGTTATCGATGGTATGGTTGTTTAAAGTAAACATAACCGGTCACTCATTTGAATTCTTTCTCTCGGTAGGCCAGCGTGTTTTTTAAATTACGCGTTATTAATATCTTAACCTATTGATTAATGACTAGTGTCTCCAGCAATGTCGAATAATTTTCGCTGCCCTTTGATTTGGCCGGCTGTGTGCCTTGCTCACGTGCAAAAAATTACGGCGCGGGCCTATATACACTCACAAACTACATAATCGATTTTTATAAAATTATGTGTGTGTTCCTTATGTTGTATGGAAAGTTGTTATCATATTTTTCCAAATTTTATCGGCAAATATTAAAGAATTAACAATATGTGAAATTACATAAATTTCTATAAGAAAAAAATCGTAATGTAATTTGAAATCATTAAATAAAAACTGTGACTACGTGGCATATAAAATATGACAGTACAAAATATAATATACCGTAATTTTTTATAATTATATGTAATTGATGTTTAATATGATCACATTAAAAAGAAATTCTTTGAAAAAGGCCATAAGTTCCGAAACATATAAGAGTTAACGTATTATGCTCCAATTACTTCCGTCGATTTTGAACGATCTTTTTACACATTCAAACACTTGCGGACGACAGAAAACATTAATTTAGAAAAGCGATTAGAAAAGCATCTAATCGTTAATTTTTTTATAGTGCTTAATTGGATAGATCATACATCATAAGTAGACTGCGGAACAGGCGCTGTCCTCTAATGAGTCATGCAGGCGCAGAGACAGAGTCGGTTTCGCTAAATAATAAGATTAATGCAATATTCGCTCGTAGCCCTGATTTTAATGTCCTGAAAGGCTTTTATAGTAAAGTTCAAAATACGGAAATCGGTGGATATATTAAATTTAAAGATTATTATATCTATGCGTCACTCACTAGCTCTGAACGTTGAGCGAAGTTTTCCTATATATAAAGACATACTGTCCAATAAAAGAACGCATTTTACAGAACAAAGTTTAGAATATATTGTAATAATTAATGTGAATAAAAAATGTTTACTGTGGTGTGACAAAGCATTCACTTGGTGATATATTTATGCTTTTTCAATATTTTGAATATTTTCACTGTATAAAGTAAATGCATTTTGTGTATATATAACGCATAGATCACACCTATAGTGTGATATAATACTCGTTTTTTATTAATCGGACCTCCTCTAATGTTGTCCAATATTCGTTTCATCTTTTTAATATTATGCCTTAAAACAGCGATGCATGTACCGTGGCCCGCGGGCCGCATGCGGCCCACTGCCGATATTTATGCGGCCCGCCAACGAATTTTAAAAATTGTTCGAAAAACTACAAAAGTAGGTAAAAATCCATTCAAATCAATATTTCTTAACTTTTTATTTTATTCTAACTTTTGTAATTGTTAGTAAGATATGTGTCTTTAAGTACCTACTACTTTTTTGTTCAGGTTTACTACGTAGGACAGGTATGCTCCTCTTCGTTCCAAGCATATTGTTACGAGACTAGAAATCTGTCGAATCAACTAGATTACTCGATGATTCGCGAAGCACGTCGGTATTATCCCCGATCAATGTGGTAGGTTCCCGATGTTAGGTAACTCGTATAAATACAACGCATCGCCCGCTATCGGGGCAGTTAAGTTTTAACTACGGACAAGCGAACGTTATATTGTTTGAATTGTAATCTGTGAAGAATAAATATTTCGTCGTTCGAACTTGGCATCCACCTACGTAACAATATAATATCAATTTTGATATGGATAAACCAGGCCCCAGTAAAAAACGTAGTCGTAAGGTTGAAGATGAAAATCGACAGTTTCAAGATATTTGGACCGAAAAATACTTTTTTATTTCGTCGCATAACAAAAGTGTCCGTTTAATATGCAAGAGCATCATATTTTCACCAAATTAACCGGCGAAAATCGAACGCAAAAAAATTTCCACTTTACAAAGGGAACTAATAAGCCAGCAAGCTATGTTTACAAAACCAATTCAAGATGCTGAAACGGCTATTGAAGTTAGCTTTGAAATATCTCGAATAATAGCGAAAACTTGTCGGCCTTTTAAAGATGGTGAGGTTGTTAAGCAGTGTTTAGATATCGCCGCAAAAAAAATGTGTCCTAAAGATGCAAAGAAGTTTGAGAAAATTCAACTAAATCGTATGACTGTTCAAAGAAGATTTACCACATTAGCAGCTAATATAGAAGAGCATTAGCTACGAAATCGAAAAGTTTTGAGTATTTTTCTGTAGCACTCGACGAATCTACAGATATAAGTTCCACTGCTCAACTCTTAATATTTTTACGAGGTGTAAAGCAAAATTTTGAAGTGAGTGAAGAACTTATTGGTATGAGTTCTTTGACAAGTCAAACCTAGGGGAGTGACATGCTCAAAGCTCTTCTGGAAAAATGTTCTAAAATTTCTTAACGAAATTATCTGGAATTACGACTGACGGAGCTCCTTCAATGGTTGGAAGTAAATCTGGGATAATAACTATGTTAAAAGAGTATTTACAAACTAAAAACATTGATACCAAGGAATTAATGCCGTTTCATTGCATTATACATCAAGAGGCCCTCTGTTCAAAATTATTGGGATTTGAAAATGTGATGAAAGTTGTAGTACCTACTTTAAACTTTATAAAATCACAAGGTCTCAATCACCGACAATTCACACAATTTCTCGAAGATATTGAAAGCGAATATGGTGATCTCCTGTTTTACACTGAAGTAAGGTGGCTAAGTCGTTGGTTGTCACTAGAACGGTTTCTCAACTTGATTGAAGAAATCAAAATATTTCAGGCGGAAAAGAAAAAAGACGTCTCCGAACTCGACAACCCTGATTGGCTGTGTGACTTAGCGTTTCTTGTGAACATCACAAATCACTTGAATGTCTTAAATACGTGACTTCAAAGCAACGATCAATTGATTTCGCAGTTATGCTCTCATGTTTCATCCTTTCAATGCAAATTGAGTCTTTTCCGGACACAAATCAATTTAGCCAATTACATCCATTTTCCGAACTACAATAAAATTATGGAGAAATTCAATAAAACTGATGTCAATTTCGCCTATGTTGAAAAAATTGATACTTTAATACAAGCTTTTGATGATCGTTTTCTAGACTTCAAAAAAATTAAACCTCTATTAGACATTTTCAGCAATCCCTTCAACATTTCACCCGAAAATGCTCCGGAATCAATACAGCTGGAATTGATAGACATGCAAAATGATGATAATTTACGAAACAAGTTTAATTAAGATAATTTACTCAACTTTTACCTTTGCGTTGACAAAACCGCTTATAAATAGTTGCGAATAAATGCATTGAAATTCGCAAGCTTATTTGGATCGACGTATATTTGTGAGCAAACGTTTTCAGTGATGAAACTTAACAAAACAAAAAATCGAAACCGTCTGGCAAATGAAAATCTGGAAGCAATTTTACGTGTGGCGGCAAGTAATGTGGAGCCAAACATAAACAAAATTGTTAGGTCAATACAATGTCATTCATCAAAATAATAAAACATGAAATATTACATTGTAATGATTAGATTACATTACGACTACATAATTACAACAAACATTTTTGAATGTTCTTTTATTTTTATCATTTGTAGTAATTCATACTATTTAAAAATAAAAATATTTGTGTTAATAAGTATTCTTTGTGGTGGCCCGTCCTTGGCTTATAATTTTCCCGAGTGGCCCCTGTTCCCTATAAGTATGTGAATCCCTGCCTTAAAAGCTCTTTCGTCTGGTCTATTATGTTGTACATAATTTTCTGCTTTACTTGTGTTGTTAAATTTATATTTTGTACTTGGTATCAGAATAGTAGCCTACTTTAAAACAATAATATGATGAAAATATACCAAGTTTATTTGATGCTATTATTAAATCATGCAGATGTAGATTTTAAGTATTGGAAACTACATTTTCCATCTTGTTAAAAGTATTCCTTCAAGCAGGCACTCACATTTTACATTACGTCCTGGCTCATCTTTGTGACAGTGTTATTTATTTCGTACGACCTTTGAATTATTGAATATTGATTGGGAAATTATATAAATTCTAATTCTTACATGAACAAATCCAAAGATGCGAGATACTAATTTCTCAGTTTAGCTTTTTTGTTTATAATAATTTACAACCTATTATCTATTTTTTTCATGTTTATCAATATTAAAATTACAAAATTACTTAAAATTAATATCGACCTTAAATATGCTAACTTAATTATCTATATGCGAGTTGAATTTTTTTAACTAAAATTATATCCAGTTCACAACGACTGGTTGGGAATTAAACACCTAAATGAATAATACATTTGAGTCTGTAATAATAATATTCTTTATTACCCAACAGGCTATTCTCAGTAACAGGGTACACTACATAGATTAATATGATTATTTTACACATACAAATATAAACCAATCAGATTCGCGTATTACTGAAGCAACTCGAAATTACAGCGGTAATTTATCGATAATTTTCATAGTAGAATAATTAGGCGTTGTTATGGAAATGCTATTAATAAGGATAGACATTTCTAAAGTTCTGTCAAAAAACTGATTTCATTGTCACAAAACAATGCTGAGATTTGGGGAAGAATCAGTTGTAAACATTGATCAAATAGTAAAACAAGCTGAACCGGCTAATACGAAAAAGAGTAAAGCGTCAATTTGGCGACAATTTTGTGAGTTTTGTGATGCGAAAAACTAGAGCATCGAACAAAATGTTACAGAAGAGGAACTTGCAGATATTCTGAAAGACTGGGCCTTCAATAGGAGGAAGGTGAATGGGGAAGAATATAAAGAAGGTGTTGTTAAAACGATGTGGAATGTCACGGCAAAATTGCTACAAGAGAAGTTTAATAACGAATATAACAGAAAAATTGATCCTTTTCAGAGCATCGTATTTAAAGCAGCCCGCGACGCAAGGAACTCCAAAAGGAGAATTCTTCAAGCGATACCTGGTAAACGGAAAATGAGTTCTGCAGCTTTACAGAAAAACGAATATGAAAAAATGATAAATGTTTGGGATGAAGAAAATCCAGATGGACTACAAAAGAAATTTTACCTGATAGTGTCGATTGAATTGGCATGGCGAGGAGGAGAAGGCGCGGCATGTTTGATTCACTACTTCCGAGAAGAAATGAACGTATACAATACACCGACTGGAAGAATAGAGTGCAATCCCATATTCACGAAAACTACCCAAGGTGGAGCACAAAAATGTGCTGACAGTAAATGGTTGATTCCCAACAAAGTAAAACCAAGTAATTGCCCAGTCAGACTTTTTAAAAAAACTCATTTCAAAGAGGACAGAAAACACTCGTATAAAAAGTGATAGACTCTTTTTAACTGTCAATCCAGCGTGGAATAAGAAAAAAGGTAGCTGGTATAAAAATATGCCTATTGGAAGAAATGAAATTTTGAAATGATTTAAGAAAAGTGCTGAACTCGCTGATTTCAACACAGAAAACCAAAAAATAAGTAACCATTCCAGTCGCGCGACAGCTGTCTCAAATTTAGCAAAAGCTGGTGTAAATGAGCAACAATTAATTAAAATTTCTGGCCATAGTAGTTCGCATTCTATTAAGCCGTATCTACAACTAGATAAAGAACACCATGAAACTATTATTAATCAAATGCGAGGAAATTGTTACAACAGTGCAAATATTGATTCAAGCACATCCAATAAAAAACAGAATGTATATAACAATTGTACAATATGATCATTTATATTTACCCTCTAGCAAGCCATGAAATTATTACTTGAAAATATCATGTTGGTAGTGACAAATAAAATACATCTGTCATTATGTGTATGTTCTGATAAATAAAACTCATCTGTCATTAATGTATTTATTAATTGACACTTAAAAATGTTTACAATAAATCATAAAGTTTTTCTGATCGAATCATGCTTTAGGAATGGTGTAAAATTAGAAAATGGAGAATGGTCGTACTCCTTGCAGCCTTGTATAGAAGAATTTCGGGCAGAATTTCCAAATTTTCCAACAACATATGACAGTTTGCGGCAATTAATTCAAAAGCCAGTGGTTAAATTCCGTGAAACAGGGTCTGTGTCTCGAAAACCAGGTGCTGGTAGACCACTAAAGCGGACAGTTGAAAATATAGCAGATGTTGAGGGACGAATAAATCAATCACCTAAGAAATCGATTGGTAAGCTTTCACAACAAACACAACTGTCATATGGGACCTGCCAGAGAATCCTTAAAAAAGACTTACAAAAATTTCCATACAAATTTCATTGCGTGCAAGAGCTTTTACCAATCGATCATGTAACCAGAGTTAATTACTGTCAGTGGTTCTTAGGTACGATTAATAACGATGACGTTCTTGACAAATCCTTCTGGTCCGATGAAGCATGGTTTCATTTATCAGGATATATAAATAAACAAACAATGCGCATCTGGTCTAGTGAAAATCCACATGAAATTCTTGAAACACCCTTGCATTCACAAAAAATAGGCGTTTGGCTTGCTGTTTCTCGTAGACGGATTATTGGTCCAATATTCTTTAATAATACGATAAATGCAGAACGATATCGTAATAATTTATTGCTACCATTTGTAAATCAATTACATGATGATGAGCTCCGCGAGGGATATTTCCAGCAAGATAATGCAACAGCCCATAAGACAAGAGAAACGATGGAATTATTGCATGAATTCTTTGATAATCGAATAGTAGACTTTCCACCACGATCTCCGGATTTAACAATTATGGACTATTTCATTTATCCACATCTAGAAAATAGAGTATTTACGAATCGTCCACATACAATTGAAGAACTTACTAATGCTATCCGA
Organism: Melolontha melolontha; assembly: GCA_935421215.2. Lineage (NCBI taxonomy): Eukaryota > Metazoa > Arthropoda > Insecta > Coleoptera > Scarabaeidae > Melolontha > Melolontha melolontha. The sequence goes on from OW285238.1 coordinate 110,569,214, forward strand.
AATGTCTGTGAGGAAATTACACCACATAATTTAAGGAATGCCTTCAATAATATGAGACGAAAAGTTGCGCTATGCATATAAAATGAAGGAGCTCACTTTGAACATTTATTGTAGCTGTTTTTATTATTAAACTTTTTATTTTTTCAAGTGAAACGTTTGTATGTAATTATTTGTCAAAATGACAAAACCTAATCTGTCATCAGTATAAAATAACCTATATCACACACACGCTGCAAAATAAGTTAACTTAAATTATGGTACCAACTTAAGTTTAAAAAAGAAAAATGTCATTGCCTTCTAGAGGGTAGAAATATATGATCATATGGTACCTTTCAGTGTACTAATTTATACATGAATTAATAAATAAAGAGTTTAGATAAATTTCATTTTGTATTACGTAAAATAATCTAATCAAATACCATACGAGCTTTGAATTAAAATCGATAATTTCACTCATACTTCCTGCATAACGACTTCGACTCGTGTCAATTTGACAATTAAACTACTCCAGCCCTACGGGCTGTCGTGATTTAAATGCTTGTCAAACTGACACTCGTCTTCGTCGCTATGCAACAAGCATTCGTGAAATTATCGATAAATTCAAAGCTCTTATGGTATTACTACAGAATATACATTAGCAAATTACAAATAAATTACAAGTGACGTAAAAGTTATGGATGTATAACTCTGTTCACTGTAAGTTTCGATTTTTTAAATGTTTCTTTCCCTCCACATTGTTGCCGGTTAACTGTCAATTACATAATAGGTTATATCTGATGTCACTTAGGTAATATATGGCTTATGTTTTTATATTGATCCATGCTGTTCGCGTAGTAATGAAGTAAAGAATCATTCATAAAATTTAGAAATTATTCAAGCAATTTATAACTTCGTACATAATACCTATATCAAATACAAAAGAGCTAATCTTGCTTCCCATATCTTTCTGCACACAAAACAATAATTTATAATCAATGATACATGAAATAGATTTAATAGGAGAAAGACCGCATTACTTTACATGAATGGTTTAGTGAAATTAGTGCACATAATTCAAGTGGATAAGAAACAACATAAATATTATAAGAGTCAACAATAAATTATTTATGAACATAATCCACAAAATTAAGTAAAAAAGTTTATAAAGGGACTATATATTTGAATATTGAACTACAGAACATCTATTTACAACAGAAAATATTTTGTAATATTAATGCACTAATTGTATTGCAAACATATGAAAATCATTATATATACAAATACAGTAATGAAACCAATTGCTTTAAGATCTATTGATACAAATTACACTCAGCATTATTAGAGACTGGACCGAAAATTATTTTTGATGTCTTTACTTAAAATGAGTCGGAATCATCACTATCACTTGTATCAAAATAAATAATAAATTCTGCCGTTTCATTTTTTTCGATCACAACCTCTCATTTTCACCAGTCTTCTATAATGTTTTAAGCATGATTGATACAATTCTTCCACACTTCTGGTGTTAATATGTTAGAGTACATCCTGTCATAGTCTCAAAACCTTCTCTGCCTCTTCTCCATATGTCCCTATATTATCGTAATATTTTTTTGCAATTCCCCATACATTGCATCGAATATGCAATGATGTGGGGGTAATCTAAATACGTTGTGTCCATATTTTTCAACCAACTTATCTGCCACATACACTTTTCTTGGTCTATGCCTTAAATTAAATAATTAAGTAGTTCTAATTATAGAAGTTCAAAAAAAGCTAACTGCTCATCAAATTTCAGGAGTTGTGGTTTCAAAGAGTTGTCATCATATTGTATTCTACTTTCATTTAACCAACCTGGATGATGGAAATCTTTTTCCACATAGAAGTTGGGATTCCTTTTTCAGTAACACTATGCTGTTCTTCAAACCATAGAAGAAAGTTACTTTAGTTCATGTCCCCATGATAGTTTAGATCATTTGCTTTTCGTGGAAATAAGCGATGCTCCGGGTGTAAACCTTTTTCGATTATCATCATGAACAATAATATATCCAGAAAGCATAATATTTTAACTGCTATACAATTGTAATATTAATCGTTCACTAACCTTAGCCCATCAACTATAGTCTTTTGATACGTTGAACATTCTGGTGCCATTTTGCAAAATCCATGTTTCATCTACTACAACAGGCTCCCACAAATAATTCACATTGTTATTTTTAAAGTAATCCACCAGAAAATCTTCTCGACCAAGAATAATATGAGATTGTTCCATTAGTGTTCAGCGAGGGTCATCTTTTTCCAACGGAAACCAATGTTACGTAAAATTATTAATAAAGATGTTCTACTACTATCATATATACTTCTCTCTTGTGAAGTGCCGTGCATGGTTATAAGTGTAACATGTTGTTCTGAAGGATATACATATGATGTGATTATGATATAATGAGATACAAAAAATGGAACTTACTAGTCTTAAAGTCATCGGTATTAGTAACTGTTTCTTTACGATCCCAAGTTTTTTGGGACTTTTCAAAGGTCTACCTTCCTTGATATCTTTCGATATAGCCGAAACAATACTAGAATGGAGTAGCAAAGCATCAGCAAGTCGTTGTGAATATATTAATTTTTTTTCAAAACAAATGTTCTTTTTAACGTACATATTTTACCTTTCGTATATCCATTGGACCACCATTATCACGTTCTTTCAAAATAGCAAATGAAAGAAATAACAAGCTTCTTTGATTGAGAATTCTAACATTTTGGCATTTCGAGTTAAGATCTCTTCGACACAAAACTTTTCACCAGATAAGCGGAAAATTACCGATACTATTGCGATGAGAGTGTTGTTTTGAAAAAAAAGAGTTAAGATTGATATAAAAACGCGAAGTTGAAATAAAAGAGAGAATAAGTACACAGTAATAAATAGAGTCGGCAAAGAGGGCCAAGTTTCAGTGCAGTGCGGAGAACAACGTGAAGGGGCCTAGCGGCATCATTTATGTTCGTGACTTTCATGAGTGAGCATAGGCGATGCAAACGCATGAAGGTTTGCACATAAAATAATGGTAAAACATATATTATATAATGTGCTGAAACACTTACTGTTTTAAAAAGCTTCCATGAAATCACAAACTGGATGGCATCTATTAAATATTTGAATCATTAAATATGTTTCCACACCTATTTCAGTCAAAAGAGTACGGCGTGCGGAATAAATATTTATCAATGATGAAAACGACCGCTTCACATCGAGTAATGTTATATTTGCAAATTTAAAGTAATTGTTGTGACAACATAATGGATCTTTCCACGCACCTTCAGAAATTTGTTTTAGTATGAGAAAATCTTTATCCTTGTCAATAACACTTTCAAATTTTCGTATTACACACTAATTTTCAGAATCCACAAACGACATCGAATCATTTTATAATTTTTCAATTCCTTCTGCTAGTCCATAGTAGTTCTTGCGAATAGTTTCTAAATCACTTTTTGTCTGACTATCTTGAAACATTTTCTGGCTTTTCTTGATAGCTTCGGCGTGTCTCGATCGAATTGTAAAACTACCTTCTTGACATCAAAATGTTCGCAGTAGTAAAACGCACCCTCTAACTATGTTCCCAACGCCTAGTAATCAGCTGTGGTGCTCCAGGCACTTTCGGACACAGTTCGTGAAATTTTTTTATACGTTTTGGGGACTTTAGAAGCACTGCCTTCGTATGAGCTATTAAAGCATTTACTCGTGGATAACATTTAAGTATCAATTGCGCCACAAGGTTTAAAGAATGGATTTTACATGTTACATGTAACAGATTGTCACTCTCTTTAAGAGATCGGCCGAAGGAAAGAATGTTAGCGGCACCGTCACTCACAAACATTAAAAGCTGGTTTGTTGAAACTTGGAATTTGTTCAATGCGCTCAACACCACTTTTAAAATTTCATCGCTAGTACATTTTGCAACTGTTTTAGAAACAAGTAAGATGGAAGATGACGGTTCAAATTCTTCCATTGTACGTACCATCATATTCACCACAGAATTTGTTTGCCGATCGGTTGTTGCGTCCACATATAACCACAATTTTTTATCCTCAATTCTGCTTTAATTCTTCTTTCAACATAGTCACAAGCAGATGGCATAACGTTTCTTATCGATGTCCGACTTGGTAATGTATAATCCGAATACTTGCTCCAGAAGGAGATAAATGCTTTTTGGTCTAGCAAAGTGAACGGTAGATTACATATAATAAAACAAACACCTATATCAAATGTTAATTGTTCGCTGTATCGTTTGCCACGGATTGCAGAATAGTGTTTTATACTTTTTAGGTAGCGTTCACACTTCCACCTGCTGGTACATGTCAAATCGTCTTCGCACGTTACACATTTAATTCTATCGTCTTCGTATTCTAAATCCGGCATACTCGCTATTACGTTTTCTAGTTTCTTCGAAATACGACGTTTCTGAAACATACCTAAATGCGACATTTTCTAAGTACGTGTGTACTGACATGCACTCACAACAACAAGTGGAATAATACTGAACAAGTGTGCTTTGTTACGGACGCTTGCTCTCGGCACTGCACTGGAAATTGCCCCTCTTTGCCGAGTTTAGTAATAAGGAGGAAACCGGTAGCAATTAATTCAAACGAATTCAAACGTGAATTGTCAGAATAAATTTTTTAAAGTTTATACGGAAAACCAGAAACATTTCGTTCAAATATCTAGGAAATTACTCGTTGTCAGAGATGACATACTGTAGCGTAAAAGCAATTCAATCTGGGAGTACCTCTTTCTGAGTAAACTCCATCAACTTTAAAAGAGAGGAACTTCAAAAATTTATGGTGAATACGCGACAAAACGAATGGAGTCGCAAATAGACACAGCAAAATTAAAAAAAACTATCGATATATGTAGGTGTAGGTTTCCGCGGTCGTTCTCTAGATGTAATTGGCGTAATTGCCAACGTTTCGTCCAGTGGACGAAACGTTGGCAATTACGCCTAACTCGACGCGGTTCCAAATTCCAACCCGGAAACTGAGATCTACAACTATCGATATATTATATCAAATGATAATCAAACTTGTGATAATCACTTATTAGACCTGTAGGCAATGAGATAATTTTTTAAATAATATAGTTTTATAAAAAAAGAAAGATTTCTTGAAGAATATAATAAAATATTATACATATATAAATAAATTATTTAAATTTTATTTTGTCTGTAATATTTTAAGAATGTTTGTAGTAGACGTTACAATTTTCGCATCCGTTTACAAATTAAGAAATTCATGGCGTTATATCTCTGTGAATTGGTGTTTTCCTTAATACGAGTACAATGTGTCGCCCACATTAATTATAGAATTAATGCGATCGCACAGAAAAAAAATGAGATGGCGAGAAATAAAATTGGTTATTGCGCGCGTGTTGAACAAAGTTCTTTGTGCTGGTTATATTAGAATTGCGCGCAAATTGGTTCTTATGCGCGTCAAAATTAGAGATTTCGAGCCTTGAAATGTCAATTATGTACCTTGTAGCACGTACAGTTAACATTAAGATTACGTGTGTATGTATGGTCTCTGTGTGTGTTCTGTATGTGTTAGGCAATTAACGAAGACTTTTAGATGTGATATTTCGCCATGATTACAGTTAGAAAAGCAGGAATAACATGAATTTCCGCTATAGAATATTCTAATTAAAAAAGTAAATCACATTAATGCATGTACTAATGTGGCAATTATACGTTTCATAAAAATTTTAAAGAATATTTAAAAGAAGAAAGAGCATACGCAGATTTCTGTTAAACATTAAACCGAAAATTCATTTTTCATAAACGTCTTTATGGTTTTGTTTCAATGGATATGAATTGGTAGGGGAAACAACTGCAATAAAGTCTGCGTACATATATACACTTCATAAAGTAACGGGTGTTCAGAAACATTCGAAGTCAAGTGGGCTCTGAACAAAAAATCGTATATCTTTACTTAAGTATCTGATTTGTAATAATTATTAAATGTCAACTGTTGTCTGTCAAAAATCAATCTATCTCAGACATGACTTCATATTTTCAAGGACTGCTTTGACTTCGAATGTTTCTGAACACCCGCTATATCTTTTCAGTTCGTACTGCCCAAGTGTGAACAGCAAATTGTACTTTATCTCTTTCTAACACATATAAATACGCGCAGTAATACTACACACGTTTGTCATTTTAAGTTAAGACATACGTCTTTGAAATATTATATTAAATAAAAAGGATAAGTTGTCCAGAAGATAGTCTTATGATATTCGGCTTACAGCCAAATTATTTAAATACTGTTGTTTATTCACCTCATAATTGACTTGTTTCCGGTATTCTAACTTCTTGGTTAAGCATTTTTCAGATTGTAAATAACTCAAATTCTGAGTCAGAAACAGAAACTGATTAGTTTTTATTTATTTTTATAACAAATAGTCCATTCAGTTTAAAAATAACATTGAGAATAATACAAGTAATATTTTCTAGGTTTTACTTGGCCGAAACAGGCAAGTTTACTTCTTTAAACTTTCACTAAACATTAATAACCAGGTAATTATCTTATTTTGGCAAAATATTTGTGTATTTATAATATTTTGTAGAAGTTTAATACTGCCATAAAAATCATCAATGTGCATCATTTGCATGTACACGGCAACGAAGAAATTATTTTATTTGAATAAAGTCTCTTTGTCGTATTGGGGTGCATTAACTTGCAAAATTATGAAACGTAGTTATCAGAAAATCATCATGTGTTTGTTAAATATGATCTTCATGTAATAGAGGATAATAAGGATTTGAATTGCATTATCTACAAGGCAAGTTATTATACTATTATTTTCTTAAGAAACAAGAAACAATAAAATATTAAAAATAGACTATATAAATGTGTCATTTTAAATCTAATTTAAAAACAAATATTGACAACTATCAAAAGGTTTTAATTCTTTTTCAAAAAATTACGAACATAACTTTTACATTCTTTTCCAATATATTAAGAAGAATTATTTACAATATAAGCAATATATAAATTAAGTAGAAATCTCAATTATACATCGAATTCATTCATTCGCAATCTTCTTAGCCCAGATATATTGTTCGGTAAGTATGTCTTTCTTAATAATTCAAACACTTTTTAATTAACACTTCGATTAGTTATAGAATATAATTTGGCTCCTTTGGCTGATTTTGCAGTAGTGCATTCTGAAAATCCAATTTTGGAGTACATATTCGATAGTTTTGGGTCCTATTTTACGAATAACTTGATAAATCAATTAATATCTACGTGCAAGATAAGTATCTGAATCATTTCAGGATTGTTAACGTGATATCGATTTTTAACAGCACCTCGCAAAAAAGTCCATTACGCCTCATCTGAAAATATTATTTCTTTAGGAAAATCGACATCAATCTATAGCCCAAGCAAAGAAGCGATAACGAAGGAATGGTCACTTTGCTTCAATGCCTGATTAGGTTCGACCTTGTAGGGGAATAATTCGAGGACTTTATGCAGAATTCTTCTCAGGCTAATGCGACTTAATGCTCAGTTACTGAAATCTGTGACGAGTTAAAGTTCTTGAGTACAGACACATACTTTCGGCAACAGCACCAATCTTCTCCATTGAGTGCGCGGAGTAACACAGGGATAACTTGTGTTATTAATTAGCATGCCAAGCTTTCACAAATATGGTACAACAGTCGCAGTTGGTACGTTATTTCGAATGAAAATTCTTTTCAAAATTCGCGCTGATTCGGAACACAATACTCATTTTGGAAATAAGTTTTCCCAACGTTGGTCAAGTATAAATCGATTCATTTCGTATCGTGGAGATTCAACACTAAAAATCTATCAATATTTGGAGCACGTTGCCAATGTCAAAATAACACGCAGTTTAAAAAGAAACTAGCCTACGGCCCCCGCGTTATATAGGTACTTTTTTTTTCCTTTTTATGTACGGTTGTCAGTTCTATCTATTATTCATCGATGTTATTCGCTCATTCACGATGTTTGCTCGTCTCTAGATGAATGAAATAATTAATTATTTCTACGCCATAATTTTCGCTTGTTTTTTTTTAGTTTTTCGAAGAGGTTCGGTCAACATTAATTTTTTAACGAATTTCTACAGCTATCGGCTCTTGTCTGTTCCTAGTTTCCACAATTTTCTATCGTAGCACATGTCATTATCTAGTTTTCTAATCATCGTGGTTTCGGTTCTTTCTGCAGCTTCTGCACGACTACTGGCCATCGTTATTCTGTCCTCCTCTTAACATGACCAAACCATTTAGTTGCTTTTTCTCAATTTCTTGTGGTACGTTTATGTCCATTTCTGTAACTTTATAGTTTTATTTCTTATTCTTTCTATTCTTGATTTGCTACAACTTCTAGTGAAGAAGTCCATTTTCACTGACAACCGTTTGATTTTTTTTTACTTAGGTTCAAAATCTCATCATATAGATGCCCTTACGCCTTTGATGATCATTTTATATACCTTTTTTCTTGTTTATATTAATTTGAAAGAATGCAATCCGATCCTTAAATTCAGTGGTAGGGCATAAAAATATTATAAGCTGTAAATTTTTAATTAATTGAAATAGTACTAACAAAATCGATTCGTGACTGTTTTTCCTGTTCTCTTATAATACCTGTTTACAATATACGAGGGCGGATTGTTATATACAGTCTCCAACATTATGTGAGTAGTGGAGATAGAAACAAATTCTAACCTGCAAACAGTAATTTCGAGTATCTCGTCTTAGCGCATCTTTCATTTTTCTGTATACTGTTGTTGAGTAACAACGTAATTTATCTAGAATTCGATTTCTGAGATGTGTACCGAACAACTGTGGAAGATTGCGCGCTCATCGAAATTTACAGGCGTTAGAAAGCTGTTTATGGCAGTGATTGTATGTGAAGTTGCACGTGCACAAAAATTCAAAAGAGTTCCAACAGCGTAGTAAATCATCTTCGTCATTTTCTGGGACGCAAAAGGAGTTTTCATATCGACTATCTGCCAAACGAATGAACAATTAATTCACTAAGATCCTGGAAAACATTACAGAGTAAGGTCGGAAAGAACGATTTTTTTCTGGAACCACGACAACGCCAGACCGCATTTCAGCAACGAAACGATGAAGACAGTGAGGTGTCCGAAATTTACAAGTGTTTCGCACCTTCCGTACGGTCCTGATTTATGATCCTTCAGATTTCTGGTTGTTACCAAAGTTGAAGAAGATATTTAAATGTTGACTTACACCTACATCATACACTAGAGTTCGGAGTACTATTCACATTTGGATCAACAGTAAATAAAAGAGTTTTTCATAGATGGAATAAAGAAATGAATTCAGCGTTTGGAGAAAACTGTTGCACTAAATGGTGAGTATGGGGAAAAATAATAATTATGTACATTGGTAGCGCAATAAATTGACTTCATTTTGGTACTGATTTCATTATTTTGTCTTTTCTTTTATAGACTTGACGACTTTATATATCAATCCGCCTTCTTATGTTCTTGGGATACTTTTTTATTGATTCAACCAGAACTAACATTCATTATAAAACGGAACTAATGCGCTTGGCCAGGACTGCCAATAAAAGCGTAGCTATGCGTCTTTTTATTTCTATACAAAGCTTAAACATTTGGATTTCTTATGATCTTTATATTTTTTTTATAAATTAATTTATTATATCCTCAAAAAGTTAATAAATACAAGTACAAAGTGAAATAGAGAAACAAACGGAGATATTAAGAACGTTAGATTGAACGGTGACATATCATTACATATTCCACTGATGTAGTAAATTAACTGTCCATGTGTGTCAAACAAACTAAGCAAGTTAATTTTATTGTGCTTTACTCAGTGTTCTAAAAATATATGTGTACAACACTGTATGTTTTACGTAAACCTGGATCACTTACTTCACATATTAACGTATTCGTTGAATCATGTCCAACTTCACCAAGTTAATACTGAATGACCGTGTCACCTAAAAATGAGTTTGGTTACTTTTAAAATGTATTATTGAAAGTTAATGAAAAAATAACAATGTATACATTTATTATGTTCAAAAATTTGTTACTAAAAACACGTTCTTAGAAAATTTAAGCGAGCACCTACGCAAATGATTACGTCATAAAAACTTTTTATAACAAATTAGGGAACAGGTTATGATTGAGAGTATAATATTTTGTTTGTCTTCTTTTGTAATTTTTTGGTATTTATTTTTTGTCCCATATTTTTATTCAACAGTAAAAGTGTATTATAAATTATAAATTTTAACAAAAACAATGTTGCCACAATTATGACAATATGCGATTACAGACGAGGCACGTTATAAGTAGAGAACGGACACGCTTACCACTCAGTGCAGTACTGGCGAAATGCTGTATTTCTAAAATATATAATTTTATTTATATAATTGGAAAACGAACGGGTGGTGATCTATAAAATTACGAAATACATATGTATTTGTTGAAAAGTTGTATTTTTAAAGTTTTTAATTTTATTTCTATAATAATAATTGCTGCAATGTAATTAAATCTGGATTTCTATTAAGAATTGCTTCAAACTTTTGCCGAAGGCCACATCCGAAGTCACTTGGAATACTTTTCAAATTATTAACAGCCACGTCTAATGTCGTTAATCCGTCATTTAATTTGAGATTTCGATTTTCAAAATAAGTGATTAATTTTGGCAATTTTCCAAAGTGTTCGTGAAGAAAGTACAACTGATTTTTTAATTTTGGGATTTGTGTGAGCTCCTTGCACTCACCAATA